>JAABOM020000103.1:16272331-16307026 GCA_011800125.2 Solanum clarkiae
TCTCTCTCTCTCTCTCTCTCTCTCTCTCTCTCTCACACACACACACACACACACACACACACACACACACACACACAGAGTAAGAAGACACAGGGCAGCTAGTGCAAATATCTAATAAATGATCTGGTTCTGTCTTCACCTACCATGAAATAAGAGGAAGGGTCCTATGTATCCACAACCATCACTTTTTAGCTGTGCATCTTTCTAGCTGTAGCAAGTAAAGGATCAATTTATACAAGAAACACCTAAATAGTTGGTTTAGAATTTGTTCAGTGGATTGAAAACCACTGAATTGTAGGTCTAGTCATTGAGTCAGACTTCACAATTCTCATTTTCTTTTGTCTTAATTGACACTTCCTACTATTGGACGAGGAAATGGAGAATTTAGTAATTGCTACTAACGAGCTAGTCCATAGGAAAAAATTTCACTCGACATTTTTCTAGAAGTTTCACATATGCCCTCTTCTGGAAGGGTTACCATTTCTTTACCGTAAGCAGTACTTGGTTTCCTAGTGGTGGTTGCAGCTTACCTTATAATTCTATTTCAATATTCGTGATATCTTTCTGGACCCTCATTTATCTGACTCAGAAATTCAATTTAGATCAGCAAATGAGCAACTGAAGCAAGATTTTTGGTTGTGTCTGCAAATATTTTGTGCAAGTTTTCCAAAATCTCAAGCAAATGCAACTTAAAAGTCCTGAAAATCTAAAAGTATGATTCGTTTACTTTTCCTTATCTATGTCTGATTAGTTGGGTTCTTTCCTGCATCTTTGACTGCCATGCATCATGTTCCTAGTATTTGAAATATGTCCAGAAAAGTAACTTCATTGTTGTTATATTTCTAAACAGCAGGTTTTCTGTATTTAACAGCCTCGCCGGTGAGTCTGAAATCCTGTGCTTGCGAGGAATTTGTTGTTTTAGGTCCAAATAATCATTTTAAAGAAGACAAGACAGCTTATCCAGAGAAAAAAGAAATATAATAGGGAGGAAAACAAGATGTCCAATTTGGTTCAAACTTGTGAAATAAATTGGACTTCTGTTTAGAAAATGAAGTAAAGAAGTGATTCAGTAACTTTGAGAATGTTAATTGGGCATAAAGCATATAGGACCAAATTGTTGAAGTAATTGAGTTCCATGTTAAATGGTTGATGTGTTGATGAAATTTTTGGTCTATAACATGTTTCATATTGTCATTGATGTGTATGTTAACTTTATCAAATGAATAAATTAAGGTTTCAATGTCTGATGCAATGGATGGTCACTGCTATATGGTCAAATTGATCCTGTCCTGTACGAGTCTACAGGTTGATAGATTCCGACTTCAATTTTGTCTAGGCACATTAATAGACGACTTTTATTTGGGGTTCCTTAGATATCTTGTACCAAAGGAAATGTTTTCAATTTGAGCTTCAGCATATTAAGACAAAACACAATTTTCTAAAGTTGGGGCCATGTTTTGTTGGCTCCTTAGGTCATCCATGATGTAGATCGTCAGAAGGTTCCCGTGCGTTTCATTATTACAGGTGCTGGATTAGTAGGATCTGATGGTCCTATGCAATGTGGGGCATTTGATATAGCATTTATGTCCTGTTTGCCAAACATGATTGTGATGGCTCCGTCTGATGAAGTTGAGCTTACTCATATGGTTGCAACTGCCGCCCTTATTGATGACGGGCCTGTTTGCTTCCGCTACCCTCGGGGCGCCCTTTCATTGCTGGAACATTCAATTGGTAACGGAATTCCCATTGAGGTAACATTCTGGCAAATAGATGTAGAAAGGTTCTGATTGGTTTACATAACACAATGAAATAAGCCCCTTCTTTTTAATTTTTGTTGTATTGGAGAAGGTTGGGAAAGGGAGAATACTTATGGAGGGTAAAGATGTTGCTTTACTCGGGTATGGATCGATGGTACAAAATTGTCTAAGAGCTCATTCGCTTCTTTCAAATCTTGGTGTAGAAGTGACTGTGGCTGATGCAAGATTCTGCAAGCCTCTTGACATAAAACTTATTAGGCACTTGTGCAAGAACCATTCCTTTCTTGTTACAGTCGAGGAAGGGTCTATAGGAGGATTTGCATCACATGTAGCACAGTTCCTCTCACTGGATGGGCAGCTTGATGCAGGAATTAAGGTAATTTCCAAATCATTTTGTTCAATGATAGCTGTAGGAGTAACATTTCCACTTCTTTTTGTAGTGGCGGCCCATCACTTTGCCCGACAACTATATCGAGCAAGCATCACCAAAAGAGCAGCTTGCTGTTGCTGGCTTGACTGGACATCACATAGCTGCCACTGCACTCAGTCTGCTTGGCCGTACTCTAGAAGCTCTTCTTTTGATGTGCTGAATTTTGTATCTTTATTCTTGTATATTCTATATACTACTTTGAAGTGGAAAGAAGAGAAGAAAATAAACAGGATGAGAAAGTTAGAAGCAGTCTATATTTCTCAAAATGTACCATACAGCAGCTGTGCAAAAGGGTTATTAACTTATCAAAAAGATTACTGAGTTGTCGGTTTGATATCGATTTTTACCTTTGCTAAATCGATAACCTAATAATATTTTAATAATTTATTATTTTATTCAGTCGTAAATATTAAATATTAGTAATTTAATAATAATAGGACACTATAGCAATACTTTACATATTTTAATTTTTACTACACTTAAGTGATTAGTTATCTACTTTAGTATTTAGTTTGCTTTTTGCGAATTTATAAATATAGTCTACGTATTCTATTTGTTTTTTATTAATATAAATTTTCATTGTTATTCTTATCGGGTATATCTATTAAGGATTTAAAATTAATAAATTGATAAAAATTATTTTATTAAATTTTTATTTATTTAATATATTTAAAAATTAAAAATTAATAAATCAAATCGTATAAAAATGACTGAGATGGATACACACTGTTGTAGAGACATAATGTATGGAGTTCCACACACATATTTCCAGCTATAGTACCCCTCAATTCTCGAGTGACAAATGGCCATTGGTGTATCTGTAATGCCAGGAAAAGATGGAGAAAAGTAGAGAAAAAAAGAAGTTTACAGTACTTTGGGTCGGACAGATTAGAATTTTTTAAATATTAAATTATTTTTATTGGATTTTTTAAATGTATAAATCAAATCAAACGAATAAAATTTAAAATTTTTAATTTTGGATTTTCTTTTGATTTCTTAGATTTTCAAAATTTTCCTGATAAAGTATTCATACAAACATATAGTTAATTTGAGCTTTAAATATTTTTTTTTACTCCCATCAAAATATAACTATTAGAGTGTTTTTTCATAAAATAACACAAAATATGATACTTCCTTCGTTCTCTTTTATATGTCGTTCTTACTATATGTATGGTCCTTAATATATATCATTTCACAATACCAATGCATAAATTACACGCTTCTTCCTATTTTGCCCTTGATAGTTAATGACTTTGAAAATATATATTTTTTGACCAACTAAAAAAACTAAAAGACAATTACTATTAAATAAGGGCAAAACGATAAACTCACTTTTTTTTCTTAATGCAAGTGTCATCCCAAAAAGGTAACATATAAAAGAGAACGGAGGTAATATGAGTAAGGCACTAAAATATCCAATAAAAAATAATAATAAAGTCACATGAAACAACTATTATAAATAAATAAGTCATAATGAGAATTATCATAATTTTAAAGAATATAGTTAACTGGAGCTTCAAGTGTTTCTTTAGTCCTATTAAATTATTTTATTGATTTAGTATATTTAAAAATCGAAAACCGATAATATATAAAATCGGACCAAATGATGCACACTGAACTTCAAAAGTTGATCTTAAAATTATTTAAGTTTTCTCCCTTCTTAAATAATACTAAGTCTACTAAAAATAATTTCTTTACCCGATTCAAATCAAATTTGAAACCTGAAAAAAGCGAGGAAATATTTTCCTTTCAGGCAATGTCCCACCAGGTTTTTCTTCCACTTTCTCTTTTTGTCTTGTTTTTGTGTTTACTTTCTGTTTCCCTCTTTTACTGAAATTCCATTTAACTAAAAGAGATGCAAAATAGTGTAGGATACAGCCACAAATTTGTGAAAACATGCGTGAGAATGTTCCGTTTGTCAGACATAATGTGATCCGACATTTTATTCCCTCTCCACCATATGTTATATTCTTCTTGTATTTAATTTGTTTTCTATTTCATTCTTCGTTCAAAAATTTCAATTAAAATAAAATCATATTTTTATCTCAACTCAAAACGTAGCTAAGCACGTTAAAAAGTGATCAATCAAGATGGCTTTAGAGTTTCAACATTCATTTTTCCAACAACCACACATTAATTTTTTTAAAAAGTTTAATTTTACTAAAGGAAAGGGTAATATTGAAAAAAATTTTAAATATCTACCTTAAAGTTTGAACAATTCAAATATTTTGAATACTAAAAAATACTCTAAAAATTCAGTTATATTGAGACGGAGGGATTACATAATAATAAATGCTAATACAAAGATTGAAGTACATGAACTCTCAATTTTTGTCGTACTTTATTGTCGAAGAAATTTTATATTTTATATACCAAATAGACTTTATAATAATACATTTAAAATTTAAATATGATATAGCTTTATGTGAGAAACTAATTTTAAGAAATTATAATTTGTTTCTTTATAGGTGAACTACCTTTAAAATTTTTATGATGTGATGGAGTTAATTTCGCGTATCACTGTAGTTGAGACTCATACGACTACTCCTCTCTACTCTAAAAATATCAAATTTATTGGTCCCTGGCTAATTTGACATTTTTTAAAGAAATTATTTATTTCGGATATTTTCATTAAAATATTTTTGTTAATTATTATTTATTATAAATTTTTCTTGATAAAATAAATTATAATCACAAATAAAATATAAAAATATTATAATTTTATTAACAGCAATGTGGGTACGTACACATTTTGATTTATTTCCTCAATTCTTCTTTTTTGATTATCTCGATAGGATGAAGTGAACCCCTTTTGAGATTTAATTGATCTTAATAAAAGGAGGACTTCTTGAAGTATTTGATGGTCAAGAAGACTTCGATATGAATATCTCAAAAATTTATGAATTTTTGAGGTTTTGATGTCTTGATCATTTTGTTAATATTTTACGAGTTAAAATTTTTTGAGATATCTCTTCAAGGGAATATTTAAGTTTTATATAGGTGTGAGCTAGGGTTTAAAGTAAAATAATCTCCAAAAATTCTAGTAGAAATTGAGCTTGTCTTATAGCCCTGACCTTCCATCTTTTTAGTTTTCTGGCTCCAAATTTACAAATTTGGTTTGTGAGAGAAGAGATCGATGAATAGCAAATTTGGTTGCACTAGGTGTGACAAAATTGTAAGGATTAAATTTTTGATTTTGAAAAATAATAATGTAATTAAGATATGAAAAATAGCGTCAATTAATAATATTAATTTCAATAATTTATGCGAGAGTTACGATCTTTATAAAATCTTATTTAAAAAGTAATCCTCTAATTCTTTTCCTCATGACCATTAAATCAAAAACTATATTTGTTCTTAAATTGATAGAATACTTGTTCAATTTAATCACGAATGCGAAACGAAACTTTGATCACAATTTTAAACGTATTAAAGCTTGTGACTAACAGACAAGAACTTCTTTATATATGGAGACTTGTGGATCACCATTAAAAAATAGTTTCTCTCCGTGTTCTTAGGAGGGTTTATATAAATCAAGGAGTTAATATTTTTTTAAATTATTTTTCAAGCTATAGAATTTCTTAAAAAATATGATAATTTGGATACATTAATTCAATTTCGAATATAAAAATTAAGATCTTTGAGTATCAGCAGATAATATTTAAAGCATGATACATTGAGTATAGAGATAATTTAAGAATCAAAATTATCCGAATAAAAATGGATGAGAATAATAAAAAAATATGATAGATAGAGAATTATAATTAGGTAATTTTCCTTTTATTTATGTGTGAGTTGGGGCTTAGAAGTATATTGGTCTTTAGGTAATTCTAGTGAATCTTGGACTTGATATTATATGTTGGGCTTGTCTTGTCAGCTTAATAAACTAGCCCAAATATTATTTTAACTTTATTTAAATTAATGATCTTAATTTAAACATTCTTTCGATTGCATTAATAAAATTTTTTTGACTTGATCAACGTGTCATGAATTTAAGATTCAAGCCTACATTTAATATTTTACGATCAATAATGATGTTTTGAAAATTTGAGTTTGATTACTGGCAGTTACATATTTACTTAGTGATGCGGACAATATTTAAAAAAGATATTTCTTTTTAAAATTTGTTAAAATAAACCAATAAAAAGAAATTTTTGCTTTTTAGAACAAATGAAGGTAAAACCAAAATGAAAGTAATTAGTATGGGTAGGTGTACGTCACTATTTGGTGTGTCATGTGTGGTTATTTTATTACTATAACCAAAACTCTTATCATTAATAAACAAAGGAACAGTGAAAAAGATATCTTTGAAAGGAATTTGAATTTTTTTCCCATTTGGAAAAGTAATAAATTCATTCGGTAATATTCTTTCTGCTAATTTTTACCTATTTATTATATATAAAAAAATTATTTATGTTTATTCTTAGCATTGAATGTTCATTCTAATTTTTTTCTTATGTTCATTAAAAATTATATATTTCGTCATTTCATATTATTTTGATTGATATTGACCTAACATGTTTTTTAAGAAAATTTTAAATAGATATGAATTTAGCGAACATCAATGAAAAATTAGAGCTGAATTTAGCGAACAAATTTCATTGATGATACTTTGAAATTTAAAACTTAACCAGTACTATTTTATTATGCAGTTCTTAAATATTATAAGAGTAATATGCGAAAGAATCAACAAGACTTTCTTAGTTTGCTAAGATAGATAACTAAAATATAAATATATAATTTTAATATATGAATCAAAGAAAATGAAATGGATGAAATATGGACTTTCATGTCAACATATATATCACTTATTATTTTTTAAAAAGAGATAAATATTAAAAATATTCTCGAATTTATCATGAATTATTAGTTTCATCTTTAAACTATTGATATGCTTAAAAACGCCTCTTCAACTTGGCGAATTAAACTTAAATACACCCTCAAACTTGGCACAAATTATTAGTTTTGTCCCTAAATTATTGACAAACTTAAAAACACTCCTCAACTTGGCGAACTGAGCTTAGATACACCCTCCCATGCCACATGAAATAACAAGTGAGTGCAATTTATTTAAAGCACGTGAAAGGTTAAAAAAAGACCACATCAACCTTAATTTTTCTCTTTTTTTTTAAAAAAAAATTCATGCAACTTTTAATTACCAAACTACTAGAATATCCTTCTTCTTCTTATTTAACGTTTCCTTCATAATGACATCCTCAAAGCAAGATTTTTTTTTATTCTCATTTTTAATTGCTTGATTCTCTTTTTTTTCCTATTTTTTAATGATTTTTTTTGGTCAATGTGGGCTTCCGGCAACATTAAAATTTCATGGTCGGATGACAATCTCGTAAGAAAATTTTGGGATTGTAAAAATATGGCAGCAAATGAAGCTCTACAAAATTTCAAAGAGAAAAATATTAAAATACCCTCGAACTTGTCACGAATTATTAGTTTCATTCCTAAACTATTGATAGGCTTAAAAACATCCCTCAACTTGGCGAACTAAGCTTAAATACACCCTCGAACTTGACACGAATTATTAGTTTCGTCCATAAAGTATTGATAGGCTTAAAAACACCTCTCAACTTGGTGAAGTAAGCTTAAAATACACCCTCGAACTCGACACGAATTATTAATTTCATTCCTAAACTATTGATAGGCTAAAAAATACCCCCCTCTCCCAGCTTCATATTTATGTAACTTATTAAATTTTGATTTAAAATTTGTAGAGCTTCATTCGCTACCATATTTTTACAATCCCAAAATCTTCTTAAGAGATTGTCATATTCCGACCATGAAATTTTTAATGCTGCCAGAACTCCACATTGATAAAAAAATAATCATAAAAAAAAATAGGAAAAGAAAGAGAACCAAGCAATAAAAATAAGAATGAAAAAAATAAAACAAATTTGCTTTGAGATCGCCATCAATGAAGGAAACGTTAAATGAAGAGAAGAAGAGTATTCTCGTAGTTTGATAATTAAAAGTTGGATGATTTTTTTTTTAAAAAAATAATGCTGATGTGGCATTTTTTTAAACCTTTCACGCACTTTAAATAAATTGTATTCACTTGTTATGCCATGTGGCATGGGGGAGGGTGTATCTAAGCCCAGTTCGACAAGTTGAGGGGTGTTTTTAAGCTATCAAAAGTTTAAGGAGAAAACTAATAATTCGTGTCAAGTTCGAAGGTGTATTTAAGGTTGGTTCGCTAAGTTGAGGGGTGTTTTTACGCCTATCAATAATTTAGGGACGAAATTAATAATTTGTGACAAGTTTGAGGATGTTTTTAATACTTCTCTCAATTTGAAATCAAAATTTAACAAGTTACATAAATATGAAGTTGGGGGTTGTTTTTAAACCTATCAATAGTTTAGGAACGAAACTAATAATTCGTTCAACTTTGAGGGTGTATTTAAGCTTACTTCACCAAATTGAGGGGTGTTTTTAAGCCTATCAATAGTTTAGGGACGAAACCAATAATTCGTGCCAAGTTGGAAGGTGTCTCTAAGCTTAGTACACCAAGTTGAGAGGTGTTTTTATGCCTATCAATAGTTTAAGGATGAAACTAATAATTCGTGATAAGTTTGAGGGTGTTTTTAATACTTATCTCTTTTAAAAACGATAAAATGATGAAAGAAATGTACATTCCATGTCCCAATTAATGAATGCAACTTGTTGACCTCCATTCTTTAGTTCATGAACGTCCTCTTATACATATCATAAATGAAGCTAAAATAATTGATTTTCATTCATGAACCTCCTTATGAAGACCCAAAGCAACAATTAATCATGGACATTTTTTAAAGCATAAATTGTTTGGTGCATCTCGAAAGGAATGCAAATACCAACTGCCACAAAAAAGGAAAGTAAATAAGAGGTTAACTTTTCAATAAGAGGACCTAAACTCCCAAGTTGGGCAATTGATTTCTTCCCAAAGAAGTTGAAAGCTCAGTATACGTGTTTTGCACGTATGTACCACGTGAATTTAAAAATTATATATAAATAGTGTTTATTATTAAATAAACAAAATTTTTATGTAAACAAAATTAAATAAATACTATTAGTTTGATTCAATAGTTTAGTCTATTGTGAACCAACAAAGACGAGAAAATCATTTCAATTGCTTATATAAAGATAAAGTAATAATTTAGAGTTGATTAATTAGAAATTAAATAATTAACTAATTAAAATTTATTATAACAAAAGATTCCTAAATAGAAAAGAAATAGTTGATGTTTTCAACATAATTTCATTGATTTTTTTTCTTTTTAAATTTGTTATATTGTATATTTTTATTAACAAAACATTTGATAATTAAAATGAGAACAATAATAATATTTATATTTTTAAGACTTATAATACATTTATATTGTATGCATAATCCACTTTAATATAAGTGCATATTTATCATAATATTGCTATAAATGGTACTAATAAAAAATCTTGCTAAAATTAGTAATTATTTTTTAAAGAATACTCGCACAAGTAATTTTTCCTTGAACCCTCCATTAGTTGTAGTAAGCTGGGATTTGTTGTCAAGCCCCGGGAGGATACCCTTGGCGTGGCTGATGCTTGAAGAACCATTGTTGATTCCACAAGAGAACTACCTGGCATCATTGTTACATCAACTCAACAACGGAAGAAATACTCAAATAAAAGACATCTATAGATAAATATAACTCTTACTAAATAGTCTCTAATGAACAAGTTTGAAAATAGAAGTACTCAATAATCCTCTACTCAATGTCTATGAAGTCTCTACTCAACAATCTAGATGGTACCATGACAGGCCATGGATACCCCAAATCAAAGAAGGAAGGTACTCAATCGAAAACAGGAAATAATAGGGCTCCTTGGGAAAGCAAGGAGGACTCACCAACTCTAGAAATACATTGATGAACTGGACCTCAATGACGCGCGAGCTGAAGTCCTCTATCACCTGTATCTGCATCATGAAATGATGTAGGTCCAAATGAACGTTAATACGTGGAATATACTAGTATGTAAAAATAGCTCAAGAAAGTAAAGCTCACTTCAAAGACTCACAACTCATCTCAATAAATATGCAAGTTTAAAGTAAATCATGCTTTTTAAAATGGACTCAGTAGGAATAGGCTTAGTGTAGAAATGTTATGTTTAATCAGTGTTTTCTTAGGAGTTCTCTTAACCGACATCCAATCCCACCACCATTAGTTTGGTGATGCACAATGAAGGCGACGTCGTTGCCACGCCCGTCCTAAACTTGCCAAGGTAAAAGATGATCAACTGCCTCATAGATCTATAGTAAATGTCCATCTTTTGGGACAAGAGTCACCAAAACGTGCCGTACGACTATACTATACTGGCAACGTAGTTCTGTGGGTTAAAGTAATTATTTACTTGCTCTCAGCTTGGTGCTCGATACTTCTCCCAAGACTAAAATATGTTCAACTCATCAATCAACTCAAATTTTAATAATAATTATATCACTCAACTCAAAACTCAATCTCATTAGGTTATCTCAATTCAACTAATCTTAATGCCTCATCAAATCAATCAATTAAGAGAAATAAATTAGACTCAAGTCAGACACAAACGGTCATTCAAACTCATCAGTTAGACTCATCGGGGATGCAAGCAAAATGCGTAAATTTACATGCGGTTACAATGCAACATGCTCTTTATACTCAATTATGCTCAACTTACTCAACTCAGACAATCAAACTCAAACCTCAACTTAGTCTATGTATAGAATTTCGCAAATCATGCCAATTTGGAGTTCATGTTGTCAATGCATAAAACTTATATCTCTATCTCATATCATCAATAGTATAAGTCAACAAGTATTCAGTTCATAATCATGAGGAGTCAAAGTAAATGCAGAAAATTTAGTAGTTAAATTATAGAATTCTCAAGACTCTACTCTACTCCTCAATTTTGACTCAACGAGAGACAAGGGGTGTGTGAACGAACGTAGATTGACACTTTAGAGAGCCTTACATACTTGGAAATACAGGGAGAAATTAAACTCTAATCGATCCTCACATTTGAATTAGAAACCCTTGCTTTCCTCTCCCCTCCGTTGCTCTCAAGAAATCCTTAAGTGTAAAGAATGATGAACATACCCTTAGGGTTACATTTTAGGACTTTAATTAAGTTTAAAATGTCTAAACGTTGGATTAAAAGGATAGGAATAGATAAAATGTCTTTCTTAAAAATTATGGACAGGTTCTAAGAGAGCCCGTTTATGGGTCGTAGAACTTTCTATGGGTCGTACATAGATGGCCTCTCGTAGATGAGGGGTCCAACAGTTTAAGCTACTGATCCTAATATTCATGAACTTCTACGGGCCGTAAATACTTCTACGGACCGTCTGATAACTCGTAACTCAAGATACAGAAAAGTTGATATTTGGACCACCAAATCATAAAACCAATCTACAGGCCATGAGTTATTTTACGGGTCATATGTTGTCTCGTACATAAGCCTTAGACTTAGAAAATTCACCAAGTCATCTGGGGATTCTATGAGGCCTCATCTATGGGTCGTAGATCACTCTATCGGTCGTAGATGGCCCTCGTGGTTTATTTTTCCAGCAATTTTTTTAGTTATTTTCTCAGTTTTCTCTATGCATCTACTCAGGCTAGGTGGAAAGAATTAGGGGGTGTTACATTATCTCCCCCTTGGGGTCATTCATCCTCGAATAAAGAGAAATCTGGGAAACTTAGTTAAGGCATGAATCTCCCTGTGGACTCTAACGATCAAACAACTCCCATCTTACTCATGCAGTCAATCAATCAACAAACTCAACAAGTAAAACAAATAAACATTCAACATATCAAATCAATCCTCACTCGCACTCTAGAGCTGTATCGTCTATCAAACTCAGAATGGAAGGAGAACTCAAGAAATATGAATTCAAGAATTGAGAAAGAAACCAGTATAGTCAACTCTCTCATCATCAATAGGTAGGAATAACTGAGGGTACTTGGCCTTCATATCCTCCTCCGTTTCCTAAGTAGCTCTTCTACAAATTGATTTCTCCACAATACTTTGACAGATGCAATCTCTTTGGTTCTTAGCTTGCGAACCTGATGATCAAGGATATGAATAGGAATCTCCTCACAACTGAAGTTGTCCTTTACTCCGATACTCTTAACAGGCACAACCAACTGCAGATCTCCCAAGCACTTCTTAAGCATGGAAATGTGGAAGACTGGATGAATGGCCCCTAACTCTAGTGATAGCTCCAACTCATAAGGTACAATGACCTCTCTCTTTATGATCTGACAAGGGACAATATACTTCGCACTCAACTTTCTCTTCTTCCCAAATCGCATTACACCCTTCATAGGTGACACTTTTAAATACACCCAATCGTCGACCTCAAACTCTAAGTCTCTTCTTCTAACATCGATAGGATTTCTGTCGACTCTACAGTTTTCAACCTTTCTTGAATGGTCTTTTCATCTCCGTTGCTTAGTGAACTAAGTCTAGTCCAATAAATTCTACTTCACCTACCTTGAACCATCTAATCGGTGATCTTCATCTTCTACCATAAAGGGCCTCAGAAGGAGCCATTTGGATGCTCGAATAGAAGTTGTTATCATAAGCAAACTCAATCAGAGGAAATTGGTCATCCCAATTACCTTTGAAGTCAATGATGCAAGCCCTCAATATATCTTCCAAAGTCTGTATCATCCGCTATGCCTAACCATCAGTTTGAGGGTGGAAAGCAGTACTAAGGTTCACCTTTGAACCTAGGCCTTTCTGAAAGGACTTCCAAAACTGAGCAGTAAATTGGGCTTCTCTATTTGCGATGATAGACAGGGACCTCATGTAGTCTAACAATCTCCTTTATGTATAGTTGGGCATAATCCTTCGTAGTGTCAATCGTCTTTATTGCTAAGAAGTGAGCAGACTTGGTCATTCTGTCAATTATCACCCAAATCGAATTGTACTGTCTGTAAGACCTTGATAATACGGTAACAAAGTCCATGTTGATGATCTCCCACCTCCACTCTGAAATATCAAAGTTCTGAGTACTCTACATCGCCTTTGGTGCTCAATTTTTACTTGTTGGCAATTCGGGCATTTGAAAATAATCTTAGGAATATCTCTTTTCATTCCACTCCACTAATAAATCTCTCTCAAATCATGGTACATCTTCGCCGATCCTGTATGGATGGAATATTTGAAATTATAGGCCTCTGTCATGATCCTTCCTTACACACCATCAATATCTGAAACACACAATCTGCCTTGATACTTCAATACTCCATCTTCCCCTTTGGCAAAAGCCATCACTTTCCGTTTCTGCACATTCACCTTCAACTATAATAAATTAGGGTCTTGATCTTGTTTATTCTTCACCTCTACAACTGATGCAGACCTATTATGCGCAAGTACTCCACCTTCACGCGATTCGTCTTGTCAAACTCCCAATCGTGCCAGTCTGTGAACCTCTTTAGCCAACTTTTTTTTCTGGTCCTCCACATGGGCGGTGTTTTCTATAGACAACCTGCTAAGAGCATCAGAAACTACATTAGCTTTACCTAGATGGTAGACGATATTCATGTCATAGTCTTTGAGTAGTTTAAGTTATCTCCTCTGCCTCAGATTAAGCTCATCCTGGGTGAATATATATTGTAGGCTCTTATGGTCGGTGAATACATCAACATGTTCTCTGTACAAGTAGTGGCACTATAGTTTGAGAGCAAATACTACTGCTGCCAACTCTAAGTCATGAGTGGGATAATTCTGCTCATGCACTTTAAGCTGTTTAGAAGCATAGGCAACAACTTTACCTCTCTACATCAATACACATCCCAATCCCACTTTTCAAGCATCACAGTAAATGAAAAATCCATCCGTTCTGTCTAGCAAAGTCAACACTAGGGCAGTAGTCAACCTTGTCTTCATCTCTTGGAAACTTCTCTCACACTCATTGTACCATTGAAACTTGACCTTCTTTTGTGTCATTCTAGTCAACGGTGCAGATATGGAGGACAATCCTTCAACAAATCTGCGGTAGTAGCTAACCGATCCCAGAAAACTCTTTATGTCAGTCGGAGAGGTGGATCTTGGCCAGTTCTTAATTGCCTCAATCTTTTGGAAATCCACTCGAATGCCATTGCCCAAAACTATATGGCCTAAGAATGCCACAGATTTGAGCCAAAACTCATATTTCGAAAACTTTGCATATAACTCAATATCATTGAGCGTCTACAAAGCAATTCTAAGGTGATTAGTATGCTCCTCCTCTTCTCTGGAATGCACCAAAATATCATCAATAAAAACAATCACGAACATATCAAGATGTTGTCTAAATACTTTGTTCATCAAGTCCATGAAGGTTGCAGGTGCATTTATCAACCCAAAGGACATTACTAAGAACTCGAAATAACTATATCGGGTTCGAAAAGTCATCTTCGGGATGTCACTTTCTCTCACTTTTAACTGGTGATAGCCTGATCAGAGGCCTATCTTGGAGAAAACAATAACACTCTGAAGTTGGTCAAGAAAGTCGTCGATCCTCAGAAGGGGATACTTATTCTTGATTGTCACCTTATTTAACTGGCAGTAGTCAATGCATATTCTAAGGGAACCATCCTTCTTTCGTATGAACAAGACTAAAGCACCTTATGGAGGGATAGTGGGCCTTATGAATCCTTTCTCTAGTAAATCTCTCAACTTCTCCTTTAACTCTGTAGAGGCCATTCTATATGGTGAAATAGATATAGACTGGGTATCGGGGAGGATATTGATTTTGAAGTGAATCTCCCTATCACGAAGGACTCCGAGAAGATCCTTAGAAAACATATCAGGGAACTCACTCATGATCAGGAAAGACTCAAGAGTAGGAGGCTCAACATCATCAGACTTGACTCGTATGAGGTGATAGATACATCCCTTAGAGATCAGTCTTCGGGCCTTAAGATAAGAGATAAACCTTCCCTTTGGCGTAACAGAATCTCCCTTTAACTTAATAATAGGCTCATTTGAAAATTGAAATTTGACAGTTTGGGTTCTGCAATCAGCAGAGGTATAATAAGCGTGAAGTCATTCCATGTTAAGGATAACGTCAAAATCAACCATCTCTAACTCAATCAAATCAGCAAGAGAATTCTTATGATAGATGGACACCACAAAATCTCTATTAATTCTCTCAAATCGAATGAACTCACCAACAGGAGTAGAAAATAGCTCAAGCAAACACTTAGGAAGGATCTTAAATCTATCCGCCATATATGGCGTCATAGAGGAACAACTCAGATCAAGTAAAGCATAAAAATGGAAGGTAAAGACACGAAGCATACCCATCACAATATCATGTGAGACCTCTTGGTCCTGTTGGTTTCTCGTTGCATATAGACGGTTAGTCCCACCGCCTGTCCCGGTGCAACACCTTTCTAGTTACCTCTTACTAGTAGTACTGTGGTAGAAGACTGGGCCTTATTGGCCAACATTAGACACTCCCTCTGAAAATGGCCTGGCTGACCATACTTGTAACAACCATTCCCTCCATCTCTACATTCTCCTAAGTGCATCCTGGCACATTTCCCACAAGGTGGCTTCTCTTTTGATCCAAGGGTCACACTTGCCTAAGACTGTGAACCTTGTGCTCTAAAGTTTGGCTGACCTTAGGACCTCTGATCATACCTGATAGTTGGGGCTGGTGCACTAGCTTGAAGATGGTGCATACCTAGTGTACCTCTTCTAGAAGTAAGACTTATCTCCCTTACTCTGGTTAGTCTGGTTAGGCTCAGGCCCTACTGACTTGACCTTCTTGCTAAGATGTTCCTCTCTATCTCTTTTCTTGTCCACCTCGGTTTGCTTGGCGTAGACTATAATTCTCGAGATATCCATACATAAGATCAGCAATTCCGCTTTACACTCCTTCTTCGCATGTCTACCCAACCTGGATACGAATTTCCTCATCCTTACTCTCATATCCTGGACTATCTTGGGGCATACTTGGACAACTGGATGAATTTCAGGCTGTTCTATTTGACAGTAGCCCCTCTTGTTTCAGATTCACAAACTCCTCAATTTTGGCCTCTCTCAACTCTTGAGGGAAGAAGAGATCAAGGAATGCGCTCTCAAACTCATCCCAAATGGCAGGTGATACACCCAAATTTACACTCCCAAAGGAATAGTAAAGCAGTCGTTGATTATATATAGAACTCAACCAGAATTAAGGTCGATCCCACAGGGAATGCGTGAGAATTAGCACTATTTTCAGATGTAATAAATATTTCCGAAACAAAAGTGCATAAAGTGAATGGGGGGTTTTGGTTTTTCGAACTAAGTTACTAAAATAAAGCAGTAAATGAGTGCAAGGACTACTAGATTTCAGAGAACATATGCAAAGCTAGGATTGTGTTCCCTATAACATCTAAAGTGATAGCCGAATCTCGTGGTATACTCGTTCATGATTACGGATATAAGATCTAACAAGTTATGTAAATCTACTCACCTCTTGGTCCATCTTAGATGCATATCTTTCATCATCATTCGATCTCAGAACATGTACGTACTAACCCTTATTGTTAATCCCAGAATACTCTCACCTTTCAATCTCAAGTACTTAGACTAGATTTAAAACCCCAAATTTCCGTAGTAGAACTCTTTTCCTAATCAAAACATCCCTTTTAGGCATGTAACGAATAAAGTCTTACCCTAATGCATCGACTCATCAAGGAAGAAATTATAACGAAGATTACTACGATATATACGCTAATCAATCTCGAGATTTATCCCATATTCGCCTATCTTAGTGATTTGTCATGGTTCCCATAACCCTAGTTGTGGGTTTAACCTAGCATATTCAATAGAAAAAACCCACAATGATACAAAGAATTCATAATAAATGACTTACTATTGAAGAATCAATGAATCCATGAGTTACGATCTTGAACTGGATAAGCAAAATCCCAAAATCTTGTGAAATCTCAAGGAGAATATTTTTCGGTATTTTTTCTCTCTAGCCATCCAAGACTCAATAAAAATGAAATAACATAACTATATATATATATATATTTATATATATATATATAAAGAAAACCTAATCCAAATAAAAATAGGAAAAACCTGTCGGCCTGGACACGAGCCACCACATGGCTCGTGTGACGATAGATGGACCGTCAAACGGTCCGTGTGGCTGCCCTTAGCTTCAAACCCAGTTGCCTCTTCACGCTGCGTTAGAAAGCCCGTGCATAAGTCAACGGTCCGTTTAACGGACTGTCTGCCATGCCTTAGTAGTTTCTTGCTCGAGCTCTTCAGATGTATCCACGTCACGGACACGATTCTTGACACACTCCATCCGACTCCACTCAACGGATTATTCCTGTTTTTCGATGGTGGTGACTTCACGTCACTTTGACGGGATTTTGTACGGCCTGTTTCATTCCTAACGGACCATTTAGTGTGCCGTGATGCTTGCCTTAGACTTTTTGCACTGCCACACCACTCCAAATTTGCCGTGTGAGGCCAAGATGGACCTCACGACTCGTGGGTAGTCACACGAGTTGTCTGGGTCCATATGGACCTTCACTTGGCTTTATTTCTTCTGTAGTTGCCTGGGCCACTTTCGAATACCCACATTTTGGCCTCTTTACGTTCATTTTACCCTCATTCATCCCTTTATCCATGCCTCAGTAATTTTTCCTAAAAAACAACAAAAATAAACATCAAAATAACAAGTTTTCTTGAGAACTCACAAAAATCCTTTGTTTCAAGTGTTATAAGAGTCGTATTTCTACGACTCATCAACCCTTCAACTCAGAATGTTACTTGTCCTCAAGCAATAACGACTCAACCATACAATGCATAAACACAAGTGTTCACTCAGAATACGGATCGCCCCATAATTTTCAATACATATGTCCCGCTAACAGGTTTAAGAATATGCTCACTCCCCACATGGACCCACAAAGATTAAGCCAAACGTCATGCATGCATGGTCAGTCCACATAAGATCAAAAATAAAGACACCTTAGTTGAGTTAGCAACCAATTAGTGGAAAAGATAGTGCCCTCACCACAAAGAAGTCTCATACTCAATGTAAGTATGTAAAACAGAGATTGGAATGTAGTCACTCGCTCTCAGAATTGACTTTCAGTGGACACACATGCATTGATCATAAACTTGCCCTTATTTTCACCACCTTAACTCTTGAATGTCCTTTTTAGGATCATATTAGGGCTTTTGCGGCTTGTAGCATAGGCTCGGGCTTGAGTGAGGTATATTTAGGATTAAAATGACCAAATGGCCTCTCCCAAACACTTACTTCGACTCAGCCATTAGCTTTTTGGTCACTAACACTTCTTGTCCCTATTTTCCTACTTTTTATAGTACAAGAAGCGATTTCCGTGCTCATTTACTCATTTTTATTCTTTTTTTTTCGCTCATTGATTTGCTCACGATCACAACCCATTTCTTTTTCTCTTTTTATCACTTTATTCTTTTCCATATCCATTTATTTGTTCTCCCTGCACCAGCCACCCTCAACTTAAGCCTTTGGCTTGAGTCAAGGTTCACAATATCTTTTTGAGGGACCAGGGCCAATATAAATCACCCTCAACTTAGGTTTTTGACCTGGGCGGAGGTTCACAATGTCTTTGGAGAGACTAGGGCCAAATCAGAGATCACCAGATAGATTGGGGAAGTGAATTTGGGTGATTACGAAGAAAAGGTCCATTTAGGCTTAACCTTTGGTTCAAAAGGGACAATTCCATTTGGTTGGTCTATTTTTGGCTAAGTGACTATTCAACAACAACGACCTAAGATCACCTCCTAATCCAGTCATTCAATCATTTTAGTGGGACTAACCAGGCAAGTTTTACCTCATAGATGCATCGACTGAATTATGCAATCAGCTCACACACACATGGCACATCTTCTACACTAATTAGTACTAAATCACTTAGACATTCTTTATTCATCAGAATGTCAACCATACACACGCAATACTTACCTGCAATCACACAAGTTAGTCAGGGTGAGATGCAAACACATATAACTTTAACATTGTCAACATGGGACCTTACAAAGATCAACACAAGGGCTACCCTAGACTTTTGTGAACACTTATATTTACACAAACATTATGACCTAAACATGCCAGTTCTACTAGATAATACACATGAGAGAAAAGAAACATGGCAAGAAAAACTCTCAAGTGGCAGGATGCCTTACCCCCTCTAAAAAGACAGTGTAGTTCCCTCACTACACTATAACATAAGTTAATGAACAGATCGAGGATAGAACAAACCTGGGATGCCCTAGGTGTCAGTAGTATCGATGGGACCAGTCCCTCCTGGGGTATCTTCATCAGCATATGTAGCACCCGGTCCAAAGGTGTTACCGGAGGCTCCTACCCGTGCCATTCTTTGGCCAGCCGCTCTTGTTCTGCTCGTTCAGCTGCTGCTTAGAACTGGGCCTAGTGGCCTTGTGCATCTGCCGCTCTTCTTCCTTTTGTGGGTTACAGGGAGGACTCTTTTTGTGGCTGCGTCTCTTACCTTTTTCCTTCCTCCTAAGCTGATCAGTAGGTGGCATGGGTGCATCAGATGGGGTTGGTAGAACACCCCATATCTCATCCAAAATTGGTGTCACAGGGACGTTGAATAGGTTCATCCTCGACTCTGGAGGTAGGGCTGCTGGAGGGGCCTGGTACTGTGCAGTCAGCTTAGCAATCAAAGCCTTCATACCATTCACTATATGAACCAGATTTGTCATTTCATCCCAGTCATACTCCCGAACATGTTATGTAAGTATCCCTCTAAAGTGCTGACTTGGCTCCACAAAGTGGTGATTCGGCTCAGAAGGGCTTCGTTACGTTGGTCTATATCCGTTGTGAATGAGACTGGACCACATGCGGAATCCTCTATATAATTTAGTCAACAATAGTGCGTGTCTACTGCTGGTCCTCCACCAATCTGGCCAAGAACTCATAGGGCACATATGCGTACCCTTGCTAAACTGGAAGAGATGCACCACTACCCTCAGGCCGCTCAGAAGTTGTTCCAGATGGTGGGGCGATGGTGTAGTCCTCAAATGACAAGGGTTGTTGTGGATGTCCAGGTGGGAAGTTTGTTGCCCCCATTGTGAATGTGTTCTGCTCCTCATGAGAGGGTTTTGGACATCTTTAATCATGGCAATGTTGGCTAAGCCCTTGGGAGCTATCTTTTTGTCCAAAAAACGAGTAGTAGGAACACCGATCTGTTTGCAAAGGGCAAGAAGCAGGCACGGGAAGGGCATGCCAGCTCTCTCAGATAAAGATCGGTCTCGCATCTCATAAGCAATAATTTAGCCCACATTTACTCCATATCTGAACATCAGACATGTTATTAGAGAGGCATGTGAAGGTTAGAGTAGGTTATCATTTCCTATGGGCCGCAACCTGTCCTGCACCACCAACCACTAAAATTTTGCAGTATATGTCAACAACGCTTTGGCGATAAGACACTTGGCGTCTGTAACCCAAGGCACCTCGGTTCCCTAAAAGATGAATCAGCCATCCGCATGGTGTCTATAATCTCCATATGTCTATCCATGAACTAGACATCTGGAGAAGCTTGGTAATCTGGCCTAAATTAGAACCAGTTGATGGTGGTTTTTGAGATATTCACTCGTGTACCACGCACCATTACTAGTGACCGTGGGGACCTAATAAGGGCAACCTGTCTCTTCACCTTTCTTAACTGAGTACCCTCCACATAGTTCAGTAGACTAGCGGCATAGTTGGAGTAAAATTCTTCAACAATGGCGGGTCCATAGTACCCAGGTGGTTGCGCCATCCAACAAAACTTATATGAGTTAAAAGTATCTCCGATTCCGAAATTCTGTCAAGTTGGTCAGTAATGACCCAAACTTCTGGAATGACCAGCTGCTGTTTGGACCCCCCAGAATCTTTTGTAAGTCCGTTATTGTAGATATCCTTAGTGTCTGGGACTATCCACCAGCCCCTCAGAAAGATAATAAGTGCCTTGGCAGTTTCGAGATTTGTCGTTTGGGAGACTACTAAATGAATAGCCTCGTCATTACTGTTCTGGAGTTCGGCCTCATTTTCCTACTCCTCAGTATCATGACCCTCAGCCTCCGGAGTTTGCGCTGCTCGTCCTAGTCCAAAGTGTTCTCCTCTTGTTCTGGGGCATCTACCTCCTTCTTAACTCCCGTGGAAGGAACCTCTTCTTCAGACTGAGGACCTCTACGATGGCCTGATACACAAGCCTGCGTAGTACGAAGAGAGTGAGGGTAGATATTGCCTGTATACTGAACTTCAGACCCACTGGAGGAGTCATCGCTTGAGTCACTGCCAACATGTTTCTAGATGATACGGTTGGGAAGTCATAGAGGTGTGACACAGGCTCGTCCCTATCACTGCATCTGACTAAGCCGCGATGTGGACCTATAGTATCTGCAAGTGCCACAAAGGAATACACTTCATTAGAAATTGTTACAGACGCAGGGGTTAACGTACTAACGGGTACTCAGACTTCCCCTGTGCCATAAAAGTGACAATAACCATTAAGAATGGCGTCAATCGGTCTATCATAGGGCCTTTGCACTTAAGGACATATACAAATTAAAAATAAAAATCAATCTAAGTAATATAAAATAGGTGGTACAGTGACAAGTGGACCCTTCATGGCCTATGTAATGAGCCACGGTCCGTGAAAGGGGCCTTTTGGAGGGACTTAGGCTGTGGTACTGACTGACGGCACATCATGGGTCGTTACATGGTCCATGGAACATGACATGGGCTGTGTAAACAACCGTCCAACCACTCTTTTCCCAATTTTTAGCTCATCATGCTTATACACACAAGTTAATGCAAATTCACCCCACTATGTCATGATTCAATCAACACAATAGCTTATATAAGTCAATTTCCCCAACAAAATCATGCAAAATCTCACCCAAACTCATCACTTTCAAAGTTAAGACCTTAAGAACTCAACAATGGTGGTTTTCACCATCTTATGCACACCCTCACATCATTAACATGCAATATGCCGTATTAAACCAAGAAAGAAATGATTTAGAGTCAAGATCTACACATGCAAGTACCAAAAGCAACACTAGAAAATAGAGAAATTAACTTCTTACTTTAATGAGAAAAAATGGAGGAGAAGACTTTCTTTAGTAAAGACCAGACTTAGATTTAAGCTATGAATCATGAATATACTCATGAATCGTCACTAAGAAGATGTAAAATTTAAGGGATTTGGAAGGGGAAAATCGTGAGAGAGGGGGAGAGGGTCATAAGAATTAGAGAAAGAAGGGGAAAGTCTTGAAGTGGGTTGTTGGTCTTGAAGTGGGTTGTTGGGGTCAAAGAAAGGGTATTTAAAATACCTTGGTCAACATAGTCGACCTTTTCTCTCTCCTCTACACGGACGGCCTCACGACCCGTGGCATGGTCCGTTTAGACCATCCGTCTGACTACACTTGGAAAAAAGAAGCACTTACTTGGTCCCTCTTTGGTCGGTGACACCTCGATGGTAGGCCACACGAGTTGTGAGAAGTGGGACGAGCCGTTTGGTTGACCGTATCCTAACACTTGGCAATTTCTAATAGCCGAGCCATGCGTGTGCATGCCAAACGGCTTGTTACACGAGCCGTGACACGTTAAACAGTTCATATGGCCCGGCCATGTCACCCCACTTGGCGAAATTATTGTGCATAAATGCCCTAAATCATTCTTGCGTGCCATACAAGCACACCTACAAGTTGTGCCATGTTAGATGGTTTATGCAGCTGTACATGGCCTTCTACTTAGCCACAGTTTAGCTGCTCTGATATCCAACCATGCCATCCACCACACATAAGCTTCCGGCCTCCAAAATGATACTTGTACTCCCTTGAAAATACTAGTCAAAAATAAGAAAAATGCATGACATATATATGATTTTTTTCATAACTATTACAATGCATGGGTTGCCTCCCATGGAGCGCTTGATTTAACATCGCGGCATGACGCATTGTCTTGACTACTCAGACTTCATCAAGAAGCAAGACCTCAATTGTCAAGGCCTCCTCCACTGCACCTAAGTATTGCTTCATCCGCTATCCATTTACCTTGAAGTGATCCCCATTTTCTGCTTCTAGCTCAATTGTACCATTTGGAAAGACTTGGCTAATCGTGTACAGGCCAGGCCACATTGACTTGAGCTTACTTAGGAAGAGTCTCAACCTGGAGTTGTACAGCAAGACCTTGTCACCAACACCAAAGCTCCATTAGGTAATATGCTTGTCATGTTGGACCTTTATCCTCTGTTTGTACAGTGTTGCACTCTCATATGCGTGGAAGCGAAACTCATCCAGCTTATTGAGTTGGTCAAGTCTCAAGTCAGCAGCCTCCTCCTAATTCATATTGAGCTTCTTCAAAGCCCAAAGTGCCTTGTGCTCTAACTCCACGGGCAGATGACAGGCTTTAACAACACCAACTGATATAAAAACATACCAATAAGTGTCTTGTAAGCCATCTTGTAGGCCCAAAGTGCATCATTTAGCTTCCTCGCCCAATTAGTCCGGGTAGCATTCACAGACTTGGTCAGGATTTTCTTGATCTCTCTGTTTGACACTTCAGCCTGTCCGCTAGTCTGCGGGTGGTAAGTATGGCAACCTTGTTTTGTTGTACTCCATACTTAGCTAGCGCCACACAAAAAACCTTGTTACAAAAGTGAGAACCCCTATCACTGATGATAGTTCTGGGTGTTCCAAATCTGGAAAAGATGTTCCGCCTCAGAAATTAGAGAACACTCTTGCTCTCATTGTTTGATAATGCCACTGCCTCTACCCATTTGGAGACATAGTCCACCGTGACCAGGATGTACTTCATCCCATACGAACTCCCAAATGGGTTCATGAAGTCAATGCCCTTGACATAAAAAATTTCTACCCCAAGAATTGGGGTCTTGGGTATCTCTTGGCGCTTCGAGATGTTGCCCTGCCGCTAGCACTAGTCACACCCAACACCAAGTCATGGGCATCTTTATAGATGGTAGGCCAGTAGTACCCACATTGGAGAATCTTTTTAATCATTCCAGCCCCACCATGATGAACCCCCCACTGCAGATGAGTGACAGGCCTCCATGACACTTAACATCTCAGCTTCTGGAATGCACTGCCTGATAACCCTATCAGCACATGTTTGGAACAAGTACGGGACTTCCCACAAGTATCTGCGCACATAAAAAAGAAACTTTTTTCTCTGGTGAAGGTTAAATCCCTCTAGCATAATATCTCTCACCAGAAAGTTAGCAAAATCAGAAAAACCAAGGAATAAGGTCAACAGAAGCTACCAATACCTGCTCATTGGGAAAGGAATCATCGATGTTCAGCCAATCTTTCAATCTTGACTCATCCTCCAACCTGGAAAAATGGTTTACTACTTGGTTCTCAGATCCTTTTCTATCTAAGACCTTTAAGTCAAACTCCTGTAGCAGGAGAACCCATCTGATCAACCTTGGGTTAGCATCTTTCTTTGCCATAAGATACCATAAGACTGCTTGGTTGTTGTGCATTATCGATTTGGTGCCCAATAAGTATGCCCAGAACTTGTCAAATGCATATACCATGACCAACAATTTCTATTCAGTCATTGTATAATTCTTTTGAGCATCATTGAGGGTCTTACTGGAGTAGTAGATGGGGTGGAAATCCTGTTGCGCTTTTGTCTGATTACAACACCCACAAAAATTCCACTTGCATCATACATCACCTCAAGCAGGGCAGTCCAATCAGGTGCAACCACCACCGGAGCAGAAATCAGCTTTTGATTCAGAGTCTCAAAGGCCCGTCTGCAGCTATCATCAAAATGGAACTTTGCACCCTTCTCCAATAGCTTGCACAAAGGATGTACAATCTTGGAGGTCTTTATAAAGCAGTGATAGAAACCTGCTTGCCCAAGGAAACTTTGGACCCCCTTCACAGATATGGGAGGCGGCAGTTTCTCAATCACCTCGATCTTCACCTTATCCACTTCTATGCCCTTCTCTGAAAACTGATGTCCAAGAACTATCCCCTCTTTGACCATAAAGTGGCAGTTCTCCCAATTTAGCATCAAGTTAGCCTCCTCATAACATTGTAGTGCCCTGCTAAGATTCAACAAAAATGTATCGAAGGAATCACCCACTATAAAGAAGTCATCCATAAATGCCTCGAGGGTGTCTTCAACCATGTCAGAGAAGATCGACATCACACAACACTGGAAGGTGGCTGGGGCATTGCATAACTTGAAAGGCATCCTTTTGTAGGCAAAAGTCCTATACGGGCAAGTGAAGGTAGTCTTCTCTTGATCCTCCAGGGCTATGGGTATCTGATTGTAGCTCGAGTACCCGTCCAAAAAGCAGTACCACCCTCTACCTGCCAACCTGTCTAATATCTGGTCCATAAAGGGCATAGGGAAATGGTCCTTCAAGGTCTACTTATTCAGCTTCCAATAGTCTATGCACACTCGCTATCCAATCACCAATCTTAAAGGGACCAACTCACTTTTGTCATTAGATATCATTGTCATGCCCCATTTCTTCGGGACACACTGCACTGTACTGAACTATTTATTGTCAGAAATAGGGTATATCACCCCAGCATCTAGCCACTTGATGATCTCCTTTTTCACCACCTCTTGCATAGGTGGGTTTAGATTGCGTTAATGCTCAATACTGGGCACATAGTTATCCTCCAATTTTATCTTGTGCATGCATATCCCTGGAGGAATCCCTATGATATCTGCAATGGTCCAACCAATAGCTCGCTTGAACTTTTGAAGGACCCCTAACAATGCCTCTACCTGCTTATCATGAAGATCTGCATCTATAATCACAAGAAGAGTGTTGTCAGTACCTAAAAATACATACCTGAGGTGTTGGGGCAGCTCCTTAAGCTCTACAACTGGAGGCTCCTCAATAGACGGTTCAGCTGGCGGTGTAGACCTATTCTGCAGGTCTAAGTCCAACTTTCTGGGGACAAATGGTCTGGTTCCCCTACCTTGCAAGGCATTCACGGTGGCTGTATACCCACTAATACCATTGTCTGGAAAGTTCATCAACACTGCTGCTAGCTTATCTATACTCATTGTTTCCTCTAGTGGGATCTTAGAAAGGAAATCATCTTCAACATCTAGGATCAACATCACAACCACCTCTTTAGGTCTCTTTATTGCAGCACACATACTGAACTTCACCTCTTCACTGTTAAGTCTGAACATCAACTCCCCTCGCTCTATATCTACCAATGCCCTACAAGTATCCAAAAATGGTCTCCCAAGGATGATAGGAACCTCAAAATCCACCTGGCAGTCCAAAATGACAGTCCGCATGGAAGATGAACCGGCCCACATGGACCAGCACATCACATAGAATCCCCACGGGCCACTTCACCAATCTATCTACCATGATTAACCGCATTGTAGTGGGTGTGGGGGCTCCTAAGCCCAATTGCCTGTAAACTGCCAGCGACATCAACTTGATGCTGACATCCAGATCACAGAGAGCTCTTACAAAATCAAATGCTCTAATATTACACGGGATGGTGAAAGCTCCTGGATCTTTCTTCTTTTCTACAAGAGATCTTGTTGCAATGGCACTATAATGATGGAGATTGTTTGCCAGCTTGGTTGTGGATGTCCTCTTCTTAGTCACTAAGTCTTTCATGAACTTAGCGTAGATCAACATCTACTCAAACGCCTCTACTAGAAGGATGTTCACTGAAATCTCTTTTAGCATGGATAGAACTTTTGAAACTTTCCATCTTCAACCTTTTTTTGCAACCTCTATGGGGATGGTGGTAGTGGCTTAGGAATGGATGGCAGAGGTTGCGTCATTGTTCGTGTCACCTCAGGCTCTTTACTAACCTCAGGCTCTGCTGGTGTCACCTCTGCTTCTTCACTCAATTCATCAACATGCACCTCCATGGGGTTAGGCATCTTGCCTTTAGCTACATCTAAACCTGCATTACTGGGTATAACAGGGTTAGAGAGTACCTTACCTCTCCTTGTGGTTACTACCATGCATTGACCATCATTTTTTGGGTTCTGAATAGTGTCACTCGGAAGTGACCAGATTTTCTCTGATTTATGGCTGTTGATAATTACCCCATTTACTCCTCTAATTGCTTGATCGAGGTGGAATGCGAGTCGATCAACTGTTAAACATTGGACATCTCCCCTTTTATATCTCGCATCCCTACCTCAGTGGAATTAATTTTGTCAAGCATTTTTGCCATCATCTCTTCTAATTTTGAGCTTCCACCACCATCATTCTGGTGCTCTCGGTTCCTATATATATCTTTGTTTTGCCAGTTTCCTTGATAGTTCTGATCATGACCATAGTTTCGACCTTGGTTATCAGCATTGAATGGCTAGTAACCCCCCTGGCTGCCTAAGAAGTTTGCCTCCTCATCATAGTTATAGCCCTAATCATCGTACCTGGGCATTGTGTATAAACCGTTTACCTTTTCTATACCTTCTCCTAAGAATCGCTTTGCCAACAAGTCAAGCTGGGTCTTCATGTGGGCCATGTCTTGATCCTGTTCCTCCTCCTTTCATCGCTGCTCCGTAATCATCTCGAAGACGAATCCCGAATAGTCTCCATCTCTAGTGTACCATTCCCTGTTGTTCCTGGCTACTTGATCTAAGATCACCACTATGTCTGAGAAAGTCCTAGACATGTATGATCACCACAAGCAGCATCAATGATCAGCTTTGTTACAAAATTGCTTGACCTGTAGAAGACTGCCTTCAAGTGCTCATCTGTGAGAAGACGATTAGGCCACTACCTAATCTTATTCTTAAATCTCTCCAAGTCTCATGTAATGCTTCATTTGGCAACTGCTTGTGAGAACCGACGTCATTTGTGATTTTCAGCTGTCTTGATGCGGGGAAGAACCCCTCTAAGAATGCCTCCTTTAACTCTCCCCAACTGCGGATGGAATAATGTGAGAGCTCATTTAGCCACTGAGTTGCCGCACCAAAAAGAGACAATGGGAATAACCGCAACCTAATTGCCTGCTGACTGACCCCAGGAATCTCATACGATTGATATGCCACCAGAAAGTTTAGGACATGCTGATTTGTATCCTCAGTTGTTGCTCCGCTGAACAACCCTTTCAACTGTAGCATCTGCAGCACAGTGATAGTGATAGTGAACTTAACACCTGCTGGCAGTGGAGGAAGTATAATTGCCCCAGTGGTCCCAACACCCTCATCATAATCATTCACTACTTGGGGCGACTGAGGATCTTGGGATCTCACACCGAGTAGCGACACCTGTCTAAGTGGTACTACTGGTGGTACCTCTTTGCCAGCATTGTCATCGTCTCCCAAACCTTCGTTTCCCCCACCTACAGGGTTCACAACCAACTCTCACAGTCTAGCTGCTTCGTATTCTTAGGCATTTATTTTGCGAATTAATTTAGTAAACTCGGGGTCGTAGGGAACAAGTGCTTCACCCTTGCTTCGGGTGTTTGTCATGAAACGCAGGCTCCTTATCAAGAAACAAAAGTAAAATTAAGGACTAGTATTACAAACAGAAAATAGAAACCAATAGACTATTACTTCGTCATATTCGGCAACGATGCCAAAATTACACTCCAAAAGGAATAGTAAAGCGGTTGTTGGTCAAATATAGAACTCAACCAGAGTTGAGGTTGATTCCACAGGCAATGCATGAGAATGTATATATTAGCACCATTTTTCAGATATAATAACTATTTTCGAAACAAAAGTGCATAAAGTGAAGGGGGTTTTGGTTTTTCGAACTAAGTTACTAAAATAAAGCAGCAAATGAGTGTAAGGACTACTAGATTTCACACAATATATGCGTAGCTAGGATTGTGTTCCACATGAAATCTAAAGCGATAGCCGAATCTAGTGCTAAACTAGTTCATGATTATGAATATAAGATCTAACAAGTTATGTAACATCTAATTCATGTCTCGGTACTTCTTAGATGCATATCGTTCATCACCTTCTGGTCTCAAAATGTGTACGTACTAACCCTTGTTGTTAATCTCGGAATACTCTCACCTTTCGGTATCAAATACTTAGACTAGGTTAAGAACCTCGAATTTCCATCATAGAGCTCTTTTCCTAATCAAAACATCCCTTTTGGGCACGTAACGAATAAAGGCTTACCCTAACACGTCGACTCATCAAGGAAGAAATTATAACGAAGATTACTACGATATATACGCTAATCAATCCCGAGATTTACCCCATATTCGCCTATCTTGGTGGTTTTTCATGGTTCCTACAACCCTAGTTATGGGTTTAGCCTAGCATATTCAAGAAAGAAAACCCACAATGATACAAACAATTCATAAGAAATGACTAACTATTGAAGAATCAATGAATCCATGACTTACGATCTTGAACTGGATAAGCAAAATCCCAAAATCTTGTGAAATCTCAAGGAAAACAATGTTTTTCAATATTTTTTCTCTCTAGCCGTCCAAGACTCAGTAAAAATGAAATAACAGAACTATACACATACACATATATAAAGAAAACCTAATCCAAATAAAAATAGGAAAAATTCGTCGGCCTGGACACGAGCCACCACACGACCCGTGTGACGATAGACGGACCGTCAAACGGTCTATGTAGCTGCCCCTGGATTCAACCCCAGTTGCCTCTTCATGCCGCATTAGACTTCCCGTGCACAAGTCAACGGTCCATTTAATGGACCGTATATCATGCCTTAGCAGTTTCTTGCTTGAGCTCTTCACACGTCTCCACGTCACAGACCATGCTTAGCCACACGGTTCTTGACACACTCCATCCATCTCTACTTAACATATTTTGCTTGTTTTTCGATGGTGATGCCTTCACGTCACTTCGACGGGACGTTGTACGACCCATTTCATGCTTGATGGACCGTTTAGTGTGCTGTGACACTTGCCTTATACATTTTTCACTACCACGCCAGCCACGCCACCCCAAATTTACCATGTGAGGGTACGATGGACCTCACGACTCGTGGGTAGTCTCATGAGCCGTGTGGGTCCACGTGTACCTTCACTTGGCTTGATTTCTTCTCTAGTTGCTTGGGCCACTTCCGAATACCCATATTTCAGCCCCTTTATGTTCAATTTACCCTCATTCGTCCCTTTATCCATGCCTCAGTAATTTTTCCTAAAAAATAACAAAAACAAACATCAAAATAACAAGTTTGCTTGAGAACTCACAAAAATCCTTTGTTTCAAGCATTATTAGAGTTGTAGAAATACGACTCATTAGTAGGCTCAGCATCCTCACCTCGACCCTCCTCCCATGGATTATACCAAACGTTAGCCACATCCTTGAGCTGATAGACAGCAAGCTCAACTCTCTTAGTCTCAGTCGCATGCGTAGCATTTAACACCTTCCACATCTCGTCAATGAAGTTTTGGGGATCTTCCTCAACCTTTGACCCAGTGAAGACTGGTGGGTTCATCCTCAGAAAATCTCTAAGTCTGGTGGCAACAGTTGTCTCCTGGGAGATAGAGCTAGGAGTTTGTGAACTCCAGTTCCCACTCTAAGCAACTACGAGTTGGGTGAGCATAGTAATAGCTCCTCTGAAGTCAGCCTCTATGGTAGGAGTAGGTGGAGTAGTAGGTGTCTGTAGAACACTAGTGGCTCTAGATAGTCTACCTCGACCCCTCGTTTCCATCTAAGTAGGCATTGTTGGAGTTGAGTTCTCAATATTTTCAATTGGGTACTCTTTGAGTGGCAGTACACTTAATAGGCATGAGCTACAAATGCGTAACATACGAATTAGAAAGGAGCTTAAATAGAGCTAAACTGTATCGCACGAACTTAGAATACAAGAAAGTGTAATAATGCCTAATGTGTTATAGCCTTCTGTTTATATAGTGTGGTGCACAAAACACCGATAAATAAGACTCTATGGCTTCATAGACTCCCTAGGACTATTAAACTCTGTGCTCTGATACCAAGTTTTTCACGCCCTAGGAGGGTACCCTTGGTGTGGCTGACACTTGGAGAACCATTGCTAATTTCCCTAGAGGACCACCTAGTCTCATCGTTACATCAACTCAATAGCAGAAGGAATACTCAAATAAAGGACATTAATATATAAATATAACTCTTACTAAATAGTCTCTAATGAACAAGTTTGGAAATAGAAGTACTCAATAATCCTCTATTCAATGTCTATGAAGCATTCACTCAACAATCTAGATGGTACCATGACAGGACATGGATACCCCAAATCAAAGAAAGAAAGTACTCAATCGAAACAAGAAATAATAGGGTCCTCCAAAAAGCAAGGAGGGCTTATTAACACTAGAAATGCACTAAACTGGACTTTAATGATGCATGGGCTAAAGTCCTCTACTCACCTCAACTCAAAGACTCATAGCTCATCTCAATAAATATGCAAGTTTAAAGTAAATCATGATTTTTAAAATGGACTCAGTACAAATAGGCTCAGTTTAAAAATGTTATGCTCAATCGGTGGTTGCTTAGGAGTTTCTCTTAATCGACATCCAATCCCACCACTTTTAGTTTGGTGATGCACAACAAAGGCGACTTCGTTGCCATACCAATCCTAAACTTGCCAAGGTAAAGGACGATTAACTGCCTCATGTAAATGTCCATCTTTTGGGACAAGAGTCACCAGAACGTGTAACACGACTATCCTACATTGTCAATGTAGTTCTGTAGGTTAAAGTAGTTATTTACTCACTCCTAGCTCGATGCTCGATACTCCTCCCAAGACTAAAACATGCTCAACTCATCAATCAACTGAAATCGCAATAATAATCATATCAATCAAGTCAAAACTCAAGCTCATTCATTTATCTCAATTCAAATCATCTTAATACCTCATCAACTCAATCAATCAAGAGAAATCAATTAGACTCAACTCAGACATAAACAGTCATTCAAACTCATCAGTTAGATGATGTCACCCAAGTTAGACCTCGATTTTAGAGGATAAAGAAGTCATTGTCAAGGTGTAAAACCTAATCAAGGTTTGGGTCGAACACACATGGAATACGTAGATTCATGAGAATTCACAAATAAGCAATTCAAAATAGTTAACCAACTTAATTCCCCAAAAGGAAGGTTTTGCAAAAACCAATAAGAAAGTAAACTAAACTAACTATATCATGGAAGAAAATAAATAATAGAGAGCAACTAGGGTCTTGTGTTTCTCATTGTTCCCCAACTCAGTATCACCGAATAACCCAACTCTTGTTTAGAATATAGCATAGTTCACCAAGCCCTTTATTTAAAGGTGAGAGGCAAATTTCACTATGAGACTTGGCACATCTCCATAGTGTGCATCACTAACCATTACCTATATCTCTCAATACAACCTCCCCTTAGCCCAGTTCAGTTGATAAGACGAGAACACATCATCAGATTCTGTTAATCAATCTCTTTTCCTATTCATTACTACCTTGGTCCAGTCAGTAACACTAGGTGAATTCTAATATTGGCCACCATTAGAAAATGTGCAAAACGAAGAGAATTGATTAATACATGCATAACCCATTCCAAGAATTGCAAATTATTCAGGTTTACTTTGTTTGATCTTCATGGTTCCCACAACCCTAGTTGTGGATTTAGCTACTCATGCTATGGGTAGATGAAGAAATTATGAACTGAGAAAATATAATTAAATATTTACCCAATTGAATGGAGACTCAAGCAAATTCAAAATTGATTGAGAATCACAAGATTGAAGATCAAATTAATTCACAAATGTATTCTCTCAAATTTTCTCTCTAAGTATTGTATTTTAACCCTAATTACAATGAATCTGGCGGCTCTCTTTGAAAAATAATCTAAAAATACTATTTATAGTAATTATAATTAAGTCCTTAATAAAATTGATAAACTGGTCGCCAAGCTCCATGAAAGCTATTTATGACTTGTAGTGTCTTCTACGAGTCGCAATCGGGGTCTTATAATCTGCTCTTGGGATCTTGGACTTCTCTTCTAAGGTTTCACTTTACAACTCATAAATGGATCCACAACTTGTATTACTTGTTCGTTGGTTTCAACTGCATCAAATTGTCAACAACTGCATCCATTTACGACTCGTAAATGGATCCACAACTTGTATTACTTGTTCGTAGGTTTCAACTGCATCAAATTGTCCTTCACTGGAAATCTTCACGAAATCTATTTATACTTCTGGTAGAATGCTCTGCGACTCGTACATCTATCTCATAGAATCTAGCTTCAGATATCATCCCTCACTGGAATTTGTCACGAGACCAATTCTAGTCATAGAATGCTCTACGATCCGTAAAGGGTCTCGTAAATCATCAAAAACTTGAAATCTTCTGCAATTTTGCCCCAAGTCATAACCAACCTGTAATCCTACAAATCTAAACATAAAAACACATAAAACCCAAAAATATTACATTGAGAACACACAAAAATCTAAGTTTTAAATATCAAAAATGATGTATTTTCACAGCACATCATTAGACTCATAGGGGATGCAAGAAAAATGCATAAATGTGAATGTGATTACAATGCAACATGCTCCTTATACTTAATTATGCTTAAGTTACTCAACTCAGACAATCAAACTCAAACCTCAACTCAGTCTATGTATAGGATTTCACAAATCATGCAAATTTGGAGTTCGTGATGTCAATGTATAAAGTTTATATCTCAATCTCATATCATCAGCAATTCAACAAGTATTTAGTTCATAATCATGAGGACTCAAAGTAAATGTAGAAAATTTGGTATTTAAATTATTAAATTCTCAAGACTCTATTCTACTCCTCAATTTTGTCTCAATGAGAGAGAAGGGGCATATGACCAAACCTAGTTTCACACTTTAGAAAACCTTACATACTTGGAATTAGAAGGAGAAGTTAAACTATAATAGATCCTCGCGTTTGAATTAGAAACTCTTGCTTTCCTCTTCCCTCCGTTGCTCTCAAGAAATCCCTAAGTGTGAAGAATGATGAACATAACCTTAGGGTTCTGTTTTAGGATAGGAACAGATAAAAATATGTTTCTTAAAAACTGTCGACAGGTTCTACGAGACCCCATTTACGGGTCGTAGAACTTCCTATGGGTCGTAGATGGCCTCTCGTAGATGAGGGGTCTAACAGTTTAAATTATTGGAATTTTTCCTAGAATCCACGAAATCCCTTTTTGGGCTGTAAATACTTCTACGTGCCTTCTGATAACTAGTAACTCAAGATACTGAAAAGTTGATATTTGGACCACCAACTCACGAAACTAATCTACGGACCATGAATTATTTTACGGACCATATGTTGTCTCGTACATGGGCCTAGACTTAGAGAATTTCACTAAGTCATCTGGGGATTCTATGAAGCCTCATCTACCGGCCATAAATCACTCTACGGGCCGTAGATAGCCCTTGTGGTATCTTTTTCCAGCAACTTTCTTAGTTATTTTATCAGTCTTCTATGTGCATCTACTCACAGTAGGTGGAAAGAATTAGGGGGTGTTATATTTTTATCAAGAAATATAAAATATGAGAAAGTAAATATATGAAAAAATAAAAATATTCAACATTT
>JAABOM020000103.1:16307126-16323843 GCA_011800125.2 Solanum clarkiae
AGAGAGAGAGAGAGAGAGAGAGAGAGAGAGAGAATTGTAGTGAGTATGAATCAGAATACACTCTAACCAAGTGTAACACCTCCCAAAGTACGTTAGAATGCCCCCAGACTATATATCTTGCATAACACATCATCTGTTGTGTTTTTGATAAATCTGAGGCCGAATTCTTGATCGGGGGTAAAATTGTGTGAAAAAATTGATTTCGTTCAATTTTTTAGGTCAACCTATCTAAAAATAGTGTTCTGTAAGTTTTTGCACTTTCTAGAGGAATATATATAACTGAGAGAGTTCATTTTAGTACAAAAATGATCGAAATTCATTCCAGGGTCAAATCAGAAGAAAATTAAACGTTGCACAAAAATAAACCATCTTGAAACAAGTCTGCATCATGCTATGGTTCTCCAACTATACATATATTTTTTTTTGAAAATTTTCAGATTTAAGTAAAGGGCATTAGGACAAATTCCTGAACCCTTATAGATGTGAATTCACAAAATTTCTTCTATTTTGGACCTATTTCACTCATCAAAACTTATAAATTCTTCTCAAAACCTTCCAAGACTCCTCTATTAAATTTTTCCTAAATTCTAGGTTTTCAAGACTCCTCTATTAAAGGTCAAGCTTCAAGGTGATTTCCAAGCTTATTCAAGTTTCTCCTACCTTTCTCAAGACTATTAAGGTATGTGAGTGTCACGTCCCGGGAGGGTACTCTAGACATAATAGGCACTCAGAAACTATTGTTAGTCCCCAAACGAACTGCTTGGTCTCATCACATTCGTTCATTCAATAAACTCAAGACAATCAGCAGAAGACTAAAGAAAGTAATAGGCACATCTCATCTAGTCTCAAAAATAATATTATAAATAAAAAGGTTAGTAGAAAAAAACTAGCTCAACAAATCTTAACATCAACATTCAACTCTAGTCTATGAAACCTCTATCTCTATTAGGTGGTGCTAATGACAGACCCATGGCTACCTCAATCAAAATAAAGCTAATAAATATCTAACTCTAAAGCAAAATAAAATAAATATAATGAATCCACCGAAGTAGGGGAGACTCACCAATCAGCTGAACGTCTCAAATCAACGATGCACCTGTTTGACGATCTCCAAATCTTGTATCTACATCATGAAATGATACAGCGCCAGGTAGAGAACGAATCAAAACCATAATGGACAAGTCCAAATGGAGACGACAATCTATAAGTCCTCTATTGATTTCAGGGACTTCTAATCAGAGGGAACCTCAACATAATGTGATGTGATGGTCCTAATTCTCACCTATGCTTGGCTACGTAGTTTGACGAGTACGAGTTGGATTAATTCTTACTCTTTCGGTGCTCGATACTCCTTCCATGACTCAATGCTTATAAAATAATCCATCCAATCAAACTATCTTAATCAACCCCGTAGAGGCTCTCATCATTCAGTCGGTCTCATAGAGACTCCAATCATACTATCAATTCATCTCTCAATCAATAGCTCAAAGCTTAAAATAATCATAGGAAATAATAGAATAGACAAATCATTAGAGTTTATTTGGGAAGACTCATGGACCATCAAGTACTATCAACCTATCATCATTCTCACATTCACAATCTCAATCACTATTAATATTCTCAATCAAGGCTCTAGACTCAATCCCTATCTTCATTCATGCATGCTTTATGAAATAATAAGTAGGGTTTATACAATAATTCATGTAAAATATCCAATTCAAGAAAAGAATTTATGATGATCATCAATATACGAAAATACATATAAGTAATATAATTTGTAAGAAAATCTTCAAGAAACTATTCAAGAATCATATATATAGTCTCATTAAACTTTTAGCTCTTTTGTGACCATCTATGGAGCACATGAGACAATAATCACATGCTTTTAGTTTAGCCTTACATACCTGAAAATTTGATATTACAATTGAATTTTGATGAATACTAGCTTTTTTGGAGAAAATCCTCGATCTCGGTGGTTCTTTTAGAGTGGAAGAACTTGAAAAGACATTGCTTGAAGAGCTTATCTTTGATTCTTGAATTCTTGATTTAGAGTCTTTAGAGTTCTTGATGAAAAACCCTAATTCTTGAAGAAGAAGAATCAACAAATCCTTTCTTGAAAATTCTTGAATTCATTTTCTTGAAACCCTAGGTTATGATTTAAGATTCTATTAGAGATTTATGAATAGATGAAGAAATTTGGGTTGGGTAATTGAAAATTATGAAGAATAACTCATCTTGAGGATGAATCTTGAAAGCTAATCCTAACTTGATGACTTTCTTGATAATTCTTGAGCGTTTATGTTTAGGAATGAAGGAGAGGACTTTTTATTATGAAAACTGATGTTTTATGCATTTTGGGACCTTAAGTTGACCCCCAAAGGTTTTAGGATGAAAGCACCCTCAAAATAAGAATGACAAACGTCATTTATCTCATCCAGAAAGGGTCCGCATTAGGTCCAAGACGCGCTCCAGGTTCGGACCTTCAGATAACTCTACACTCCTTCTCTAAAATGGTCATAATATTCTACCCCGAACTTCGATTAAGGCAAAATTAGATGCGTTGGAAAGATAATTCAAATATCTTCTATTTGATATATTATGATTTTCCTAACTCATTATACTGCAGGAAATATGAGCATATGAAATTGACCCTTCTATCAACTCATACGAAAACTTAGTTGGTAAAAATTCTTTAGACTTGGCTTGATGTAAAAGATCCCTTATATTCATTTATTGAACTTAGGAGTGATTAAGAATTGACCAAAATGCCCCTCAAATTAAAACAAAAATTTCACTTCGAAATAGCTCAGTCCGCGATGCAGAGAGGGCGCGCAATAGTGTATATTTTTCCTTAAATTTTTCTGAACTAGTTTTCAATTTCCTGTCGAAAAATTTAAGAAAAAGAAAAGGCATGTCCACGTCCCAGGGGACTCGCGCCTTGGGCACTCACAGCCTCTGAAAATCGTTTTGTATTGAAAATTATTTTTTGATCCGATGGCTCTAAAATTCGAAAGAGACCATTTTTTAACCTAATTTTCTATGTTGGTTGCATATCCGGTCTCGGATAAACAAGTGGAGCATGGGAAGACGCATTGCATGCACATCTCTATTCTAGGGGTATTTTGATAATCTTATCGGGCGTTATATCATCTCTCCCTTGGGATCATTCATCCTCGAATGATGAGTAAAGGTGGATATCAAGGCACGAATTTACTCAAAACTTATCTTAACATTCACATCTATCAATCTATCTTTCGACTCCTCATCACTATCAACAATCTTTATTCAGACTCAAGAATAGACAATCAACTCAAGAAAAGACAATCAATTTAGTTAAGGATAAGGACATTACCTTCAACATTCTTATCATCAGGCATGAATAATAATCAAGACTCATTTTAATACTCAATCAATCAATCTGGACAATCACAAGTCACTCAGAATAGACAAATCAGTTTAGATTAAGAGTATAGATACTCTTTTAGACATTTTCCCCATTAAGCACGGATGGAACGTCAAAACTCAAGCACTTCGAATCGTTTAAATACTTCAAAAATCAGTCCTTCGAACTCAGGAAGGAAACCATCAAATCTAATCAAGAATGAGACTATCGATACATAAGACTCGATGTACAACTCTAAAGCTTAGCATCTCATCTCAATTGTCCTCCTCTTCATGACACTCTACTCTATCAACTTAAGCTTATAACTCCTATTCAACTCTCTACCTATCCACATCATCTTATTCCATTCAAAGCCTACTTCTGAGCCTCAAGGTGCTACCCTTAAGATAATCATATTCATATAAAGCTAATCCTCAATACTTAGCTCTATACTTCCACCGGGGCTTTCATTAAAAGATCATTGTTCCTCTTCATTACTTCACTATCATGAAGTCTTTGATAGTCTATCATCAATACTCGCATAATAACCATGCATTCAAGCCTATCACTCTAACCATTTCAACTCTGTCTTAGAATTTTCGAGCCTACTTAGCACTTCTACCTCCACCATTCAATGAGCTCCCACTCAAAGACACACTAACATATTCTTACCTATCTATTACACATCATAAGATCTCATCTCTCTCCTCTTCCCTATCTCTATCCTTACATGACACAAGTATAATACCAATGTCGTAATAAGGATACGTTCACTCCTCCTCATCTACCCTCTTTCTTCATCTACTACTATCAGCATCACTATTTGGACTAAGGGGAACTCATCATCTCTACATCCTACCATCAACAATGGCATAACAAGCCGAAGGTCAGTACATACGTAAGATAACATTAGAATAAAGAACTCTCACTCTCTCCCATCAACCATCACTCCTCTACTATCATTGACATTTCTATCAAGAAATGGGAAGACATGATCACTCAAAGAACTTGAAATGAATGATCATTAGCATAACTCAATTGAGAAATCGTATCTGAGGACATTCATATATTACAATCTCTCTCGTCTATCAATACTCATTCTGAATTCACAGAACTATACGTAGTGTAAAACTCAGGTCACATCTCATTCAACATAGGACCGAAAGCTTTTAGATCCATGGGGTCAGATCAAAATTAATGAATAAATTCATCACATTTTCATTCTCATAATTTAACATGAATAATAATCAACAAATGGTATATGGGACTAGGCCACAGACATGGTAGTCGCATACCAGACGGGAATAGAGTATCACCTCAATGGAAGAACAAGAAACATATGATATGATAAGGAAATGATGTCTCATCTCGATCAGTCCATCTATATCAAACTCAAGATCTACTTCGGTTTCTCACATCATCTCCCCCTTAGATCAAATGTCATCTCTTTAAGTTTGCGAATACCTTTCTAAGCTATTCATACATATCTCCACACTGTCACAGAATCACTATCCATAAGAATAGGCGTCTTAAATTCTTCTATCATACTATAATCATATATATAAAATAGCCACTAAGACTCTCTTCAAGGATACCATTCTTAGCTTCCTTCTGTAGCTATGAAAATCTCTCTATATTTGCTGCTCCTAAAGGCGTACATAATCACTTTTCACAACTCTTACAATCTAGCCTATTCTTTTTACCTGTTAATGCTCAACTTTTGTGCTCCTATAAACTCATCTGTATAAGACTTAGATTATGATGGAAAACCTTTTATCATCTATCCAAAAACCCCAATCAACTTAGTTGCTCGGAATGACATAGAATGCTTACCTTAGCCTACTTCACATTGACAACTCAAATAAACTATCTACATTCTTATAATAGTTATAACTTAGAGCTTCACACACCTTTACACAATCATGGATACACATCTCAAGTCTCTTCTTATTTATTGAGTTATCCTCGTTTTTCTCATCTTATCTAAGGGGCACTTGTACTCTGCCCATAGCATCACTTTACTTACAACTCAGTACCACTAACTTATTCAGCCAGATCTCCTTATCTGACTAAGGCTCATAACACAATGAATCTCATGAACTCTCACTTAAAAATCATAAGCCTAATTTAGATCTATCACATTTAAAGCACTTTGTTCCCTTATTCAACAACTATACTTAACCCTCAATAATATGAATACTACAGCATATCAACATAAACCTCCTTCTAGTCTTGAGCATGCTCTAACACATTCTAATAATAACTCTTTCTCTATACCTCATTATGAAAATCAAAGGGTACGTACTACTCTTTCGCCAAAACTTATGGCAACTGACTCATCACCCCGTTACTTAACTATTAGATAATAACTCTAGTTACAAAACTCAATCAACTATCACTCTCACTATTTCATCCTTTTCTTTATCAACTCTTCTTGGAAACATGATCACAATTATGTAACGTGTAGAGCACGAATTAGAAAAGAACTTTTCATAGAGTATAACTCTATCGCACGATTTAGAACATGAAAGAAGTGAAAAAAATTCCTAAATGTCTTATAGACTACAAATTATGGATGTGGAGCTCTTCACACCAATAATAAGGACTCTACTAGACACGACTTCATAGAATCCCTAGGACACTTGAACTCTGTGCTCCGATACCAAGTTTGTCACGCCTTGGGAGGGTAACCTAGACGTAACTGGCATCCAAAGACTACTTCTAGTCCCCAAGCGAACCACTTGGCCACATTACATTCATTCAATCAACAAACTCAAGACAATCAGCAGAAGACTAAAAAAAGTAATGAGCATATCTCATCTAGTCTCGAAAATAATATTATAAATAAAAAGGCTAGAAGAAAGAAACTAGCTCAACAAGTCTTAACATCAACATTCAACTCTAGTTTATGAAGCCTCTATCGCTATCAGGTGGCGCCAATGACAGATCCATGACTACCTCAATCAAAATAAAGCTAATAAGTGTCTAACTCCAAAGCAAGATGAAATAAATATAATGAATCCTTCGAAGTAAGGGAGGCTCACCAATCAGCTAAATGTCTCAAATCCTCAACGATGCACCTGTTGGCGATCTCCAAATCTTGTATCTACATCATAAAATAATGTAGCACCAGAGCGGCATCAGTACGTGAAATGTACAGTATGTTAAATAGCTGAATGAAATCGAAACAGGTAGAATAATATAGAAACAGCAATCAACTTGAAATAATAACAATCAATATGTCAAATTTCTATCTAAAGCAAGAATAAAGAGTAGATAAATGACCCATCAACCAATCAAACCTCATCAATCAAATCATGACTCATGTTACAGGAACTCAACTCAACTTATCTCATCACATCTCATCTCATCTCGACTCAGAGTTCTTAAGGTAGGAACTTTTTGGGAGTTTTTCTTATTCGACAACAATCACTTATGAGCCAGTGATTGTACAACAATCATGCTGATGTTATCATAGCCGTTCTGTACTTGCTAGATAGAGAACAAATCAAAACCATAACAGACAAGTCCAAGTGGAGACAACAATCTAGTCCTCTCTTAATTTCAGGGACTTCTAATCAGAGAGAACCTCAACATAATGTGAGATGATAATCCTAATCATCACCTACGCTTGGCTACATAGTTTGATGAGTGTGAGTTGGGTTAACTCTTACTCTTTTGGTGCTCGGTACTCCTCCCATGATTCAATGCTCATAAAATAATCCATCCAATCAACCTATCTCAATCAACTCATCTCAATCAACCCCGTAGAGGCTCTCATCATTCAATTAGTCTCATAGAGACTCCAATCATACAACCAATCAAGACTTAGAAGAATCATTAGGAAACAATTAAATAGACAATTCATTAGAGTTTATTTGGAAAGACTCATGGACCATCAAGTACTATCAATCTATCATCATTCCCACATTCACAATCTCAATCACTATCAACATTCTTAATCAAGGCTCTAGACTCAATCTGTATCTTCATTCATGTATGCTTTATGAAATAATAAGTAGGGTTTATACAATAATTCATATAAAATATCCAATTCAAGAAAAGAATTTATGATGATCATCAACATACGAAAATACATTTAAGTAATATAATTTTCAAGAAAATCTTCAAGAAACCATTCAAGAATGATGTATATAGACTCATTAGACTTTCAACTCTTCTATGACCATCTATGGAGCACATGAGAGAACAATCTCATGCTTTTAGTTTAGCCTTACATACCTGGAAAGTTGATATTACAATCAAAATTTGATGAATACTAGATTTCTTGGAGAAAATTATCGATCTCGGTAGTTCTTTTAGAGTGAAAAAACTTGAAAAGACATTGTTTAAAGAGATATCTTTGATTCTTGAATTCTTGATTTAGAATATTTAGAGTTCTTGATGAAGAACCCTAATTCTTGAAGAAGAAAAATCAATAAATCCTTTGTTGGAAATTCTTGAATTCATATTCTTGAAATCGTAGGTATGATTTAAGATTCTATTAGAAATTCATGAATAGATGAAGAAATTTGGGTTAAGTAGATTGAAATGTATGAAGAATAACTTACCTTGAGGATGAATCTTGAAAGCTAATCCTAACTTGATGACTTTCTTGATGATTCTTGAACGTTTATGTTTAAGAGTGAAGGAGAAGGTTTTTGATTATGAAAACTGACGTTTTATGTGTTTTGGGACCTTAAATAGATCCCCAAAGGTTTTAGGATGAAAGTACCCTCAAAATAAGAAGGAGAAACGTCATTTATCTCATCCAGAAAGGCTCTGCGTCGGGTCCGCGACACACTCCAAGCGCGGACCTTCAGACAACTCTGCACTCCTTCATTAAAATGGTCATAACTTTGTACTCCGAACTCTGATTAAGGCAAAACTAGATCCTTTGGAATGGTAATTCAAATATATTCGATTTGATATATTATGGGTCACCTAACTCGTTATACGTTAGGAGATATGATCATTTGAAGTTAACTCTTTCATCAACTCATACGAAAACTTAGTTAGTAAAAATTCTTTAGACTTGACTTGATATAAAAGATCCCTTATATTCGTTTATTGAACTTAGGATAAGTTGAAAATTGACCAAAATACCCCTCGAATTAAAACGAAAATTTTACTTCAGAATAGGCTAGTCCGCGACGCGAAGGGGGTGCACACTAGTGTATTTTTTTTCCTTTTTAAAATTTTCTGAACTAGTTTTCAATTTCCCATCGAAAAATTTAAGAAAAACACAAGGCATGTCCGCGTCCCAAGCGCATTGCACCTTGGGTGCCCACAGCCTCTAGAAATCGATTTGGATCGAAAAATAATTTTTCGATCCGATGACTCTAAAATTAGAACGAGACCATTTTCCCGCTCAATTTTCCATGCTGGTTGCATATCGGATATCGGGTTCACAAACGGAGCATGGGAAGATGCGTTACACACACATATCTATTCTAGGAGTATTTTAGTAATTTTACCGGGTGTTACAGTGAGTTTCTTCATCTATGGGTGCTTCCACCCATTAAGTCCAAAACCTTTTTCAAACTACGTCATAGAGGTTTTATCTGCGGTTCAAGGTGCAGACTCTTTACTTTCTGTTTTCAATTACTTATATCCTTTTATAATGGAGGGAACACACAAAGTCCGTCTATTTTAATCTCATCACTACATTTACAGGAAGGGGAAATCCGCTATTCGAGATCCTAGCTTTGCGCTAATCCTTTTAGAGTTTGATTTTATTTACATATCTATTGTAGAAAGAGTGACCCGTGGTTTGAGGTCCGAGCTCTATGCTTTCCCCATTTCAAAGCTCGAGAATATTGTCATTTCTGAAATACCTTGATTCCAGGTGATTCCCTTGTTCTTAATTTAGCTTTTCTATGTATCTATCAGGCTTATAAACATCTGTTCAGATTTTTATTTTAACTTGCGCATGATTGTACCTTTGTGGCTTATAGGGGCTAGTAAGGTTTAGTTACTTTAGGTCTTGTTTATTTTTGTACACTCGTGTGCATATGTTGGCTATTTTTTTTTCTTGACCTTTATTTGTGTTTTATTCTAGTATTTCCTATTGCATTTACTATTCTTACTCAGATGTCTGCGGGGTACCTATTTATTAGTACTCATATTACACTTTGCATCTATATTCGTGATGCAGGACCGAGCATCAGTTATCACTGCCGTCATTCGAGCCAGTAACAGCCAGTACTCGGAGGCGAGGGTGAGGATACAACATTTTGGATCGTGTTATCTACTTCTATTTGTATTTTTGTGGGTCATCCTTTGTATTTGAAATAAGTAGTTATGTATATTTGTATATTTTGGTCTACTTTTGGGACTTGTACTTTAGTGGCTCTGTACTTGTGACTTCCAAGTTCTGGGAGAGATTTCATTTTATTTATGTATATTTTAGCTTATCTCGTAGTGTTGTCCCATATTGTTTCTGCTATATTATTATTCTGTTGTTTAGTTTCTGCTTATTCATCCATTACTAGTTGTTTTAGGTTACGTTTCGCATTGGCTTATCTACTAGTTGGACATAGTAGATGCCATAACGGCTCGAGAAATTGGATTGTGACATTTGTCAAAATTCTTGTAAATTCCTTATTGTCGTTTTCACTTTTTCGAATTCATTCTTGCTTTCTCTCTTTTGTGTTCGTTGCTGCTTTGTACATCTAATTTAGTTAATATGTCATTGAATTTTGTTGATTCGATGCATGATAGAAGTTTCATTTTTATTGGATTAATGAGATTGATAGGAATGAAGTATAGCTACGAAAAAGCAAAAGACAGATAATTGAAGGAAAAAAAAAGAAGAAAAAAAAATATATACATTCATATTGTTTTTCACTTTGCTGCACTCTCGATGCCACGTCTAGTATCACTTTTAAATAGTTGAAGGGCATAACAAAACCTAAATATAGATATGTAATTGAAAATTGTATTGAATGGCTTTTGACTATTTTCTCCTTGACAACAATATATAAATAGTACATAATAAAAATCAATAATCCAAGTAGAAGTGAAACAAAAAAGGAAAATAAAAGGCCCTACACGAACCGCGTGCGGCCATGCGCATATAACGAGTGTTTAAACAGAACATAAAAGCAAGGATGAAAATAAAAACTCTCTTCCTCCACTTGGTCCGCCATTGACGGACGTCCAGAAAATAGGAAGAGAGTGAAGGGTAAAGAGACCAAAGGCATTATTTCTCCTCTTATAACATTTATTATTAGACTCTCTCCATCTTCTTTTCCAGGCGGCAGGTTTTGCCGCCGGATTAGAAAAGAAAAAAAAATTGTACCATTCTTCAGAAAAACTATATCACCCGTTTGGTGCCCCTTTCCATTCCCTTTTTTAATCTCCTCTATTCCTTTCCTGCGTCATTTTTTATTTTGGTAATACTATTATTCTTCCCTGTCATTCTGTATGCTTGTTCATGTTCTGTTGTGTCGTGTTGGGGGTTATGTGAACATGCGGTTTCGTCTTTATCATTAATGGGTATTGTGTGTCTTTCTGATGAAACTTTTGAAAATATTCTCAATGGAAAAACAGAAACATCATATATGAATTGTTCTAGGGTGCCTGGGGATTTTGCATCGATTGTTTTTACCTCTTGCTTGGATGGTTGTTAGCCGTTGTATTATATTGTTAGTTTAAATACTATGTTTATTTTGATTGTCACTTATTGTATCGTTTATTTTTATCATAGGGTAATGACGAAAAGACCCATTTTATATAATGACCGATTTGACGTGGTTGTGTCACTACTTTAATACTTCATCTTATTTTTAATAATTCTACTTTATCATTTACTCTTATTTTTTTCATGGAATCTACCACATACCTTCAATTTCTTGTAGATTGATAATTCAAATTATGGATGTATGACATTATGTAGCGACAAAAAACAATATAATCTATCCAAACATTGTAGTCATTAGAACAATTAAGTACTACACAATACATTATGAAACAATACATAATAACCATCCAAACAAAGTGTTAACTTAGCAGTAGGCACCGCATGATTTGCAGCAAATTTTAATTTGATCGACATTCTGGGAAATGGAGGGAGCTAATAGTTTTCATGGTTGTAATTACTACTCGTACTAGTTTTTATGTGTTTAACCAGTTGAACTTCTTACAGTGCAGTTTCATCTATGGAGAAACCGAGGACTCCCTTCAAGGGAGTCACTGGTGATGTTAAAGGAAGGATACCATGCTATAAACGTGATTGGCTCAACTCATGTGGTACAGGCGTGAGGTATTCTTATCTTATGTTTGAGCTGAATATGAAATGGCACATTAATTTGTATTAATGAACGTGTTGGGTTTATTGTGTAAACCAATTTTAGGATACTGGCTCCAACAGCATACATTTTCTTTGCTTCTGCTCTTCCTGTAATTGCTTTCGGGGAGCAATTGAGTAGAGAAACAGGTCCGTGCTGATTTTTTTTTTCATATATGCAGTAATCATGTAGTGTAAGTTGGATTAATTAGTTGATCTATTTAATTGACAGATGGAGCTATGAGCACAGTTGAAACTCTTGCTTCTACTGCGATTTGTGGAATCATCCATTCAATTTTTGGTGGACAGCCTCTTTTGATCTTAGGAGTTGCAGAGCCAACCATCATCATGTACACCTACTTGTACAATTTTGTGAAGAGTAGACCAGAGATGGGGCCAGGTCTATTTGTCGCCTGGGCAGGATGGTGTGGAATCTACTTTTTCCTCTGTTACTTCCTGGGGTTACCAAATGCATAAATGTTACTGACCATATGTTTGACAGGGTATGTGTCTGGACTGCGTTGATGCTGTTTCTTCTTGCTATATTCAATGCTTGCAATATCATCCCTAGGTTTACGAGGCTCTCAGGGGAACTCTTTGGCATGTTAATCACAGTTCTTTTCCTCCAAGAGGCTATTAAGGTACTTGTTGTTGCACCTCCTTTTGAGAGTGTACTTAAAGAGTCTATTCAAAAAAAAAGAAAGAACTGGAAAAAAAACTTTCATGTAAACTAGAAGAAATACCATGCTCCTCATACCCTTTGTCTTCGAGTCGCAGGGAGTAATCAGTGAATTTGCAATTCCAAAAGGTGAAAATCCAGAACGAGAGGAGTTCCACTTTGAATGGCTCTACACAAATGGGTTGCTGGCAGTTATTTTCTCGTTTGGTGTTCTTTTAGCTTCTCTTAAAAGTAGAGGAGCTAGATCATGGCGTTATGGTACAGGTATGTGATGACAGCTGCTTTATGGAAAGGTGAATTACATATTATTGTCTGTTCAAAGTCAAAATCTCTCATACATCGACTACTATGAACAGGTTGGATGCGAAGTTTTATAGCCGACTATGGGGTTCCCCTTATGGTTGTTTTGTGGACAGCATTGTCTTTCGGTGTGCCTGGAAAAATTCCCTCTGAAGTCCCTCGAAGGCTCGTGTGTCCTCTCCCTTGGGAGGCTAAATCATTATACCACTGGACTGTGATCAAGGTACTCTAAATTTCATGACACCCTTACTCATCCAGGCTTCTTGAGTTCTACAACTGGAGTGGCCAATAAGATCTGGACTGCTTCTATATTCTTTTCAGAGAATGTCTTGCTCCTTTAATTGAGGTTTCATAAAAGGGACCTCGTAAAACAAAACAGAGACATTATAATTCATTATTTACATCTTTGTTTTTATATATGTTCTTTCATAGGATTGGTAAACATGATATTCTTCAACAAAAAGCTTTTGAAAGTGGGCTATACAAATAGCTTGTGGTACATGACCTTTCGCCTATAGTAACTCAGTAGTTAGAATGATACAGGTCAAGATATTGTTAGGCACCTCTTTGTATTTTTTGTGAAAAAAGAATTTTGGACCAAATTTATGGAAAAGCTTTATGTATGTCAACTAAGTCGGAAACATTCCTCTTCTGTCTAATTTAATTTATGCACTTAATTGCAGGATATGGTAAGGGTCCCGCCGTTGTATATCTTTGCTGCCATCATTCCAGCTGTGATGATAGCTGGTTTATACTTCTTCGATCACAGTGTTGCTGCACAGATGGCACAACAACCGGAGTTTAATCTTAAGAACCCATCCGCTTACCATTATGATTTGTTTTTGCTTGGAGTCATGGTATAGATTTTCAGAAAATTTTCTATGTAGAGTTGGAAGATTTAATTCACTTGAGGTCTTTTAACTCTGGCTCATTCTTCATCCTGAATTTTATGGTTGCAGACTTTGATATGCGGATTACTTGGAATTCCCCCTTCAAATGGGGTACTTCCACAATCTCCAATGCATACAAAGAGCCTTGCTGTGCTCAAGAGACAGGTAGATAATACAATGATATGTTCTCTGTTTATTCTCGTCTGGGTGATTAATTGTCCTATTAACACTACTTGGTCCCTCATGTGCAGTTAATTCGGAAGAAAATGGTGAAGACTGCAAAGGAAGGTATTAAGCAGAATGCAACAAAATCAGAGATATATGGAAAGATGCATGCCGTATTTGTTGAGATGGATGCTACGTCAAAGGTAAAACTGTTGCCAATCAGGGATGCATAAGTCAATGTCCATACGACCTATTAATTTGCTGAAAATGTGTTTATTTATTTTCAGTACCTCTAAACTAGTTCGGGTTGAGGCATTGTTGTTGGATTATAAGAAATTTGTATACATTATGCAGCGAACAGCAGATAAGGATTTGGAGAACTTGAAGGCAGCTGTAATGAATCATGACGATGGAGAAAATGGAACAAACGAAAAATTTGATCCTGCGAAACACATTGATGCCCACTTGCCTGTCCGAGTAAATGAGCAAAGAGTTAGCAACTTTTTGCAATCTATACTTGTTGGATGTAGTGTGCTTGCTATACCTGTAATCCGGAGGATACCCACCTCAGTTCTTTGGGGATATTTTGCCTACATGGCCATTGACAGTCTCCCTGGTAATCAATTCTGGGAGAGGCTGCAGCTGCTTTTTATTCCTTCAGGGAGAAGATTCAAGTGAGTCACGAATAACCATTCCTCATAACTAAGTCTCGAAAAGTCCCTCAAAACTTTTGGAATCGTTGTTATTGATCTCAAACTACTTTTGTGTTTCACTTTTAAGACTGACCATGTCATAGTTATATACATTAGGTTATTCAAGTGATAGTAATTAATCGGTTAAACAGTAGCATCTTTCAAGTCATTTTTGTGATGGTTCTTTTGACAGGGTCCTTCAAGAGCTCCATGCCCCATATGTTGAGTTGGTCCCATTCAAATACATTGTCACGTTTACTATGCTCCAAGTCGTGTATTTCTTGATTTGCTTTGGAGTAACATGGATACCTATTGCTGGTGTACTATTCCCTCTGCTTTTCTTCATTCTCATTGCCATAAGAGAGCATGTTCTTCCCAAGTTTTTCCCGCCCGAGTATCTTAAGGAATTAGATGCAGCTGAGTACGAAGAAATTGCTGGTGTTCCAAAGGTAAATTATGTTTCCTACCTTTCCTGCATCCTCCTTTGCAAGTGCAATTGCTATGTACTCTGTCTATCCCCTGAAACAAGAGTAGAACAAACCTTTCCACCACTGGCACAATTTCAATTTCCAATGAACCCAAGCTTAATTATCTAACAGAATCATGAGCATCTAAATAGATTTAGATCATCGTTTTACTAAAAGGATGCTATAGTTTTTCTGTTGCATTCAATTTTCTTACCAGTTCTTCTATGTAATACAAACAATTGGAGCGTCTTCTAGAGGAGAACTTTGAGGGTCTCCTAGGATACCGGTACTCACAAGGGCTAATGTATCTATCTGCAGGAGAGAGAGGGCGATGATGAAGATAATGGCGGTGATCTCTCGGATGCTGAGATATTGGATGAGATGACAACACATAGAGGTGAACTAAAACACAGATCTGTCAGCCGCACCGAAAGGCATCATCAGGTAAATTGGCTTTGCCAAATCATCCAACATTTGCAGCTTCCATTTTATTACATTGGAAGAAATTGACAATGACCCTATGTATTATGTCAGGTTTATCCACATGAGTCTTCTGGTCTGTAGTACATGGATGTAAAATGATACCAAATTCCTCCCCGGGAGGTCATTAATTTTGACAAATCCTCTCTGTCGTCGAAAATGTGCAATAGAAGGAATACATGAAAAGAAAGTTGAGAGTAGAAAAGAGCGGGAGAAAAAAACACGAGATATTCTGTACACACTATTATTTTTCTTTCCTAGTACAGAAACAGTACTATAGAAGTTTGATGCTGATTGAATAAAGTGTATCATTCTTGATGCTTTTTTGTTCCATTTATTATTTCATCTTCGGCAAAGGTTGAAGATGTAGACTGGTTGCTGTTTGTGTTATACAAATGAGCATTCGGAATCTGATAACTTTGAATCTGATCGAATGAAGTGCATGTATTAGTTTCATGTGGGACATTTTTCGCACATTTCTTCTTCTCACAAAATAATCGCAAGGATATTTTGAAAAACGTATCTAGCATAAGGATTTATAGGAGCTTCATATGACATATTAATCTGCAATTCTTGTCCATTAAGTCTAATTGGTCCACTAGACTGTATTTCAATGGCAGGATATTGACAGAATAGCATCTAGAAGGGAATTAAAAGCCCTATTTCTGTTATTTAACTTGCATTGCTAAAATACTTTTAAACAACAAAAAACTTTTCTAGACAAGACCGTTTTGTAGAAAAAAAGATATTTTTACAAAACAAAACTTTGTGTAAATAATAAACACAAAGAATCTTAACAAGTTTTTAAAAAATAAAAAAAAAATTATAACTAGTCATCAAGACAATCTGTAAAGAAAAACAGAAACAAAATTGACAAAAAAAAAAATCGAGCCCTTGAATGCACAATATATCATTAAAAAATGATTTCCCTCAGGTATCCGGGGTTAATGGAATATATCCTCCCATGATAGATCGATTTTACTCACTGATGTATCTACCTAAAACCATGGTGTCAACGAACCACTCAACAACAGTAAAGTATACTAGAATTCCAGACTTAGTTGTGCAGAACAAAAAGAAGTCAAAAAATTCGTTGTTAGGAATGAGAAGAATATCCTCTATTTATAGACAACAAAAGGTGTTTATTATGTCTTATTAGAAAATGTCATAACTCTTTGCAAAAATCGCAAATCTATAATAAAGGTTACAACTTTTTATAAAAGTCATAACTCTTCATTTTCCATTCACACTTTTCAAACTCAACAATTCCCCCACATTAATGGGAAATGAGTTCAGAAAAAAAAAAAAAAAAAGGACAAGTGAGTGCTTTACAAGTAAGGACTAATTGCATCTGAATTTGTTCTTTTACCAT
>JAABOM020000103.1:16323943-16341018 GCA_011800125.2 Solanum clarkiae
AGGACTAATTGCATCTGAATTTGTTCTTTTACCATATCAGTCAGACTCTCATTTAATCGATTTTGATAGTCCGAATATGAAAGTCATAACTCTTCATTTTCCATTCACACTTTTCAAACTCAACAATTCCCCAACATTAATGGGAAATGAGTTCAGAAAAAAAAAAAGGAAAAAAGGACAAGTGTGTCCTTTACAAGTAAGGACTAATTGCATCTGAATTTGTTCTTTTACCATATCAGTCAGACTCTCATTTAATCGATTTTGATAGTCCGAATACGAGAAGTGTCTTAATCTAGATGTTCTCCAAGATGATAGGATCCAAATGAAAAAAGAAAACACAATGGTAAAATTTGCCATCTTTCGTATTAAATAATGAAAAACTAATTGATCGAAAAAGTTCTTGTTCATGGTGGTGAGAGAGAGAGGATTTAGTAAAAGGATAATGTCGCTTTATACTAATATTGTCCCGAGTTGGTAATTAGAGTTAGATGATTCACAACTTCTTCTGCTCACCCTCCACGAGCGAATATAGTCTACTAAACTAGCCAAAAAAGAGTGACGTAGACTATATTCTAGGTCATTCGAATAAGTAGGTTTTTCAGCATTAATTGCATCAGAATAAGTAGATTTTCTTTTGAACATTCTATAGTGAACATATGTCGAATATACTCGATCAATTGGTAGATTTGATATCTTTTAACTGTCTAGCTTTGATATATACCAAGACAATAATATGTCACACAATCAACCCTTTACTATCTATAGTTTTTATAATTGTACTCATTTCAACCATGAACACCTCTTAGTTTCGTGAGTGTATAGAGAATGGACTTTTACTATCATCCTCTTTGAAGCGGCTTACAATCACGCTAACATAGGTGATTTCTAATTGTGTTTTTGCGTAGAAATATTATTTGATTAAATTTGTCAAAATTAGCAATCATTAAAAGACTTTAAGCTCTATTAACTTGTTAATGAGCCTTAATGTTTTATCCTTGTCACTGAAAATTATCTTCATCACAAAAATGGTTTGAGAATTGTTTGACAATGTCGAACTATCATTCACAATTTTGTTTGATCTCTTTGAACCTATCTCTTGAAATCTCTAGTTTGCTAGGTAGTGTTACCGTCATAATGACTTGTTCTAAGCCTTAAACTCATTCCCTTAGATGATCTTTCAACTGCTTCTCTAGCTAAGCCTTTTGTAAGCGAATCTGACATATCATCTCTAGATTTTACATAGTCAATAGATAATTCCACTAGAGAGTAGTTGTCTCATGGTATTATAGTTTATCATGTGTGATGCGATTTTCCTTTGTACATACTGCTCCTTATCCTACCTATTATTGCTTGGCTATTAACATGTACGCGTATAAGTCCTATAGGTTTGGAATACAATGTAATGTCTTTCAAAAATTTTTAGAGCCATTCAGGTTTTTCATGGGCCTTATCTAAAGCAATAAATTTATATTCTATTGTAGAGCGACCAATGCATGTCTGTTTAGATGATTTTCATGAGACTGCTCTTCTAGCAAAAATAAAAACATATTCATTTGTGGATTTTACTTAATTTGATCCGGTGATCTAATTTGCATCACTGTATCCCTCAATCAAAGTAGGATATTTTTTATAATGCAAAACATAGTTTTGTGTATATTCTAGATACCCCAAAATTCATTTCATTGTCATTCAGTGAATTTGGTTGGATTACTAGTAAATTGACTCAATTTACTAATACCACATGCTATATTTAGTCGTGTATAATTCATAATGTACATCAAACTTCCTAACGCTCTTGAATAATTCAATTATGAATCGCTTTTGCCTTCATTCTTTTAAATTGTACAGTTTAAATCAATTGGAGTCTTGATAATATTGAAATTCAAATACTTGAACTTCTCAAGTGTTCTTTCAATGTAATGACATTGCGTCTTGTGGAGTTTTATGAATTCTGTTTCCTAAGATCAAATCAACAACTTCTAAATCCTTCATATCAAATTTTCTGGACAACATGTGTTTATCATCAATATTCTTACTCATTATCAACATATCATCAACATATAAATAGACAATGACTTTGTGATTCGGAGTATTTTAATGTAGACACATTTATCATATTCATTGATCATAAATTCATTTGTCAATATTATTTGGTCGAATTCGACAAGTCATTGCTTGGGTGCTTGTTTGAGTCTATAAAGTGATTTAACAAGTTTACACACTTTTCTTTCTTTATCAGAAACTACAAATCCCTCAAATTGTTTCATGTAAATTTCTTCCATAAGAAGACTATCTTAACATCCATTTGATGGATTTCAAGATCATGTATAGCTGCTAGTTCTACAAACATCCGAATAGATGTTATTCTTGTAGCTGGAGAGTATGTTTCAAAGTAGTCGAGACCTTCCTTTTGTGTATAGCCTTTGACTACAAGTCTAGCCTAATATTTGTCAATAGTGACATCAGTTTTTATTTTTCTTTTAAAGATTCATTTTGATCTTAAAATTTTATTTTTCGAAAGAAAGATCAACCAGTTCCTGTGTATGATTATTTAAAAATTGATTCAATCTTACTATTGACTGCTTCTTTTCAAAATGATGATTTAAAAGAAGACATTGCTGCTTTAAAGATCTGAGGCTCATTTTTAAGGAGCAATGCTACAAAATCTAGTCCAGGAGAAGTTGATGTTCCCTGATATTTACTATGTCTTGGGTCCTCTTTATTTGATGTACTCTCCTTTAGTTCTTCCAGAGGTTGTTTAGATATTTTGCTTGACGACTCACATTTAATTTTGTATAGATAAATGTGCTAAAAAAACTTGATATTAGCTTAATCAATTAACGTATCAACATGAATTTTTGAGATTATCGAATTTGTGAACCAAAAATTGACAGGCTTTGTTGTTTGTAGCATATCCAATGAATATATAATCCACAATATTTTATTCAATCTTTTTCTTTTTGGGTAAAGGAACGTGTATCTTTGTGAAACAACGTCGCACTTTGAAATATTTCAAGTTGGATTTTCTTCCTTTCCACAATTCATATAAAAAAGATTGAGTTTTGTTGTGGGCAAGTTGTTGAGTATTCAGTTGGTTGTAGGATAGCTTTCCTCCACAAGTTTTATGGTAAATCAGAACTTATATAAAGCATTCATTATCTGTTTTATTATTTTGTTCTTTCTTTTCTCAATTTTATTTGATTATGAACTATAGGGGGCAATAGTTTGATGAATTATATCATATTCCAAGCATATCTCTACAAAAAGGAGATTCATATTTCCACCCCTATCACTTCGAATCATTTTTATATTTTTACTCAATTAATTCTCCACTTCATTTTTGTATTGCTTAAATACGTCAATCGCTTCATCCTTACTATTAAGCAAATATACATAACAATATCAAGTGCAATCATCAATAAAATTATAAACTGCTTTTTTTTTTTTTTACCATGAGATGATATTGACTTCATATCACATAAATCTATGTGAATTAAATCTAAACAATAAATTCCTATCAATAGACTAATATATGGATGTTTAACAAATTTGTATTCAACACAAGTTTCACATTTTAATTTATTACACTCGAACTTAGGCAATACTTCTAAGCTGATCAATTTCCTCACGATTTTATAATTAACATGTCTTAAACGAACATGTCTTGAAGCATTTGACTCTAATAAAGTAATAGAAGATGAATTCTTATTAATACTATCAATAACCATTATATTTAGCTTGAAAAGATCCTCAGTGAGGTATCCATTTCCTAAAAACATTTCGTTCTTATTGATTGCAATTTTGTCACTAATAAGGACACACTTAAATCCATTTTTAATAAGTAGTCCATCTAAAATCAAAATGTTTCTAATTGTAGGAAATACAAAACTTTGTTAAAGATTCATCACTTTGCCAGAAGTCATCTTCAAAAGTATCTTCTCATATCTTTCTATTTTAATTGTTGAAGTATTTTTCATAAAACGCTCCTAATCGAATTCAATGAGAGTATAGCTTGCAAATGAGTTTTCTTGACTCGTACAAGAGTCAATAAATCACTCCTTTGAAATTATACTTGATATCATAGCATAGAAATCATCTACATCCTCCATCTTTTCCATAATGTTTGTTTGACCCTTCGTTTTGTCCTTGTTCTTTGTTGGAGCACGATAGTCGAAAGGCTTGTCATCAACTTTTTCACAATTCTAGAATTGCATTTGAGTTTTTTCTTAAATTTGCTCCTTTTTCTGTCTAGTGAATTTTTTTCTCTTTTTGTCTTTTGTGGGAGCATCTTCAACAGTATTTACTCCCATATTTATTGAATTTTCACATGACTTCTTATCAACTATTTTGTTATCTTCCTCGATCTTGAAATGAACTACAAGATCTTTTAACTTCATCTCATTGCGCTTGTGCTTTAGATAGTTTTTAAAGTCTCTCCATGAAGGAGATAACTTTTCAATCATCGCAGCCACTTGAAATGCGTCATTAACCAGCATAGCTTCAACAATGAGGTCATGAAAAATAAGTTGAAGCTCTTGAACTTGGATTTTAACTACTTTCATTTTATACTCTTAGAAACTCGGCAATCGCGAATTTTTTCATGCATGCATCTTCAGTCTTATATTTTTCCTCAAATGAGTCCCACAATTTTTTTAAAGTAGTCAATGCACTATAGATGTTTTATTGATCAACCTCCAAAGCACTCTTTACATAGAAAGTCTGCTTATTTTCATGTCTCACCAATCATAAATTTTTCGTAATCTGACATGTCAGCAGCAGGCACTGATGGATCTTCATTTGTAAACTTCTGCATACCAAAAGTGGTTAGTCAGAAGAACCTTCTTTGTTGCCATCCTTTGAAGTTGATTTCAATTTTTTTTTATAGATTTCTTCATCGGTGGCACAGCAATTTCACTTCATGCCGCAACTGTCATAGAAGTAGTAGCTTCTCAATGACCATTTTTTTTACTGTAAAAATTGACAAATTAATTCAATAAGCAATAGATAAAATTGTAAACTTGGCATAATAACAACAGTGATGTTTTTGTATTCTTCAAATCATTGTATAAATGTAAACTTTAATATTTTAATGAAAATTTTATGTTCTTCGAACCAAAATAAATCAACCAAAGTGGAGAGTCATGGAGGCTTAAGTCTCCATCTAGGGATATAAAATTATAGAAAATAGTCCCTCAACTTATTAGTCAATTCTCAACTATACATAAACTATACGGGAGTCCTATTACCCCCTCCCCCTCCCTCTGAACTACTTTAATATAAAATAATTATCTCACCTTCCTAAAGTCAGAACCAGTTATATGTTGAAGTTGTATAACACACGCAATAGACTACTGTATATTCACTTTTTAAATTTTTTTCTTATAAATCTTAAACCTAATCTAAATTTATAATAAAATATTTCACTATATAATCATATAAAAAAATTATGTAAAGTTCTCATTTTTATCAACCTAGAAATTTAAATTTTAAAAAATTATTTGTTTCTCTGAGATCCTAGATAATAAGTGAAAATGAGGAAAAAAAATCTCTACACCAATTTAACGAAGAAGAACAACTTCATAGCTATACTACATAAAGTTTCATTTTATATCAAATTCAAAAATAAAAATTCACAAACAAATGCAGGTGTGAAAAAGAAATTTGATAAGAGTGAAATTGGAAGTTAAAATTTCAGATTCACCATTATTGATTCAAATTCAAAAATTAAAATTCACAAAAAAAATGTAGGACTAAAAAAGTAAATTTGATAGAAAAGAAATCGAAAGGTGAAATTGCAGATTCACCATTGTTGGTTCATGGCTGTTTGATTTTTTTTTTTCTGAAAATGTGAGGAGTTCAAGAAACTTGAAGTCTATTTTTGAACTTTATATATGAAAATTTCTCGTAGATGAGGTGATTATTGTTGCTAAAATTGATTGATGTATGATTAACTAAACATAAAAAGTTGTTACAAATTGATTCGAAGCTCCTAGAGACGAAATTTAGAAGACCACCATTGAAGGACTTTGAGAAAAGCTTGAGAAAATTATGAGATGAATATGAAATTTTTGTGATATTAGAAAAGGGAAAAAATTAAAAAAAAAATTGAATTAATTATATAATCTCCAATTGGAGAGCAACACATGGACTATTTAATTCAGTTTCAATCATTTTAGAGCTTTTTGTCCAACTTTTACGCGCTTACTAGAGGTGTATTCACCTTCTTGAACAAGTCAACATTTAGTGGATTATAAAATAAATAATAAATTCAGACGTGAAGTATAAGTGTATAATTAAAAATTGACTAATAAGTTAGGGAAGGGGCGGAGGCGGGAGGGAGACATTTGGCTATTATCTCAATATCTTTTTATGAAAAATACAAACTTTAATACATGATAAATATCACTAAATCAATCGTCACTAGAATTTAATCACATAATACATTTTCTGACTTCATGTCACTAATCTTCTTTGCAAACTAATTAAATCAATTAGTAATATAAAAAAAAATGCTTGGATCACAAGATCACAAAATTTTCATAACCCCGTAGACTAATATATTGAAAAAAAAAAAAATAGAATTCAATAGTCAACTTGATAGAGCATAATTTTCGACAGGATCATGAAAATTAGGCAATTTAATCATCATTCTGTATTTTTAAGAAAAATGAAGGAGACAAAAATTTTTAAGTAGCACAATGACCGATTTTTTTTTTATTTTCCTAGTGAACACAGCAACGACAAAGTTATTTTATTTTTTTTGATCCCCCCCCCCCCCCCCATCAGTCACCCAGAAAAGAAACATATAACTATAATTTTCTTAAACTTATTATTTAACCCGTATTACTAAAGTACTTTAAATAAAAATTTTTATAGTACAAAATTTTTGTAGAGCAAAACAAAAGTTTTTGCAAAATAAAACTTTGTTTAAATAATAAACACAAAGATTTTAACAAATTTTAAACAATCAGAAATTAAAACTCAAAATTAAAAAAAAAATATGTAATGAAAAACAGAAATAAATTGATAAAAAGAAAATCGAACCCATTGAATGCATAGTTACCCGAGGTTAATGGAATATATCCTCTCAGGATAGAACAATTTTACTCATCGATGTATGGGTACCTAAAATCACAGTGTTAGCAAACCACTCAACAGCAGTAAAGTACACTAGAATCTAAATTTAGTTGTGAGAAATAAGAATAATCATTCACACCTTTTAAAACTAACAATTCTTTGGTCTACATTTTTTTTTATAAAATATTTGTGTCCTTACTTTATCTTAATAATTTATATGAACATCCCACTATAAATTTGCTTCTGACCTTTAGTTCTTAAAAAAAAAAATTTATCAACTATTCCATATTCACTATCATGTCTCTTGTTCTATGTGCCATCTCCATTTGTAGTATATTCTTCCACATATATATTTTTCTTTTTCATGTAGTCAATGTAACATGCTTTTTTTTAAAACACTAGGCATACACATGCAACACACGTATACTGAATCTAGTAAGTTATAAATATACCGATCATCAAAGCCGAGATCTTTTAGCTTGGGGCCTGCCCGATGTACATCTTCCCGTATACATTAAAGCTTCAAGTGTGTCGGGAAGCTGTAAAGCTTTATGTTCATAGCTTCTGTTTACACTGCGTAGGAACAGTGCGACGACACATAAGAGCCTCCAACACCTGCCCTTCTACTCTGTAGTCAAACTACTTCCTTATTAGTACTGCAATTTCCAGCTGCCGAAAATACCACGGAAAATGTTTATCTTCTCCATGTCACGACTGTTTATTTAGTTGAAGGCCTATGGAACCACCACACAAAGTAAGGTCAACTGGTTAATTAATTAAGGTCCTTCAGTATAGAGAATGGAAATCCAATTTAAACGATGTCTTATGTTGGGTTCAGCTAGACGAAACCACAGCAAGAAATCTGCTTATATCAGGATTTTGTTATGGTAGTACAGAGTACAAAGAATGAACCAAAAAGGACCGACAGTTGACAGGTACATAGTATGGCACGGCAAGATAATGAATTGAATTTAAGCGTCCTGAAATTATTTACAATTTCGAACTCAAATTATATTTGGGATTTGTCGATTGTAGTGAAAGCTGGACCTCAGTGACAGAAGCGGCATGGGGAAAGCTTAATTCCTATAAAGCTTTGCAAAAGATTTGTAGGAGCAATTGTTTTGGCTTTCAGCTGCAAGAGTTGCTATATGAAGATCATGCGTAACCAAAGTGAACGTTTGGATCGAGGCAAAATGATTCAACTGGAGAACTAATTTGAGTTTGCAATTGGTTTGAGTTGATGACATTTTCATCGATTGTATTCATAGGTGAAACTTTGACACCATCAAGCAGCACCACTGATGTAAGTAGAAAGAAACATAGGCCCATTATATTTTAATCCAAAAAGACAGAGGCGCAAAGGGTAGAGAGGAGCTGGTGAATAAGAAAACCCAAGAGAAAGACAGAATGACTACCAATTGTGCCTTTGGACGGGCATAGAGGTTTTGATACACTTCTGATGATGGATTCAATTCAATCATCCTGTTGACATCGAAAAGTGCTGACTGACACTCCTTTGAGGGTGACTAAGGTTTGTGCGCGAACATCAACGCGCCTGTGTGTTTTTGATCAAGTTCAAGCACCAACATACATTCATCTGCTACCTGCAGCATGAGATAGTACCAACAGTAAGGTCTGAGCAAGCACTGAACGTTTAAATCTCCACCTTTTCTCTATTTTAATTATCTTTCTTCAAACAATACCAAGAGGACAATACAGTATACTACAGAAATACAAACTATAGCAACCAAGCTCATTTTCCTTTACAAAATATGCATAGTAAAAAGGACGTAAATATTTGTCAAGAGGCACGTTCAACTCTGTTGGAGTACTGCCCATTGTTAGGATCATCATCACCAACTGCTTCCAGTTCAACAGATTACTAAAAATGAGACCGAATGATCACTACTTCTTCCACTTATTCGTGAGTTTTTGTATGAAATCACCGATCCCTTACGGATAACTAAAACGCGCATCACCCATTCAGTGGGTCAATTTTTTCAAGGAGAAGAAGTTCAAGAGAAACCATCCACAAACCTTCAGTAGAACCCGACCAAACCCTAAAAGCTCCAAATGTCCATCGAAGTCAAGGGTCTTGGACAATATCTTATTACCTCCATCTTCTCCGGATCCATCTTAATCCCATCACTCGACACTAGATGACCTAAGGTGAATAATCAGGCTTACGTATGGTAATAGGTGTACAGCAGTATAGGATGATGCAGAAAGTGAGAGGAGTTCGAGTTTAACAATCGTTGAAGTGGGAGAAATGAACTTCTGTGGTGTTCACGATGTAGAGGAGACTTGCAACGTTTAATGGCAATGGCGGTGTTAAAAGAAAACGGCGATTAGTCTGGAGGAGAAGCAAAAATGTCCTGCGAGCAAAAGCCAAAACAGTGAGCATAAAATGTACACGGGAGTAATGTGATGGGAGAAGTAGAAGCGGGAGGGCGAACCGGCAATGGATGCGCAGATTTGTGGGGAAATTTTGTGGAGGGAATTGACGTTGCTGTGGTATAAATAAAGAAAGAGCGCAGCCATTGGCGAGGGACGCAACGTTTCAACTTTAAAGCAGTGGAATAGCGGCTGTTCGGCAATTGGATTGCGTTGGTTTGCGGCTGTTTGGCTTTTGCCTTGGTTTTTTTTTTTAAGCTGTTTTTATTTTTTGTGATTTATTTAAGTGAGGATATTTTAGTAATTTTACTTTACGTACTTAAAAAGATACTATGGATATAGATTTATTGCTTAAGTGTTCACCTTCATCATACGGATGACATAACAATATTCCAAGAGGTCTATGTTTGCTAGAGTTCCTACTGAGTTACTCAACTTTAAAAAAAAAAAAAAAACCTCGACAAACATTCTATGCAAGTTGCCTATAATCCTCGCAGATAGATCAAAGACTGAATAACAAGTATATTGAATGCTTTATAAGACACGTTTTATGAGAATTATCCTTCCACCAATAGATAGTAATTTCTTGGTCCAAGAGAAAAGCTATTACTCACCTAGTAATTTTCTTAGAAGTGTCTAATTATAATACTTTATTAAGAATTAAGGTCCTCTATGAGGTAGTGGTAAGGTCTGCGTAAATTGACCCTCCCCAGACCCCACTTGTGGAATTTCACTGGGTATGTTATTGTTGTTGTTGTTGTATTAAGAATTAAGGTGTATAATTGCAGAATAAGTTAATTCGAGTATTTCAATAAAATATTTTGATGGGTTTAAAAGACGGACCATGTATTAAGCCAACAAACTAAAATTCAATTTTTAGAGGGTACAAATTAAGGGGATAAATTAAAACTGGTATTAATTTAGCAAAAGAAGCAGTGAGCAATATATAAGCAATAGTATTATTTTTCTCCCCCCAAAAAAATCCTATAATTAGGAAAAAGGAAGCTTCTTGTGTTGGGATGAAAGGGCTGTTTTTGAATCCGTGGAAACTTCAAAAAGGAATCTATAGGTTTGAAACTAGTTCAGAAAACTTTGTTCAAAATCATTAAGCTCTTCAACTTGTTATTGAAAGGGAAAAGATACTGATTCATAGAGAAGAAGAGAGATCTGAATTTCGTGATACTGTAAATCATGGCTTCAAGTTCAACGAAGAACAATCCGTTACTACCCATGACAACGACAACCGATTCACCACCGCTGCGGACGGAGGAGAAGCTCTTCAAAGGATCGGCGATGACCAAACGTGGAGCTTATGCTGCTATCTCTTACATGTCATGTGCTGGTATAGATGCTTCCTCTTTCTTCCTTTCTAATGTTACTCCTTATTTCCGTATCTGTTCCTGTTGAATTGCAAAGAGTGCGTTTTCCTAATTTTGCTTAGCCGCCGCTCTGTAATTGTTTGCATTTTTCAGTTTTCAAAAAACTTGTTGAAATTGCATTTTTTAGATCTAGAAATAGAGCTGAATTATCTGTTCATTACATTTGATTCAAAAATAGAGCTGAATTATCTGTTCGTTACGTTTGATTCAAACTGAGAGGTTTATTTGTTGATCATGGGTTGAGTTTTTGCTCGTGGAATCAAGTGCTTTACGGAGTTGGTTAATTAAATGGTTGAATTTTGACCTTCTCCATCACTTCGAACAAAGTAGTATTGCAATCATTAGATCTAGCATGGGAGTTGCTTCTATCTGTTCTCTCTGCTCAATTCAAATAAGTTCATTTTGTTGATGGAAAGTTGATTAGTTCTTCATGGAATGAAGTATTATAAGATGTAGCCTTTCCTAGTTGTCTTAAAATGTTGTGCTCTTGATTTATGTTTGGTGTTATTGATAGGAAGTTCTCTTCCAGTTTGGTGATTATCACTCAGTCGTGTTTCAGTGTCTGTGGTTAGCCAGCCGGATGAGATTAAAGTTTGTCGAACCAACTAATATTGATGGCACTTAGATTTGGTTAGGTTGAATCTAATAATTGTTGACTCATGTAGAAGCTAATGATGAAAACTTTTCTAGTTTGTTGTAGCCCCATAGTTAATACTTTCCGCACCTTAATATGCAGATCTGTGGTAAATTGAACAAAGGACACGTGTTGTAAATCAACTTTTGGTTAAAAAAAAAACAATGTTCACCTATTCTGCCGTGTCTATAAGAAAAAACTTGTTTTGCTTTATCATTACATTGTATTTTTATTCTTTTTGATTTGATGTCTCTTCTTTCAAGTTTTCTAAGAAGACAAAAAATAATAAATCAATCATAAGCCAATGGAGCCTCATGCACATAACAAGTTTATTGCAGAATGCTGTCAGTTGATGATGGTGTGCAATCCATTTTCATATCTGAAGGCTTGGATGCCATGCTTCAATCTCCAAGAGCAAACTATTCATCTATATATTCAATGTTTAAATATTCCGTTATTAAATAGGATTAGTACCGCAAAATTTTTGAAATATCAAGCTTTATGTGCCTTACACATTGGTATTGGCTAACTCATTAAAGAAGTACCATCATTAGATTCTTGTCAAGTACTTCATCCGTTTAATTTTATGTCTTAGTTTTGACCGGACATAAAGTTTAAGAAAGTAACAAGATTTTTGGATCTTGTCATCCTAAACTAAAGATGTGTATAATGTACCAAAATGTCTTTTGAATCTTGTGGTCTTAAACAAGCCATTTGAGATGTTAAAATTAAAGATTTACTAAATATAGAAAGTCACGTTTTTTTCTAAACATACTAAAAAAGGAAAGTACGACACATCTAAAATAAAGGGAGTATTTTCCATTCTAAGCATCATTAGTCCTTAAGTTGATCTATTCTATTGTTTATGAAAGACCTTTTGGTTCTCCATAACACTTAAGACCTGAAGTGACTCAAATTGTGTTGAGCGTTTTGCCTCGCTTAATGTGCGCTTCAGTGTCATACTTTTCCTTGCCAATCAGTCTCTTCTGAAGAGGGGCGCTAAACAATTGATAATTTCATTTTGTCATTAAAAAAATTCGATTTCATTGTTCATATATTTGTCATTCATGGTTCATGCTTATAGTTATTATTCTTGAACTTAAACATATATATTTGTATTTTTTTTCTCCCTTTGTGCCTTTTTTCGTTAAAGCCCACACTTTATTTATGCTTTGTGCTTAAAGACCCAATGGACCTTAGAGCTTTTTTGCTTTTGATGATACTGCTCCATAATTTCTATTTATTTGTTATTTTCTGTTTGTATTCAAGGTTTTTTTCAATCATGTTCTTTTTGAGAAGCTCGCCATAGTCGTTTTATAAACTGTTTGATGCTGACAAAGTACCTGATATTGACTTGCAGTTCTCTTGGTATTGTTCAATAAAGCAGCTCTTTCTTCATACAACTTCCCATCTGCAAATGTCATCACACTCTGTCAGGTACTAGAGACTCTATTTTTAGCAGGGATGCCTGTTGGTCTCAGCGTTGTACCACACATTATATGTTCATTTTCCTTGCGAGGGTAGAGAGACTATTTCCGACCTTTAAATAGGCTGTCAATTCATCATGCAAAAGCTCTGGCTTATTTCTTAAGTCTTACATTGCTACCAAATGTAGTTTATTACATTACCAATATCTCTAGATAGCATTTTTATATTTTTAAATGAGTAACAAAACTTGTGCTTGACAGAAGTTATTTGCTTCTGTCCTTTTCTAAAGCAGTTCTTTTTATCTGTTGGCATTGCTGAATTGTGTATTTAACCTCTTGCCATCTGCAGATAATATGCTCGTGTTGTTTTCTTTATCTCTTAAGACGGCTGAAGCTGATTTCTTTTCATTTGAGTGAATCTCTGGCTACGCCGGACAATTTTAAAACATTTGTCCCACTGAAGACACTAATTGATACTTTACCTGTTGCTGTGACCTATCTTCTCTACATGGTAATTGCTTTAGTATTGCACTTTTATGCTAATTATTTCCTCGAAGGTCAGGAGTTCGCATCTTACCAAAAGATTTTATGTGGTATCTGATTCTCCTTGAAAGCTAGTCACGATGGAGTCTGTTCGAGGAGTAAATGTACCCATGTATACAACCCTTAGGAGGACAACTGTTGTATTTACAATGATTGTGGAATCCATTCTCGCAGGTCAGAGGTATAGCCATCCTATTATTGGAAGGTAAAGATTTCCTTTTTTTCTTAGTTCTGTTGCAGAAGCTATTTCTACACACAATAAGATCTTGAGATGGACGACAATGAAAATTCCCTTACCGGGAATCAGAATATTAGGAAATAATATTTGAAATAACTTCTCAAAGTTTGCACAATGGAGAATATTTGACTAATGTTTCACCTTCTATTCATTCCATTCTCTCTCATTCTCAATTTATGAATTAAAATTGCTTTCCAAATTTTCTTATTAAATTTTCTGGTTCACCAATGGTTGACTTTTGTATGAACTAAACAATTTTCCATAAAGAAGAAACACTTCATATGGAAATAGTACCCAGAGTAACCGGATTAATATTTCACTTGTTCCTTTTTTTTTTTTTTGGTTATGGTAACAAGTGTAATATCTCTAGGAAAATCGAAGTTTCTTCTACTTAAAATGCTTAAAGTTGAAACAAGAGTTATTACTCTGGGAAACTGAGATTTGACAAAATGCATAAAGTTAAAAACTTATTGCTTAACCTAATGGCCTTAAATATCCTAATGCCATGTGTGACAAAAATAAGAGAAAAGAATTAAGAAATTATGTATCTACGTTATTACACTGAGACCCTATTTATAGGCACTATATTACAATCTTTTTCTTATTAGGATTCTATGTGCTCTTGTTTCTATTCCTATTCTAACTGTATAGATATGTGAGAGCCAAATACCCGGTTTTATTTTGTTATTCATTTCGTATGCGTCTGAAAGCTACAAGAAAGGATAGAAAGTTTGTTTTCCATTTGTCTCGGTTCTGTTCTATTTCTAGTAGTTAGTTTTAAGAGGCTATTAAAGGGTTTATAATTTAAACACCAAAACCATCTTTTGGTTCGCGGACAAAGGTATGCCGGGTTATAATCCTGACATTTTGATACAGGGATTTATAATCACTAGATTATGTAGTGGGTATGCTTCTTTTGGCAGATGTTTGGTTCATTGCATTAAAAGTGGGATATATGGTGTATAATATAATATCTTACAATTTTACCCTTATTTTGAAGTAAATAAAAACTACAAGATGAAATCAAGATTATTTTTCTTTTAGATGTTTTATCCCCCTAAAGTTAATGCCATTGTAAGTTACCCCATGTTGGATCTGATATGAATAGCGATTTTGCCAGTATTAAAAATATGGTATTGCTTATATCAGAAACAGCGTGTCAACAAAATGCAGTGTATGTAGAATTTGAGAAAGAAGAAAAGGCTTCTTTGTAAATCAGTATGTGTTTACGTTCCATGAGAATGAAAATTTACACGAGTGCATCGTAATTGATTAAGAATAGACACTCAATTACATTGAAAGGAAATACTCTATTCCTATAATTATGCTAGAAAAAGGGAAAAATAAAATCTCATAAAATCATGCTAATTAATTAACATAGTCATACCAGATTTTATACCAGGATTGTTTTCCTAATCATGGTGACCAGATGACCCTTAGATTTTCCTTTTACACATCTAAATAGACCAATAAGAAGATAATTCATTGTTTGCCTGCCTTCCATAAGTTCTATTCCTTCTTCTGTTAACTACACATCATTCAAGCTAATAGATTAAGTAATACTGTGAGCATATTTCCTGCTTGTTCTTTTAACAAATTGTTGCCTAACATTACCAGTGTGGTGATAATCGTGTTCGGTGCTTTTGTTGCTGGAGCTCGGGATTTGTCATTTGACTTTTACGGCTATGCTGTTGTCTTCTTATCCAACATCACAACGGCAATATATCTTGCCACCATAGCGCGTATTGGTAGTGTTTTTTTCCTTGTCATGTGATCTTTTCAGATTGATATCTTTTTTGGAACTTTCTAATACTTCCTTCAATCCAGGAAAATCAAGTGGCCTCAATAGCTTTGGCCTAATGTGGTGCAATGGTATTGCTCTTGTTCTCTCTTTTACTCATCCTTGTCATTTGCTATAGTTCTTGTTATCTGACCATTATTATTTTTTAATTTTCTTACCTGCAATAGGAATCGTCTGTGGACCTTTCTTACTTGTTTGGTCATTTATTCGAGGTGACATGGGACTGGCAATGGATTTCCCTTACTTATTTTCTCCAGGTTTCCTGGTAAGTTTCATGATTAACTTGGGATGTTATCTTTCTATATTACTATCTCTTCCTGCACCCCGTAATGCGATAGTCAAATTTGCTGCATCACATTTTCCAGAAAAGCTCAAACTCATAAGGTTTTCTCGGGATTGTACCTTTCTATATCTTTATCTCTTCCTGCACCCCATAATGTGATAGTCAAATTTGCTTCATCAGATTTTCCAGAAAAGCTCAAACTCATAAGGTTTTCTTTTCCATTCCCCACTTTCTGAGTGATAAGAATAGTATTTTTACTGCCTTGGGGTAAAAAGGAAAAGTGAAGAGAGTGAATCCTGCTCCAAAGTCTAAACAGTAATTTGGTTCAATTTAAATATTTCCTACTCTGCTCATACTAGCACGGTCACATGGTTGACTAGAGGAGTTGATCAGAGGGTAAGCACTCTCTATCTCCACCCCTAAGGTTGTGGGCTTGAGTCACTAAAGGAGCAAAAAGAGTGGGAGCTCCTGGGAAGGGTTGTTACTGGACATTTAATTCTTTTTTATTTATCAGTACTGGACATTTAACTGCTACTTAGAATTTTCTGAACGGGATGTTATATTGCTGTGTTTTGACCTTGATACTTTGTAAATGAGCAGGTTGTAATGCTTATGTCTTGCATATTGGCGTTTTTCTTGAACTACTCTATATTTCTCAACACAACCCTGAATTCAGCTGTCACACAGACAATATGCGGTAATTTGAAGGTTTGTTATCTGATGAATCTGACTATCCTATTAAACCTTCTGATTCACTTCACTAGGTCAAAACTCCAATTGGAGAAAGTACAAAGTATTTTGTTAAATGGCAGAACGATGTTTGTGGAGGAACTCAAGTCCATAATTGAGGTAGTCAAATGCATTGTTTTGTTGCAACTGGAGTTGAATAGAGTTAGGGGTGGCAAAATTAAGCCCAAGCCGCCCAACCCGACCCAACCCGTTGAAGTAACCCGCCCAATTATTATCTCGACCCATCTCAACCCAACCCATTTCAACCCATTTAAAATTGGGTTGATATGCAACCTAAATTAATTCGAGAGAGATCTTGTTAAAATATTTTCAAAGCACTTTTTTTTCAATTTGATATATTTTATATAGCCACAATAAGGAAAAATATAATTTAAGTACTAAAATATTGAAAAAGAACAAATAAAATAAGTAAAACTTAGTAAAAATTGGGTCGGTTGGGTCTTGACCCGTTACTCAACCCGTTTTGACCCAGCCCATTTTGACCCAAGCAAATTTGGATTGGGTTGGGTCTTGACCCGTTTGGTGTCTTGACCCATTATAACCCGTTCA
>JAABOM020000103.1:16347454-16366474 GCA_011800125.2 Solanum clarkiae
GCTGAAGCTTCCCTTTCCAGCAAGTGCAAAATCCTGTTGTATTGATTTGAAGTGAGAGCTGGTTGTGTTTCAATGTTCTTCACACAATCATCAGGAGAAAAAACATCCTTTGATTCACTTTCATCTCTGTGAATATTCATATGGTTCACCATATCATGATCCTTTTGCAATTCATATGGTTCACCATATCATGATCCTTTTGCACTCTATTTTGCATTATATTTGGTCCAGCCTTCTTCTTGAATCTCCAATCAGGTAGGTAACCAACAAGTTTATAGCATATCTCCCTGGTGTGCCCCTATAATTTACAGTAATTACAGTGCAGATTATTGTTCCTTCTTGCCTTGTAGGTGCTGAAATTCCCCATGTTGCCTGCATTCCCACTTCTTCCAGCATAGAATCCCAATCACTCACTGCTTTCCACTGAGCCATAGCCTTCCCTTTTATAGTGATTTCCCTTCCCAGCCTATAGTTCCATGGATTCATTCACACCTGAACTGGCACTAGCTCGCTGGCTTCATCTGATATGATTATTGCATAGGCTCTACTCATATTTGGCAAGGGATTCATCATGAGTATTTGACTATGCTCATGACTATACATATCATTGAGTCCCATCAGAAAGGCAAATAGTCGCAGATATTGTATGTGATCAACATACACTCTAGATTTTTTACAATCACATGAAGGTGGGGGGACCAGAGCATCAAATTCATCTCACAATAACCTCATCTTAGTGAAATAACCAGAAACAGTCAGATTACCTTGAGTCAGGGTGCAAATTTCTCAGTGAAACTGGTAATTCCTCGATCCATCCACCTTGTTGAATCTTTCGTTCAAGTCTGCCCAAACCATCGCCGCATCCGAGACATACATAATTCCACTCAATAATTCTTTCGACACAATGTTCATAATCTACGCGAGAACAAATGCATTGCACTTTTCCCATTGTTCTTCTAACTCCGGGCCATAGTCTGACTTTCTGCATGTTCCAAGCACGAATCCCAGCTTGCTCTTGGCGCGAAGCGTGATAAGCAGTGATCAACTCCACAGGGAGTAATTTTCAGTCCCTGTGAGTTGTACCGAGGTAACTACTCTCCCAGGCGTGTCCGATGGATGAAGGTAGAGAGGGTGGTTCCTATTCTTCTCCACGGCATCGAGTGATTCAATTGATCTATCAATCGATTCGCGACTTCCAGTCGATTCGTGACTTCCAGTCGATTCGCGACTTCCAGTCGATTCGCGACTGGTTTCTCCGCTTTCCATCATTCTTGAGTTCACTCAAACCCTGTCCCCGTCGCCATTGCCGTCGTTAATGGCGGTGCTCTGATACCATATTCAATTTCTGTGGTTTGGCTCATTTGGAGAAGAAAGATGAAAAAATTAGGGCAAAGCCCTGTTTACAGATTGGTAAAGGGAAAAAAAATATTATTAGGTCACTTTTGTATATACAGTAATACATATATTTAAATTCTATATTTTCTCCCTAATTATAATGTACCTTATGATGTGGGATAACTCCCAAACTAATCTAACTAAAACTAATTAACCAATTACTTGTACATTAAACTAACTAATGTACACAATTAGTTAGTTATCACTTCCAATAAGTATTAATTTCGCCTTGGTGCCTGCTCGTGAATTACCGATTTTTGACTTCCTGGAGGAGGTGCGTTTGATGTTTGGCAGATGAAATTTAGATAATCAAAAAGAGGCAACATATACATTTACTCCATTGATAGGTAAGTTTCAGGATATATTGGCCAGGAATGAAGCTAAGAGTACAAGGATGACGGCATGTTTCGTTATTATGTATAATTATATTTGACAAGCATTGTATTTTGCTATAGTTCCCTTTATTTTATTTGATTTTTCATAGGTGGCATCGTCCACTATTCACGTCCACAATATTAGTGATAAAGGTAGAAAATTTAAAGTGTGTCTTGCTAACAAGACATGTAGCTGTGGTCGATTCCAAATTAAAAAAATACCGTGTGAGCATGCTTGGGCTGTGTTGAAGGTTAAGCATCTAGAGCCAGATGATTTTTGCTCAGATCTGTATAAACCAAAGACTGTGTTAAAACATACCAAGTGCCAATAGATTTGTTGCCTGATAAAGGGGATTGGGTTATAACTGACCAGAACGTGCTGATATTTTTATGCCTCCTATGTTCAAGAGACTGCCAGGCAGACCAAAGAAAAAGAGCAGAGACAAATCATTCACTGAATTACTGTCATCCGAGAAAAATATGTGTAGTACTTGTGGGATAGCAGGTCATAATTGGCAACTTGTAGGAATAGGCCTCACACTCCATAGTTTAAAACATTTCTTCTGTCTGTCTGTTTTTTTACTTCTTGTCATGTAGGAGCTTTTGATGTTCACGTAAATGTTCTTATTCATTTTAATAAAAATGCAAGCTTTGAGACTGACACCCGTTGTATATTATTCGCGTTATTCATTTTTTTTACATATATAATCTATATCTGAAAATAGATAATCATTATGTATATACGCATCCATTGTTTCTGAGTTGTTATTTAATCTGTATCTGAAAATTTTATTGTTTTTGATATAATTAATAATACATATATTAAAGGGAAAAAAAAACATTACTTGTAACTGTATAGTATCTAAATAACTGTATACATATAAAAAGAGTGTCCCTTTAGTAGAATAAAAAGAGTAGCTGGATGTTTGATTGAATTGAATAATCTGATGTGTATATTGTATAAAAATCTGTCATTAACATCATTATACATACATATATATATATATATAAATCTGATGCGTATATTGTATAAAAATCTATTATTAATGTAGGTTTGTAATATTCTTATATGTATTAGTATAATTTCAATTATATTCATATATATTCATACGAATATATACATGAATCTGAAGTGTATATTGTATAAAATTATATTAGTAATGTAGGTGTGTTATATACTTATATGTATTTGTATAAATTCAACTAATATATTGTCAGTTATACTATTATTTTAAACATGACAATAAATTTGTTTTTCTGGGGATGTCTATTCGTGCACCAAAACTGAAAAAAAAACAGACGTTTAAAAAGAAATACAATGAAAGACACATTGAAAATTGTATAAAAAGCTTTTCAGATATAAAATAAATGTCCAGATTGTATGTTACCCAATAAAAACCAAAAATATTGGCTTGGAATGTCTTTATAACGAAAAGGTAATCCAAGTTTTGATGTAAAAAGGGTGGACAAAAAACTAGACACTACTGGACTGCTAGACTAGAACGACGTCGCCAACGTTACTTTCTGTTGGGTCCCTCGGAGGCTTCATTAGTGTTTCGTTGTCGTTGACTGCGCCTTCTTTATTTTTTCACTTTCCGTAACCCCACAGGAGAGCTGCATATCTGGATCTCATCAGGTCACAGTCTGCGGGACTTTCAGGTATTGCAAGGCCTTCACTCAAATGTTCGGCGTACATCGCCAAGTGTATTCCACAATCCCTGCTAGAACAGAGCACACATGGTGATGGTACGCTACTAGGTTATTAATGTTGTCCAAAGTATAAACAGATGGGATCAGATAACAACTTACAAGCTTTCTTCATGCTGCTGCGGTAAGTTATTATACGTACAATTTTAAATTTGTCGTACTATGTGTTGGGATTGTACTTCGATTGCAAATTTATATCAATCACCCTGTTCTGGTAGAACTGTGACGAAGCGAGGTAATTGGGTATAAGCTTTGCAAACTTGTTGACTTCCTTTTCTACGTAAGCATCATGTGATGGAAATCTGACAGAGTCGTATATCATTATTGATCGATCATTGAATGACACAACCAATAGTACCCAGTGGAATCTGTCCCTAAGGCAAACTGCTATAAAAACACTGTCAACTGCAGACCATGGCACGACAGCTGGGCCTGTACCCATTGATGTATGACACAATTGTTCTTTCTGAATTTGCATTATCTTCGGTGCTGTCAAGGTCAGAGTACACTCTCCAAATGCTATGTATAATCCCGGCAAAATTGCAATCAACAGTGGTAAATGAATAGTCGGATGATTTGAAATACTTGGCTTTTTTCGCAGATAATACATGATTACATCTATGTACTATTGAAAAACAATAGTATATGAAAAAATTTAGTTGGTGAATGATAACATACCGAGTCGTCGATCGCCTATCCTTCACTTGCCAGCTTGTAAAATCAGTTCTTGTTCGACACTTGTACTACCCCAAAGTCAAACGGCACTGTCAAACCAGCTTTGTGTCTCTTGAAATGATCGTCCTTGACATTCCTGTATAAAAGGTAGCAATACTAATGAGAAAACATTTTGGGTTATCCAAAAACAGCCAACAACTGTGTGTCATATTATAACTTCTTTGGTTGTCTACCTAGAAGATTGATTCTGAGCCATCTCCAGAAAGTCAAATGTAGCGGCGCATCATGATTTTGTGAAATGTGTTTGAAAGGATGCTTCTGATGGAAAATCACCTGACCAGTTGAAGAACTACCTGTCGAACATATAACTTAAAAAGGTATTAGAAATTGCACGAATATATTATGGTTCTGTATGTATAAATATTTGCATAATGAAAATTAACCTGTTTCAGATTCAAATGAGACCATGAATGGTGATACAAGTGTTGGTCCCGCCGCCTGATCCTTCTGATCGGTAATGGTGTCCTGTTGATCGCTAACGGGGGGTGTTAGCTATTTCCATTGGGTGTACAATGATCCTTCTTTCAAGGTTGAGTCTCTCCGGGTTAAGGCTGCGAAGAAGCTCGTTGGGCAATTCAAATTGAGATGTTGTTATTAGCTGTTCTGGACTTCCGGAATGACATGGCCTCTACTGAACCGTTTGGCATGCAACGGGTGGTTCAGTGGCATCAACATGCATGCTGCCTTGGTCATGATTGCCTTGGTTGCCCTCCTTTGCCGTATTTTCACAACCTTTGGTGACCTCGAGTGTTAGCTGGTTAAGAATTGCCTGCGGATATATATATTCACTTGTATAATAATATATGTTTATATATAGACATGCTTGTATATGTATATAATGTATATACATATATATTCATTTGTATATATATACAAAATACCCAAAGTAGTCCTACAAAGTATAGTCCGGGGAAGTTAAGGTGTACGCAACTTAATCCCTATCTCAGAGTTAGAATGACTATTTCCGATAGACCCTTGGAAAATATGATAAGAAGCACTAAAATTAAAATCAGAAAAATGATTCAACTCACTATTTGACAAAAATAGATTGCTTGGATAATAAGCATCCTCCAAATCCAATTCTAAAATTGTGTGTTCGAGTTAGCAAAGAGCCAAAAGGCAGGAGTTTTAAATAAAATTTAGAAAACAACTATTCTGTCATACACCCAATTGATGTATAAATGCTAATAAGAGATAGAACTGACATATCCAATCCATAACAGAATCTATTAGATAAGCTAATCTCGAACTGTAATTTTTAAGTAAAAAAATGAAAATTAGCTTAAAAAACATACAATAATAGCATGAGTGATAATTTCCAATCATGATTATAAATTGGGAGTAGAAGACAATCATTCAAACAGGGGATTAGGGGTCCGACAAGTATAAGCATGACTGTATATATATGCATGACTGTATATATATCTATATATATATGTGTATGAATAAGCTACCCTATATAATTGTGTGTGTGTATGTATATATATATATATATATATATATATTGATAGTGTATATATATACTGATAATGCATGGCTAGTTATGTATATATGACTTTATATGGATGCTGAATGTATACTTAATGCATGCTTGTGGCATCCCATAGTTGATACAGGTGTGTGGAAGTATCAGAAGCATATATACATATACCTCTGTGTGTTCCGCTTCTTGCAATATATGACTCTCTTGCGCAGCTGGCTGATTATGAATATCTGTGGGTGGTTCTATCTGGATACCGTCATCCTATTTTTTTGAGTTAGAAAAATGTGAGATTAATGGGAAAAAAATGTATACATGTTTGAAAAAAATGATTTGCTTTATATATATGAAATAATACATATACCTCGTTATTTCCAGATTCAACTGTGAGATGCGTGACACCCACGTGCGTCTGAGGATTGACATCGACCTCTGATAACTTTTTCCGAACGCCATCATTCATATCCTGTAATGAGAATATAAAATCAAATCCATTTTCTTTTTCTTTTTTGTATAAAAAGGTAGATGTTATGCAAACATACTTCTTGCTCGTCTGATTCTACATAAATGCATCTCATCAATCCAGGGGTTAATTCACTGAAAGACTGTGGGGGGCCTGATTGTCCCCCTTGATGTTATGGTGAATTTATTTTAAAAAATGTACATACGAAACACATGAACTAAAAAATAGAATTCATTGTATGCCTGGTGCCAATGCAGATTTGTGAAACGACCTTTTTTCCTGTATATAATATACATCTATAGTAAATATATAGACATGTACACATTTATAATACAGTGACATTTATTATAATTATGCACAAAGATACATAGCTTCATGCTGCATATCTAGTGTAGTACATATATTATACATATACAGTGGTGTAATTCGAAGTGGTGGTTGTATACACAACTGATGCATGTGTATATATAATCAATTTATGTATATACATGAGTTGTGAATAAAATTGAGTGTGTATAAGGGTGTATATAAATGTATGTGTGTGTATATATATACGCGTGCGATGATCTGTTTATGCAATCAGATTGTTCGAAAAAAAATATATGGAATTGTATGCATAAGGTTTGTGGTACCTCGGAGATCTTTGGTGAACTAGTCACTCCATGAATTTCGGGTTCAAATCCTTCGGTTTGGGCGTGAGATTTCGTTTCGAGACTAACATTAGGGGAATTTGGTTGGGCCTTCTGTGCACTGACCTGCTAATGGATGCAGCATAGCTTAAATATATAATTATTTCATATTGTATGTAAGAAATAACCCCCCCTTACTCCGCAATGGGCGGGAGCCTTTGAGGCATTGGGGTAATGTTGTTGTTGTATGTAAGAAATAAATATATATTTTTTCGAACTATTATGTGTACCGACCTTGTCATCATTTTTGTTGGTTCTCATATCTTGCAAAAGTGCCTTGAAATTATCATGCATCACCTTCTTCAAATCTTGAAAATCCTCCCTAACCTATAGTTGATATATAGTATTAAATTTGTATAAAAAATTATAACATAAATTAGAGGTTGCTATGGATTGAAAAGTTTGTCTTACGGATGTCCTGAACTGTTCGAACTCCTCGCACGATATAGTTGGTTCACATGACTTGCTGCTTGAATGAGTGGTTGGTGCTGCATCGTTTGACTTTTTTTCCAACTGGAAGCCTAGTTAGTGTGTTCCTGGGGACATGTGCCTTGTGTTTCGTCTTCTCCTTATTCGCCAGAGGAGTGATTTCAATAGTTGGAGCTGGTGCTTGACGCTGCTGATGCCCTTTAGCAGGTGTCTTTTTGGGCATTGTTGTCTGGACTTTCTTAGAAACAACATTAACAGAGCTCCATAACTTTTTATTTTCCGGTGAGCGGCAATGTATATTTTTCTGTTTTCCTTTGGTTTGTTTTGCAATTGGTGGAGCTTCGAAGCCATCGTCAGAATTATTGACTCTGGATGCAGCAGCATGAGGAGTCTGATTCTGGGCTGTTCTTGATTGAACATAATCCGGTGGTAATAGCAGACTTGATAGCTCGACCGTTGTTGGAGTAATATTTTGAAATACAATATGTTCATATATTAAAGCAATAAATCAGTTGTATTGAATTGTATAATTATTTAGTGAAATCAAAGTTTTGTGCTTGGAAAGTTAAACCTTTTTGCGTGTGGTAACATGACATTCATTATGAAGTCCCATCGAGGTTAGTCATCTGTGGTCTCCCAGCTGATTATCCTTGGGATATGATCAGAAATCTCGACAGCGATTTTGCGGGTGACTCTGGAACAACACCCGTACATCCAGACTTGCATGGCTAGTGGGAAGTCATGAATTCTATAATATTTCCTAGTCTGTGTGATCTTGGCATGCAGGTTCTTCATTAGCTCTTCAAAGGTTTTGTTGCCCCAAGGATAGTCTGCGTATCTACCAGACTCAACAATATCAAAATCGTTCCTGCATATAACTGTTGACTTTGGCTCCTCCGACATGATGTTGTTGTGTATATAAAATACAGAATAGCAAACTTGACAGCGTCTTCATCATTGTCGCCCCATACCTTGTCATTGAGACTGTTAATCAATTGTTGCTTTTTAATGGAGCTACTGCCACCAAAATACTGACTTAAAATCCTATTCGGCTCTTCAGTATTAAATATAAAATCTGACATATCGTCGCAACACTTGAGACCAGATATAATAGCAAATTTTCTACGTGTGAATTGGAGTGTATATACATTTACATGTATAGTAAATGCATCTTTAGAACTGCCCTGCACCTTCAGCATCATGAGATACTTGAACAATTGGGCTTGGACATTGCATCAATTCATGACAAATAGGTGTGCAAAGCATGTGGCAGACTCCCGAAAGCGATTCATTCGACTTTCGGATAGTATTTCGGATAAGTCTGCTATCACTCCAGTATTTGTATAGCATTGCATATGCTGAACAACAGTGGGGGTCTCATGAATCATAAAATCAACTTCCTGCAAGATATGTATAAAATACATATGACAAATATATATAATTGTTGAATACATATGTATATATTTCTATCATATGTCTGTGCTTACATGTACTAGTTATTGTATAATATGTGAAACCTATTTGATGTATACATATACATATTGTGTTTTGTATTATATGTATATATATATACATATAATAGTGTATAATATATATGTGATTATACATTGTGTAGTACGCGTGTGACAGAAAAAAAAATGTATATAAATCATGAATAGAAATGCATATACATGACTTGCATTTATATATGTGAGACTGATTGTGTTCTGTCTCAAAAATATACATTTGATCTGTATTTTATGCTTATTCAATGTATATATATTTTTATTCCTTGGTTGTTATATGAATTACTGTATATTATCTCGGATGTATAGACCATGAATGCATCTACTGTGTATATTTTCAGAAGAGTATTGCCAAAAATGCAAAATACATATATACAATCACTTCATTTTTTTTTTTAGTCGTGTGTATATAATTCAAATAGGTAATAATTCTAACACCATCAGAAATATAGGATTAATTACTTTTATTTATATGTATAAACAGAACGTATACATCTCGAGTTTTGTGCATTTGATAATGGTTATACATTTTAGGGAAATACATATATAAACGAATTTTTACCCTAGTTGTGCATATACTAGACAATGAATGAATAATCTATCTCATTATACATGGGGCTAGGAGAAAATACCTCATTTTCGTCTTCACCGTCATCGTTGTCGTTCTCGTCTGACCCACCATCATTCTCCGATTCGCTACTGGTCGAATGGATGACAACAGCTTTCCTCTTCTTTTCTTGATTCCTTGGCTTAGAAATAGGTTCATTGGGGTCGTCTTTAGATCCTCCTTCTTCACTCGCCCTAGCTTTTGCAATGTAACCTGCAATAACCTCGATTTCTTGAGTTAACCCCAGTGAGAAGGATGATGATTCTTCCATTTTTTTCCACATGCAAATAGTGTACCTCTCGTTATCCTTTTGAAAAGTGAATCCTCGACCATTGCGATTACTGTATCAGTGATTTTGTATACTAAAAAAGGCAAAAATCTTAAATTTTTTAGCAAAAATTCAAAACCCTGCCAAACACAAAAAATAATTGATTTTGTTTAATGAAATTGGTTTCGGAAAAAAAAAATTCACTTACCTGCTTTAGTTTGATTGAATCTCAGATTGTAGGCGAGAAAATACCGAAGAGTAAATGGGGGACGATTATGGCAAGAAAATCGGGTTGTGTGTATACATAGGAGACAGAAGGTTCAGAGGAATATGAAAGGACTTATACAGATGACTGGTGCCCCCCTTCTCCCACCCCCCCCCCCCGATCTTATAGCAGAAAAATGGTAAACGTTAGTCAGATAAAATAATGTTATATAAAATTATAGTTAGATTTTGTTATTTAAAATTAAATGTTTGGTAATTTTTCCTTTTCTTAATAAGAATATATTATGGATGAGATATTGTATATGTATATATATCAAAGGCTATAACTTTTTTTCACTAATTAGAATCAACTAAAATTTAAAATAAACTAATAAAAATTCTAATATTTTAAAACTGAGAATAATTATCAATCAATTATTCTAAATTTTAAAATATGAAAAAATGTATTTCGAACTATTTAAAGAATAAAAACTTAAAAATATAAATTTTTACAAATGTTAAGCCCAAATTGGACATCAGTACAAATTAGACAAGTTAAACTTGATTTTGCCCCAGCCCTATACGAAATCAACCCACATTATTGGCAGATATTCGTGCATAAGAAATCTAAATAATATCGGAGAAATTTTTTATATGTAAAGTAATTTATACATTTTGTCCCCTCTTCCCCACACCCTCATCCTTTTTCTTCCAACTTTCCTGTGACTAAATTTCTCTGTGAGTTAATTATATTACCTTTCAGTGAACTATCATCTACTATTCAAAATAATGAGCACAAAATTTACAGGTCAATCACATTCATTTCCGTTGTATGTACGATTGATCTGTGTTTAATTTTCTGAAGTAGCAAGAAGTAGATGATCTCCATCTCTTATCACTTCAATGTCCTCAATAACTGCTCCATCTTCCGTTAGAACTTTCGCGACAGAGATGCCGAATTTCTCAGCACCGATATCAAGTAACTCTCGAATGGAATTTGGCAAAAGCACAACCCTTCTACCTATATGAGCTTTCTCTGGACAACCAATGGTTATTCTGCTTGGAATTCTTGAATTGGCAATTTTAGCCGAAGAATAATCCGGGCCACCTACTCCTGCCAAGTTTCCAGAAAAAATATTACTATAAGATTCACAATAACTTCTAACAATTATTTCATTGATGGTGTTTTCACAACGTAAGCCATTGGAAGCAAACGGGCAATCGGCTGTGCCTAAAGGAACCCCTTTGTGGTGGAAGGCTAAGTTAATTCTTCGATATATCTCACTCTGCTGTGCTAGAAGACTGAGCAGCTTCAATTTATTACCAACCTCAGATTCAACAACTTTTGGGTAAAACCTAAACCTTACTCCTTTACTTCTATCGGAACTGGCAACAAATCTCTAGATCCGATGCAACTAGAAGTCAGTCGATTCTATCTGAGAATGGTTTCAGTCCAAACCCACCTAACGGAGTAATCCCTTATCTTGGATAGTAGATGCTGACGGGGCGGGAATCGAAATGGGGGACCCCTCTACCTCTAGCGCCTGTGTCTATCTCCTGTCAAGTATGCTCCCCAGACATATACTGCATACAGAGTGTGGGACTGAGCCTAAAATAGTCCAAAACTTTATGAAGCCAAGACCTACTACGAGGTAAAAAGGCCATTTTACAACTAAAAGACTATTTTGTAACATAGATGTATATTGTAGAGTTGACTATCTTTATACTTTGGAGGTGTATTGAGAACTAGAGAAGCTTCAAAATTTAAAGCTGTACTACTCACCTTCATGGTGTCTCTGGCGTGCAGACACAAATCCTATTAGTGAATTCTGAAAGAAACTAGCCCTTCTCCTCACTCTGCCGTTGGAGGAGCCAATTTCTCTAGATGTTGATGCTGTTTCTTCAGGAGTAAAGAGATGAATCGTGGGTTCGCTTTGATACTTCGAAAGGTAGGGAGCACCAGGCACGTCAGGAGGACGGACATTGGTTTCTTTATTAGCTGGTTGCATCAACTTGAAAAGCTCCTTTATCTCTTGGTGGCCCTGATATTCAGCCAATGCTCTTGGTGTCCAACCGTGAACGTCTGGTTTATCAAGGTCAGTTCCTTGTTCCATCAGGAATTTAACTATTTCCACATTCTCCTCAGAAATAGCAGTGTGCATTGCTGTCGTGCCTAGGCTGTTAAGAAGGGAGACATCACCTCCATACCGGATGATCTCCTTGAGCAAATCTAGGCTTCCTTGCTCCACTGCAAAGCAAGCAAACTGACCTACGTCTCCTGAAGATATCGTTGCACCATTGTCCACAAGCAATTTTATTGCAGCTTCATGCTTCCCCACCATTGCATCCCACAATGGAACATTTCCTTCAGAATCTGAACTCATAACAAAAGTAATTGTTCATCAGAAAGAGAAGTACAGGATCTTACGTTGAATTTAGGATACACTTGCAAATTTAGGAGTGATGCACTATTCACAACTGGTGCTAGTACTTTTTCAATCAACGGCAGATGCAACTAAGTTATTCTTGTTAAAGGTTCAAAAGAAATTGAACGAACTAAGGATAAAACTGTCTCTTAGATACTTTTTCAAGGTTGGTGGAATAATACATGGCATATGCAAATTAATGGCTTATACTAAGTATTTAACTTTGTAAAACTAATGTACAGCCATAATTTTACAAACATAAAGTATGACTTACCAAAAGAAACAGTGTGTAATTATCTGCGGTATGGAAATGGAAAGAGTACCTTTTCTATTTGGATTTGCTCCAAAGTCAAGAAGTAGAAGAATGCATTCAACACTGCCTATTGAAGCTGCTATATGCTGCATCATAATATGCATAATCATTTTCAACTTCCAAATACAAATGTCATTTTGGTCAAGTGTTTAATGCAAAATAAGGAGGAGTCTTACCAACACTGTACGTCCACTGCTATCAGATTCATTCGGATCCATACCCTTCTTTAGCAGTTGGTGCAACAAAAGATCATCTCCTCTATTTGCTGCAAAACATAAGCTTAGAGGCATGTCCATCCTTCCTTGAGCCAGCATATGTTCTATATCTTCTAATATTGCAGTCATCATTGGGTCCCTTCGCTCTTTCAAATGCTGCATCGAAAAGAACATTGTTTAAAGCTACAATAGCATCCCCATATCAAAATATTACAAATGATCGTTTATTTGAGTTGAGAATAAACTCATATAGGTGAAAAATCTTTGCCAAGCCACTTCCAGAAGGAAAATTTTGCACTTGGGATTGCAAAAAACAAAAAATCATCAAACATAGAGTGAAGAATGACGAAAATCATCGAATTTTATCCATAGCAGAGTATTATGACAGAATTCGACATCATGACAGCTTAACTGTATCAAAGGACTGTAAAATAAAATGTTCAGAAACAAATGGATGTTAAATGTTTTCTATAGCCGTAAGAATTACTAGAGGGTAATGACTTGATTTCTACGTAAATAAATATGGGATTATTTAGATGGTGTGCTAAACAACATCAAAGGAGTCTATTCACCTGAAGGAGATTGTTCATGATTATTGTCCCGTCTCCAATATTTGCTTTAACGATGTTGAAAAATGAACTACGATCCAAGCGTAGCAGTTGGGATACTTTTTTGGTTCGAACGTTAAAAAGTTGAGGCCTACAGCAAAGGACACCAACTTCTCCACAAACATCCCCCATCTTCAACTCACCAACTACCTACACAAAATGAACCACTAAATAAGCATTTAAGCTTAGGACAACAGTAATACTTGGTCCTACACTAGAGCAACTTACCTGATCCATTCCATTCCTGTGTGATATAAGATCCTGCATGAACAAAGATGTGATTATTAGGAGATGCAATTGCAGCAATAAAATCAACGAAGAAAAAAATAGATGATAACGCGTATTTAACTGCAAGAAGTTCAAAGAGTAAAAGTGGATTGACTAGAATAATTTTTCAATGAGTAGTATATGTTTAAAAAAATCATTTTTCACAGAAAATGAATATTATTACGAATGCAGAAGATATCATGGTTCCTTGACTTGAGTTTGGGTTTATGATAAATCAACAGTGGTACGAAAAAATTAGTCTTTTTTCAAAGCATTCTTTTCCTTTGCTTTCCGTTCTTTCCCCAGGAAGAAGAGTGGGAGAGCGAGAAAGAGCTCCTTACCACTGCTCCATTTACCAGAATGTACAGATCTGTAGGTGCTTCATTTTGCAAAATGACATCCTCTTTTGGAGGGAAATACTCGGCCTTCATCTCAGAAACCTACACAATATAAACCCCGAGAAAAAAATCAAAACAGTTATTTGTATTATTAAGGAAATTAATGAAACAACTGAACAACATTTTGTTATAGATAAAAGACTATTCACCAATAGGTTGAAATTTAATGAAAACATCAAGATCAATCAACTAAATTAAGAATAGCTGGGGATTACCAGTTGAAAAAGTAAGTCATTTGATACCCCATGGAATAAGTACACCTTATCCACCAGTGAATAGAAGAGATAATGTGAAATGCCAGATCGAATAGCTTTGGGTAGTGTTTCAAGAGTTTCTTGCTGCTGAAGACCTTCTGAATCTGTTCTGTGCCTCAAACACAAGTGAGATATCATCTGTTCTTCAAGGCGAACCGGCAGCTTATTCCTTTGCGCAAAGCTCGAGGCAGCTTGAATAGTATCCCTCTGGGCAGCAAAATAATAATCAGAGATAAATTCTTTATAGACAAAAATCAGAAATTCTCAGCAAGACAAGACAATGTCAGTGATATTCTAGAAATGATTTTCCAATTTATTATGGTTCTTGTTCTAGGATTTAGAATGCGGCCAAAAACTAAATACGTTGTAGAAAGACAACAGGTAACAGTTTCATTATCTTATCCCGTGCAACATCTATGAAGAGGATTGAAGCCTTGAAATCAGTGAATGACGAAATGAGATATGGGCATGGTGGTGAAATGATAGCATCACAAATGTAGGTTTAATACAAATGATAAACTATTGTGCAAATTGCATCTAAATGTCCTGAAAGGAAAATACATAGTGAATTCAATTAATAAGAGCAAGAAGTTAACGAGAGAATCTACTCACAAATTTCCTAGTCTTACTGGTTCCATGGACAACCAAGTTGGTCATGTTTCCAATAAGATATGCAGTCAACCCGAGGTCGAATAACATGTAAATCATGGTGAATATCATTTCCTCTGTAGCCACAGCATGCAAATCCCCATAGCCAGTCGTTGTAAGTGTTGTAATGGACCAATAGATACACATTACATAGAGACCCCAGATGCTCCTTTCATGAGAATCCCCAATAAGTGAAAGCCATGTTTTACTTGTGTCTTCTTTCCGAGCACCAATAAAGTAGTAGAAGCAGCCAGCACAATGAACAGCAAAAAGTGTCACCTGAATAAAATACCCCAAAGTGTGTTATGGTAAATCACCATTGAGGTAATTTATAAGCAAATACCACTTAATTGTCGAAACACTTACACATATAAGCTTCAGTAATCGAACCCCAAAGTAACTGAACTTCCTGTTTTTCTCCAATCTACAGCAAAAGAACAGCACATCGTCAGCTATTTTGTTTCAAAAAAATAGTCTCTGTATTTATCGCTAAAGTAAGAGATTTTGTCAAAGCATAAGTTATCATGATAGTTGCACTTATCTTCTTCACCCAAACTTTTATAACGCCGTGTAATTCCAGTAGACTTGAAACAGAACGATTCACTATTTGTTTGATCAAGAGATCCTAGTATTTAAAACATATATGCAATTTATTCCATCTTTTTATTTAGATTGGACCACCAACAAAGAGCTTCAGGAATTGATCCAATAAACTAAAACGTGGAAAATCATTAACAACAAATCAAACATGAAAATTTAAGTAGTTCTGCTGATGAAGCATCTTACCTCGCAAACATGGCACTAACTCTTCTGAGACGCCAGAGACGAAGTATACTGAAGTATCCATATGATTGAAGAAAGTGAGGCAATGCTTTTCGAATAAGTTCAGAAGGGATGGTGGATATCACATCAAACAAAAACCCGGATTTTGTGTATCTCAAAGCGATCTTCTTTGGATCATCAATCATACTATAAGTTGATTTATCAAGATAGGCAACAAAGAATGTAAGGACAATGTCAATTGCAAAAAAGGTATTAACTATGTTATCTAAGATGGCAACAAGTCGTTGAGGTCTGTCTAGAAATCCAAACTGAAAAGGTGACGCCCATGCTGTGTAGTAAACAAGAATCACCAAAAATGCCTCCCAAGCCCTGCATGATAATTTTAGTTAAGCCATATACTATACAGACTAAAATTATCAAAGTTGGACAACATATATTCTAAATCTGTTACAAAAGATAAACATAGATTCAATAGCAGAATTTAAGCCCAACATTGGGGACAAACCACTCTTTAAGAAAGGCAACTCCATACTCAAACCAATTTTTTCGTTAAGGGTGTTCATACAACTAGAATATGGGTGGGTGATTTTTATATCAAGGGTATTCAATAATTGATATATATATATATCAAAAAATCTATATTTAACCTATATATTCGAAAAAAAATTTCGATGAAGGATGTTCATCCGACCTGAACATCCTTGGTGAATATAGCTCCACCCCTGTACTCAAGGAAAACTCAAACCGAGAGACCTGAGGAGTATTTCTCACCCCACCACAACCCTACTTAATAATTTATATAATATTCAAATCAAAGTAGAAGAAAAGCAATTTAAGGTGCACCGTAAGGGATGAGCTCGACAATAAAAGTCCGAATCAAAACCATATGGGTCAAATTTAATTATGGTGCATGAAGGAATTGAAACATATTTGGCCATCTTGAACAACAGCATTTGAAGTTGAGATTAAAAAAGAAGAAACGTAGAATACCTGTAACGGGGATTAGAGGGAGAGATGATGTATCTCCGAAGCTTGATTTTGCGATTGCTATGTGCGCCAAGAGAAGGAAGAATAGCACTGGTAATACTATAGTGAGAGCTTTTATCATCCATGGAATAGGCTCTTTCCATTTCCTTCTTCATCGAATGCTATATATACATATAAATTTTGCCCGACCACCAATGGCCGCCGGGCTGTGGCACCTTCTTCTTCTTCTCTTTCTTATAGATTCGTAGTAGTATTCCCTTCATGTTTTTTCCTTATTCGTTGCTATTTCTGTTTCCTACTATATATAGGCTTCTTACTATATATAAAACTCCTATTCCAACCACTATTCTTCGGATTCAAGCGGTGCACCGCTACCATAGAATTATCTTATGTTCCTCTTCCATCCATTTTACTTATTTAGGATGTTTAATATCTTTATAAAATTAATAGATAATTTTATATTAAATTTTTAATTTATTATTATTATTAATTATAATTATTTTTTTATTATAAACATTGTATTTATTATATTCAAATGATAATTTAATAAAATTATTTTTTATTATTTACTATTTCTTAATCCATGACAAATAAAGTTGAACGAAAGGAGTAACTCATATAATTTTTTGGAGGGTTATCTTTTTTTCATTTAATTCTCTTGAGTAAATATAAATATTTTTTAATACTTTTAACAAGAAATAAGAAATATTATGAATTTTGCTTATATCAATTGCGTGAGAATGAATATAAAAGAGGAAATATTTATTAATTTAAGGTAAGATAATTAAATTAATTATAAATTATTGTTTTTCGCTAATCCAAATTTTTGGGGATAGTTTCATATGCATAATAAGATATGATCTTTCAAAATTAAATCATTCTATTCAATTGAAAATATAAATTTATCTCATTCGACTTGAGATTATTTTAGCACCCCTCTTAAGTAGGATAAATTAATTTAAGAATGATGTTTCGGGACTAAAATTTTAGTAGTATAATTTAATTTGCATCCCAAACAACTCTTTAACCTATTGAATTAACTTGAATAGAATTTTTAAAGAGGGGTGTAGAAAGAAAGCATAAGCTACAAATATTTTTATTTATATATGATACAAAATTAATTTATCATTTAGCATAGTGTTATTGGATTCGTAAGAGTACACGCTATTCATTACTAGTATGTATGTATGTTGTATTTCGTTTTATACAATTTGCATTTTACTATTTTAACTGTTATTTCTTTCACACTTTTTTCTTTTAGAGATTGCGGTAGCGTGATATGATACAATTACTTCACGTTATGGGGAAAACTCACAAAATTCATGAAAATTGAGTGTGTTTCATCCCCCTTTGTATAAAATATAAGTGGGCAGTGCAAGTACAGGATAATTCGCATCAAATTCGTAAAGACTTCAAGCAGTTCCATCCCGCTTTGCATAATATTAAAATTTTTTACAGTTTACATTAGTTGAACTCTATATTGTTTATATCAATTTGGGTGAGAATGAATATAAAAGAGGAAATATTTATTAATTTAAGGAAAGATAATTAAATTAATCATAAATCATTGTTTTTTGCTAATCAGAGTTTTTAGGGACAGTTTGATATGCATAATAAGATATGATATTTCAAAATTAAATCTGATATTAGATTTATATTTTATTTAGTTGACAGTATAAATTTATTTCATTCAACTTAAGATTATTTTAGCACACCTCTTAGGTAGGATAGATTAATTTAGGAATGATATTTCAGGACTATAATTTCACTATAATTTAATTTGCATCCAAACAATCCTTTAACCTATTGAATTAACTTGAATAGAATTTTAAAAAAGGGATATAGAACGAAAGCATAAGCTACAAATATTTTTATTTATATGATACAAAGCTATAATTTATCGTTTCGCATAGTGTTATTGGATCCATACCAATATGGGCATTCATTACTAGTATGAGTGTGTTGTCTTTAGTATTTATACAGCTTGTGTTTACTATTCTAACTATTATTTCTCTCACGCTCTTTCTTTTAGAGATTATGATAGCGTGATATGATGTAATTTCGTTACGTTATGGGAAAACTCATAAAATTATTGAAAAATTAGGTGTGTTTCCTCCCCTTTTGTATAAAATAAGTGGGTGGTGCAATTATTACAAGATAATTCGCATTAAATTCGTGAACACTTCAATCGGTTTCATCTCACTTTGCATAATATTAGAGTTATTTACAATTTACATTAGTTAAACTCTATTGTTTATATCAATT
>JAABOM020000103.1:16375483-16391403 GCA_011800125.2 Solanum clarkiae
GAAGCGCAGACAGTTTAAAGAGCCATTTTGCTTTATTCCGTCATACCCCAAAGCCAAAAATAGTGAATCTTTGGCTCCATCCGAGATTGATATATAATTTTTTTAATACTATATATATATATATTTTTTTTTTTTTTCTAAGGGGATATTAGGATTGAATTTTTTTAAAGTGACTAATAAGTTAAAAGTCAAAAATCATAAATTGGAAACCCCCAACTTTTGTTTTTTTTTCTTTGTATTTTATTAGCTTTAGGAAACTTTTTAAAAAGCACTTTCTTGTGTTGTTCAAATACTTTCAAAACCTAAAAAATACTTAATAGTCAAAAACTACAAAAATAAGTCAATTCAAATACCCACTAAGTACTGGTATCTTACTGCCACATCCCAACCCACCATGCCGTGCAAACACCCACTTTAACACTTACATAGGAGAACTCAAAATTTTCAACCATTTAAATCATGCGGAAGGGAAACAAAACTGAAGATAAAGCTAAAAAAATCTTTGAGTTACCAAGTACAGGGTTAAAAATTCAGTTTATTTTATTTTTATTTTATTTTTTGTAATGAGACAATACCCCAAGAGATCTAGTGTAAACAGGTACAAGAGCTGTTAAGAGTACAGAGTATGATTAAAATAATGACACAGATTCAATCATAAAGAAGGAAGAATAGAAGCTATTGGAGATCGTCATCTTCTTCCTCTTCACCTATGAAATATCATCAATCTTGCAATCAAACTATACCCAAAAAGGTATAGCAATAGTAGTATCAATAAAAATAGCACATACTTAATTATAGGCATTATCTGTCAACCAGAATCTTACCACACAATATAAAGTAGAAATCAAGAAGCAAGCATGCATAAAATACGTGGTCCTTATATAAAGTCTCTTATCTCATAAATACGTACCACGTAGGGATTTATGATTTACCAATATGATTTACTAGCGGATCCACATAACATATGACATTTACTTAGTTAGATAAAGTTTTACCTTGGCAAGTAGACTCTTTTTTTGATAAGGGGTAGAGTTTTACCTTAGCAAATAGACTTTTTTTATGTACAGTTAAAATCAGGATTCTATGTTATAACTCGCATGATCTTATTATCGCGTATGGTTACTTCTCACTTATGTATGACTCATCATGTTATTTGCATGATTTCACGTATAACCATTTACACTTGATCTCTCATCCTTTATTCTCCTACCTATTTATGTATTTTACTTGACTATGCATGTGTATTAAATGACCATCATCACATTACATACTCACATATTTAGAACATTCCAATATACCAATACATACTTTTGTCTACATTATCTCATAATGTAGGAACAAGTGATTGTCTTCTTCCTCATCAAAATGGTTAGATCTAGTGACTATCTGTAGCTTGTTGATGAGTCCTCATTCTTCGAGGACAATCCTTGTACTATCTAACTTATGATTTATTGTTATGGTTTGTGTTATCTTAAGACTTTTAGTACTTTATTTCTTGAGGGTGAGCTAGAAATATGTTCTAGTCCTCGCGTATTCTAGTATATAAAGGCATGTTTGGACACTATGTATGATCCTATGTAGTCTTATGCCCTTCTCTTATTATTCCATTATCTAGACCTTAATATGAGTTTTCTGTTTGTTGATTTATCTATGCCATTATGAATGACTGCTTATGATATGCTAATAAGGCTAGTTTGGGATTCTTTCGGGAATCTCATTCACCATGTCATACTTAGAACTTATCTTGGGTCGTAACAAACTTGATCAAAGCACAAGATTTTAAAATATCCTAGGGAGTCCAACATCCCGCGTCAAGTAGAGTCTTATTCATCATGGGTGTGAAGCACACCATATCTATGAGTATGAGGCTACGTGGCATTTTAGGAACTTTCCTTTTCTTTCATAATTCATATCGTGTCATAGAGTATATCCTAAGACTTTCACGTTTTAATGATTGTTCTTTGCAATTTCAGATAATGCCTCCAAGAATAAGGCTCATGCCAAGAGAAGTTCTTACCAAGGAGGACGAAGATCTCCATGACCCTTTAGGTAGCCTGTTAAAAGGAGGGAAATCACCTGGTGGTGGGTTGTGTATAGAAGGACCAAATGAATCAGGATACACCATGTTGGGTCTAGAAGGTGGACTCCTAAGGTTGGGAGGTGGCCCTCGACCTTAGCTTCCCATCAAGAGATTGTACCAAGAACCTGTAAACAGGAAGTACAAATACTAAATATATAGAAGCCATTCGAAAAGTGAAGAAACTTCAATACAGTCTACCAAATATAATTAAGAAACATTAAACTTATTTTACATGATATTTTTATTTCAAAAGGCAAAAAAAAAAAGGATGAAGCACTTGGAATAAAATGTTCCGTAGGAGAATTGACACTGCATTGGTTCTATCTTTCTTCCAAAAGCAAGTACCTTGCTCCTCCATTTCCTAACCTGTTAGCACATCCAGAAACTCCAAAATTTCAATAGTCAAATGCTATATCCGCTTCACTTCAAAAGGCCAAGCGGACAATTCTCTAGGAAAAACTATTACATTCCTATAACTTGAAAAAATTGTGTCACAAAATTATATGTAACTTTGATTTCTCATGTATCCTTTCCTATTTCCTTGGGAGATATGGAAACCAACTTCATACCTTTAAGTTTCATAGTATATAAGATTGAGGAAAATGAGTTTAATCAACTATCCAAAGATACTCCATTATTCACAAATAATTTAGAAACCTTGGATGTGAATAGCAAATCACATCCATTTTTCAGATTGATAAGCATTGTTTCATATAAGACAATTAATTCAACCAAATTCTTTATACTTCCTTGATAATTTGTTCAAGCAAATAACCAAAATAGCTCTTGGTATATTGAGGCTAATAATTTTGGTCCTTGATACATCGCTCTTAACAAATATTCTCAATAACCTGTAATGACTACTCTCAGTCAAAAGCACTTATCAAATTAAAGCAAATAAAATTACTTATAACATTCACATTTTTGTCAATAAACCCCTTTCGCGCCCCATTTTTCTCGCAAAAAAATGGGAATTAGATGACGTCGTGGCACACAACTCTTTTGAGATTTAAAATTTGAAGAAGATATTGAAGAGTTGCCACTTAATGATTTGAGGTACATTAGTACACCATTCTAAGCCTAAAAACTAAGTCTAAGCCTAAGGTCACCGGAGAACGGATAAGGGTTCAGGTTACCTTAGGTTTAGACTTTTCTTTTTAGGCTTAAAATGGTGTCCTAATGCACCTCAAATCATTAAATGGCGACTTTTCAATATCTTCTTCAAATTTTAAATCCCAAAAGAGTTGTGTGCCACGACATCATTCACAAAAAAAATGAGGCGCGACAGAATGACAACTCTACTAGGGATTCTAAGTTCTAACCATTACGTGTGTCTGTTTTATGTGGGTTATTTTTGGTACATATTAATATGCTTTCCTTAATTGTCTTATCTGTCTTATTTGTTTACTACTATTGTTGTTATTAATTAGTATATTATTTTTCCTTACTAACTTCTTTTCCTTTTTCCTTCCCTACTCCCCTATAACATTCCTTTTCCTTATTCCCACTAATCTAACTCCCATATACTTTTCTCCTTCCCTTTTATTTGTTTATTTTAATGGTTTAAATTATTTTATTATTACTGCTTTATATGCTAACTATTACTACTTTTATAATAACTATTTCTTCGTTCATACATTCCCGCACTTGGGACCCTTCTTTTTTTAAGGTGATGTCGTGCCTTTGTACTTCTCCCACCTCCTTTTCAAACCCAAATTTTAGAGAGTAAGTGCTTGCATAGTGAGTGGCGGATAGTCTTACTACCGTTGGACCACGTGCTTCTCACATAGGAACAACCAATTCGTGTCTAACCCACTCTGTAGAAACCTAAGACAGAGATATCCACCCTAAAAGTTTAGGTCATGCATTCATAAACCCTAGGTAGTTTTCCCCATGGGTCAATCTACATAATAGTAGTCACCCTGTTATGTCTAGAGGGTCCAATCACCCTCCAAGATAAAAAACTGCATATTATTTGTCAATATGAATCGTGATAACTATTTCAAGCCTAAATTATTGTTATATGGTGTTTAGAAAAGCTTTATTTTTTGTAGATCTATGATGTTGAAGTTATGCAGTGGGAGGAAGTAAAGTTTAGGATTATTCCCCATTGGTTACCTCATCATCCTTTGGGTTTTATATATTATTGTTTATTTTTTAAAATATCGTAATAATTATAATTAATACAATAGTTAATTTATTTATTTTATTTTTATAACTTTTAACTCCAATTAACAAATTAAGGCTTGATTTAGTTATCGTGGATCACTTACGTATCATTTTAGACCTACCTATGGCTCAACGAGGTTCCTTGCATTTAGGGCGTTTATTTTAAAAAATTAATATGTTTGTCATTGTGTTTTATATTATTATGTCACTAACTTGATCTCTTTTTTTTGGTTTTGTTTTTATATATTTTTCCCTTCCTAACGTTGATTCGTGCCTGTTGCTCCCAATTGGAAGAAGTTTTTCCACTTTCATCTTGCTCTATGGAGAATAATAATAGTGTTAGTGACACGACTGGTATGACAATTCAAAAATATAGTTTGAATATTTCGAGAGAAAAGTATCCACTTGCACAAAATAAGGCGATATCAAGGTTAGAATAAAAGATTAGAGAGATGCAGGAACAACTCTTTGATGTTCACAATTTGAATACACCATTTATTGAAGTAAATGCTACTGGAAGCCTCAAACAACCTTTATAAATCCTCTCTTCTTACCCCATCCTACCTTATACCCTGAAAGTACTTCAAATCCCACTTTTTCCCAAAACATGCAATATCCATATTATATACACCCACCACAAAACAAACCTAATACACCCAATATCACCTACATAGCCCCACCAAATGCCTCACATTCCCAAGCTACTTCTCATACTCAAAATATACCACCAACATCTACTACTACTATTTCAGAAAAAATATAATTTTGTTTCTGTCGAACCCTATCAAAAGGACATGTTGATACAAACTATGTCTGAGTGATTGGAGGAGTTGACTAGTCGAGTTCAATATGTTGAAGGAGATAAGGAGATAGAAGGGTTAAGTTTTGAAGATTCATGTACACATCCCGATGTCGAGTTGCCTGAATGATATAAACCTCCTAAATTTGAGATGTTCAATGGGACTAGAGATCCAAAGGCACATTTGAGAATGTACTATGATAAGTTAATTGGAGTTGGGAAAAATGAGTGACTTCAAAAGAAATTATTTATGAGAAGTCTCACTGGAGAGGCCTTATCATGGTATATTGCACAAGATTTAAAGAAGTGGTCAAAATAGACTGATAATGTTCTCTGATTTCATAAAGAGGTTTGAATTAATATTGAGAATGCTCCTGATTGGTTTTATATTCAAAATTTAAAGAGAGAGCTTACAAAGTCATTTCGAGAATTTGCCATAAGATGGAGGTCTGAAGCTGCTAGGGTCTAACCTTCGATGGAGGAATCTCAAATGAAAGAAGTCCTTATTCGCGCCCAAAAGCCGCAATATTATGAGAGAATGATGCTCATCGAAGACCACAAATTTTCTGATATTATCAAGCTAGGAGAAAATATTGAAGAAGACATAAAAATGGCACTATAACAGATTTAGAGGCACTATAAGCTAGTAGCAAGACTTCGCAGCTTGGTGGGACCAATGAGAACAAAGGCGAGAAAGAAATGAATCGTTAAGCACCTCCACCTCTACTCTAGCGACTAACACCCATATTTCAAGTCCCTCCACCTGCAGCTAATGAATGAAAAATTCATAGAAAACCACCAAGGCGTCAACTGTCCATTCAATTTGCAAGATCGCGAGCCGATACAGAGAAATGTCTACCCAAACAGTATACTTCTTTGGCTGAACCCATCACTCAATTATATGAAAGATTGAGGGTCGCTGGTTATATCTCTCATATTCCTGAAATAGTAATGAAACCACATGCAAAATGGCTCGATCTCACCAAAATATGTGCTTATCATTCAAGGATGAAAGGACATACCACAGAAGAATATCAAAATTTGAGGGATCAAATTCAAACATTAATCGATACCAAGGTGATACATGTGAAAGATTCTGATAACAATCATAATTAATTTCTAAGCATGATGCAATACTTGATTGGCATCAAATAAAGAGGAATTTGAGCTATTTCTCCTTCTCAAATTTTCAATCACTTGGATGATTATTTTAGGCTTTGTCAATTTGGCTATGGTGATAAGTACTAGGGGGCAAGATGATGTTTCTTTGATGAATCCTTTGATGTATTATGAATTATGATTGACCTGATTCCCATTTGAGAGAGATACGTAGGCGCTCCTATGGGGCTCGGTCATATCCTAATAAAAAAATTTATCTCCCTTTTTGAGAATAACTGGGCCAGAATTTTTGAGAGGACTTAAAAATTCTATTGATAAGCATTTCTACACACTCGAGCTTGACATGACAACAAACTGGGGCAGAAGTTTTTGAGAGGTCCTCAAAAATTTCATCCAAGGTCGCACGTGTAGACATTCAGACTAAGTTCAAGTTTAAAAACAACAAAGTTGTGGTTGAAAGGGAAAGGAAAAGATGAGTTGAGGCACGAATCAATATCCCCTTTTAAAACTTACAGTTTCTTTTGAGTGTAGGAATTACAAGTACAAACCTATCTGAAGTCAAGCATTGTCCTTTCAAAGAGGATTAAAAGCTATCCAAAGTCAAGCGCTCTCCTTTGGGGGCCGTTTGGTCAATCTCTACCTTTCGAGAAGCTGGCCAAAGCTAAGCACTGTCCTTTGGAAGTTAATTGGTCCAGCTCTACCATTCAAGAAGTTACACGAAGTCAAGCATTGTCCTTTAGAAGTTGGTTGGTCCAGCTCTACCATTTAAGAAGCTACCCGAAGTCAAGCATTGTCTTTTGGAAGTTGATTGGTCCAATTCTACCATTCAAGAAGCTACCTGAAGTCAAGCACTGTCCTTTAGAAGTCGATTAGTCAAGCTCTACCTTTCAAGAAGCTGCCCGAAGCTAAGCACTATCCTTTGGAAGTTGATTGGTCAAGCTCAACCTTTCAAGAAGCTACCCAAAGCTAAGCATCGTCCTTTGAAAGTTGATTGGCTAAACTCTACCTTTCAAGAAGTTACCCGAGGCTTAGCACAGTCCTTTGAAAGTTGATTGGTCAAAGCTCTACCTTTCAAGAGGCCACACAGGGTCAAACATCGACTAACACCGCCCCATCTCAATTTTTTTCTCTCCACCGCTGTACCAGCCACCACCAACCTCTCTTCTCCTTACCATCACCTCCAAAATGACCCTCTCCCTCTCCGTTTTTCGACGAAACTGCCACTCCAGCAGAGTCGCCATTCTGTCATGCCCTATTTTTTCTCGTGAAAAGAAATAAGAACCTGGACGACTGTCGTGACAACGACTCTTTTGGGATTTAAAATTGAAGAATCGCCACCTAATGAATTAAAGTACATTAGGACACCATTCTAACCTACAACTAATTTATGGGTCAAGTCACCAGAGAATGGGTAAGGGCTCAAGTTACCTCGAAGGAAATATGTTAGGCACCGTTCGAGGTTCGCACAAGCGGGTCCTTGCCGTATCTCTCATTTTATGTGGGGGTTTAACAAATAGGGTCTCTTTTATTTTAAGAAATTATATTAATTAGATTTAAGTGATAACAAGAAAGAAATTAAATAAATAAGTGAGAAGATAAACAAATTAATCTAACTATCCCAAACATTTAATAAAAAACATAACAAAGAAAAAGCTTAGAAACTAAACAATTTATACTATTCGGATCAGTTTACTCGGCTTTTATTTTGTAAGACGAAATTGGATTTTGTCAATTTTTAGCTCGCATGGCTTATTTAAGCCTAAGGACGAAAACCAAGGTTCCGTGCTATTCAAGCTCGAGTTTTGATCATCATGTCTGAGGGTTCTATCTACCCCTAACCCTCCTAAGTTGATTTATTGTTAACCTAAGAGCGTACTAAAAGAGATGAAAATTCTAACGAGTCCTATAGTGCCTAACGTCCTTTCCTATAGTCCAAGAGACATTGGACTTTTATTTTGGTAAGTTCTAGACTAAAAGAAAATTAAGGTTTCCTATTAGAGTCGCGTCAACCAAAACAAACAAGACGAGCATTTAACACAAAAGTCTCAAGCCTCTAAAACACATTAAAAAAAATACAAGTAAAGAGTGCAAAAGTTTGAAAATTTATTAGTATGTGCCACAAGAAAAATCTTTTTTTTTTTTTTTTGAAAAACTTAATTATTACTTCAAAGAACGAAAATATTAAAGGGATTTAGCATATAAAAGTGTTTTCTCAATCCCTAAATATTTTCATTCTTTTAAGTAATAATCAATGGGTGCAGTAGAACAAATTTATTCCCAAAATGCACAAAAAGGAAACTTTACTTCAAAAAAGGCATCAATGGGTGCTGTAAAGCTTAAAATAAACCAAAAGTTCTGCAATTACATAAACCAAGAAATCTCAGATGGTAAGAGAAAAATGAACATGATATAGAGATCAAAATTAGGAAAAAATACTAACATGCAATCACCTTGAATAGCCAAATTCATAGTCATGAGTCTCTCCACACATACAAAGTTCAAGAAATGAAGAGAAAAATGAACATGATAAAGAAATCAAAATTATTTAAGTCACAAAGACAAATGAAGAAGAACTCACCAAGAAACACCAAAGAACAATATATTTGAAAATCAGAGAACCCCTTAATTTTGCAGCAAAAATTAGCAACATAAACTCATCAAATTTCTGCCTTGAAATAGACTGAGTTGGGGACTCGAAGACCCTTCCAGTCCTTTGCATATTTCATTGATTTTCTTCGGGGAGAGAATGAGTGGACTAATTCTCATAGTAGGGAACTCACTAATTTCAGGGATCGAATTTTGGTAGCTTTCCATTTTTATATAGTTATGATGTAAAGAGTGGAGCTATTTTGGATACACTTTTGCAGTACACATGCTTGACAATAGTATTGGTAGGTGTTCTTTTGAAGAACAATGGTGTTGCCACGTGTTTCTGTGAAGGGAAGAAAATATCAACTGATAGTATTATATAGACTGCATTTGGTATAATTTATTTGCGATGTATTCGTCCTGCCTTATTGGCTTATAAATATGAGTAATATGTATGTAGTCAACAATAATTTCAAATATTCAATTTTTCTCACTGTTTTTTTTTTCAGTCAAAACTTTATTTATTTTTTATATTTTTAAAGTCTCCATTTGATCATTGATGTGCAAAAAATACAATTTTGAGTTTGGCATCCCAAACTTTGTACATGATCATTGAGAAGAGACTAAAGCTCTAATATCTATCAAAAGGCAAAATATGAACACAATTCATGGTGGATTATTAATTTTTGTCTATCTAAAGGAGGGGAGACTCCATTTGTCCATATTGATTAGTCCTCAAATATTTCTAGGAAGATTAGAGAAGAGGTTGAAGTCTTTGAGTTCCTCAAATCTGTGACTTAGCGAGGCTAGTACATCAGTTGGCTTGTTAGCCTCTCTGTAACAGTGGACTATGTTAAAGTTGTGATCTTCAATCATCTTCTGAATCTCTTGAACCGGATTGCTGATTTTCCAAGGAGGTTTCCATTCTTTTTTAACACTTTTGACCAAAAGCAAAGAATCAATTTCTCCTATGGCTACCTCCATGCTTTGTTTGCACACCATTGAAGACCATAAAGTAGTGCTTCTGCTATGTTGCTCATCCTATTGCCAAGAGGGATGGAGCAGGCATAGATGAAATCTCCCTCTTGGTCTCTTATGATTCTCCCACCTCCACTTTGGCCATTGGAGAAACTACCATCACTGTTTAGTTTTACCTTAACAGAGGAGATATGACCCAAATTATCGGGATGCTAGTCATTTGTTGGATATTGACTTCACTTGCTTTGCATATGCTCCTCCAGGTGCTGCCAATATTTATTTTGTTGAAGTGTATCTGGATCACCTGTAATAAAATGTTAACAATATTAGAGTTGGTTCTGTACCTTGAAGGCTTAGTTCCTTCAAACTTATTAGCACATCTCGATTTTCAGAGTTCCCAACAAATAACTTGAGGGATATTTTTAACAATGAAGTTGGAGATAGGATTGGTGAATCTGTGGTTCCACCAATTGAGGAGAGTCAATTTCAAGTTATTCTCTTTGATTCCTATGCCCAGTGAATCTACGAAGTATCGCCAAATACTCCTTGCGAAGTCACCTTGGCAAAACAGGTGTTGTACATCCTCTAAATCAGCTCTTGTGTGAGAAGTGGGGCAACAGTAACATTTAGGATCAAGGGTAATGACCATCCGAGCCACTCTATCATCTGTTGAGAGTTTATTGTTAATGGCTCTCTAAACTAGAAAAGCTATTTTGAAAGGGATATCTTTTCTCCAAAGTTTGTCATAAAAGTTGTTTACATTTTTTCTTTGCTTTAATTCATCCCAAGTTGATGCAATAAAGAATTGCCCCGAGTTTGAATGTTTCCAGGTGGCCTTGTCTTTCTTGTTTTCATCCAGCCTAAGACCAATGGAAAAGAGCTTATCCTTGATCTCATTAGTTGGTTGTGAGGTGAGGATACCCCAATTCCAAGTACTATTAAGAAGGACTTCTCTAAGCTTTATGTCCGGAGGGGAAAACTCCACTGGCATGAACTTGTAGATAGGCCCTAGTGAGCACCAGTTATCGAGCCAAAAAGAGACATCTCCGATGCCAGTCTTCCACTCTACATGAGACTCCATCTCGTCTTTGATGTCACAGATAGCTTTTCAGTTCGGGGAGTCATTTTTTCCATATAGTATTAAGAGGGTGAGAGTTATGTTTTCTCACCGTTATTTTAATAAATTTGTGATTTATAGCTTCTAAAGCTACATCACATGCAAAGCAGTACATTACACTAGAAAAAAAATTATTATTACTTCTTCTGTTCATTTTATTTGTATTTTTGACTCGACACACTCATTAAAAAAATAATTACTAATGTAAGTATTTTATCATCTGTCTTGATTAATTGATGTTTAGTATTCCCTCCGTCCTATTTTATGTGACACCTTTTTTTTTTTGTCCATCCTAAAAAGAATATCACCTTACTCTAATTGAAAACAATTTACCTTTAAAATTCTCTTTCTACCCTTAATAAAATGATTCCCAGTCATATAAATATCTAAAAATGATTTTAAACCATATGTTTTAAAAGTCTTTTTTTCGTTAAATACTGTGTCAAGTCAAAAGATGCCACACAAAATGAGACGAAAAAAGTATTACATTTTAGAAAATGAGTTTGAAGAATAAGTATTTAATGTTTAGGATAAAATATAAAAATAAATAATTATCTATTCTTAATATGTCAAAAGTGAAAAGTAAAAGTGAAAATCTATTTTTTAAAAATAAATGACAAATAAAAATGAATTTGAGATGTTTTTGTTTGGGCAAAAGCGTCAAAGCACCCGAAAGCGCCCTAGTTCATATAAAACCAAAACCTAAGGCCGTTCCAGAAAAAGAAAATCCCGAATCTTTAATCGCAGAGAGAAACTGTGTTTGTATTAGCAATCGAACATGGCATCGTCATTCTCCAGATGGCTCGTTGATCCGAAGAAGAACCCTCTCGCCGCCATCCACATGAAAACCCTCTCGTCTCGCCTCCGTAATTACGGTAAAACAATAATTATGTAGATCTATTCATCTCTATTGCGATACATGTTGGATTAATATTGGTTCTGATTCAAGCGATTGTTGTCTATTATATTAAAATTAAAATTGAATCAGCACACAGGGATTGCTTATATGACTTATTTTGCTGAAAATCGTAGTGATGATTAGATCTGTAGCAAATGTTGAAATGGATTATAGGTATAAATCAAGCATATAAAATAAGGGATTTATTCCCATTTGCCAAAGCTTAGGTGGTTATAGAGGTAATAAGTTGGACTGTACTACTACTACTACCATAAAAGTAGTTTGTTTCTGTCCCTTTAAGGCCATCCTCTGTTTTGAATTGCTTATTGATTCTATATATTGTGATGTATTCTAGCATTAGGGCCGTGTTTGCCTATCGACTGTACTTCACCCAAAAATAAAAACCTTGGTATATTCTTCTTCAATTTGCCCTTTTTACATGTGTTTATTGCCATTTGAAATTGCTCCGATTTTATTTTCTCTGGCCCAGCTTGCTCTTTTATGTACTTTATGCATTTCTATGATCATTTCTTTTTCATCTGTGTAAATACATAGTCTAGCATTTGAGGTATTTATATTTAGGGATCTATTCTTTCCTGTATACAAACTTTCACAGCTTTATTATTATTCCAACTGTTTGATTTCTACAATGAAGTCTTGACCTAGTTGTTAAAGTTGAGTGTTTAAATTTCATCTGGATGTGGTTTCTGTCCAACATAAGTTGATGGTATTCTCCTTGCAATGTGTTTGCTTGAGGATGTCGATTAATACTACCTTTTAATAATTATATCCCTATCATTTGTCAGGATAGTAAAAATATGTATCAGCATCTGGATCATTCGTACTAATCCATTTAATATGTTCATATATCATTATATATATCACCATTTCAGCTATCTTGACGGCAATCCAGTTTGGTTCAAAAGCAAAAATTTTTATCACTTGTTTTCTCCAACCAAAAGTTGTTAGGTTCCTGTTTAGAGTTGAGAGGCTTCTTTGTGTTGTTTCTTCTGCTAAAAGAATCATTTTGCAGTCTCATTCCAAAGACTTTTGATGCATAGTTCAGCAACTTATAAATATATAAAAAAATAAAACAAATCAAAAACAAGTAGACAAAAGAGAAGGAAATAGCATTTAGTAATATCACTATTTCAATTATTCTGATTGAGCTACAGTATCACACTATGTTTTTATACCTTTGAGCTGCTTGTTAACTTTACATTATGGTTTTTCGTGAAACAAGGGCTCAGATATGATGATTTGTATGATCCGATGTATGACTTGGACGTGAAGGAAGCACTTAATCGCCTTCCGAGGGAAATTGTTGATGCCAGAAACCAGCGCCTTCTGCGTGCCATGGATCTCTCCTTGAAGCACCAGTACCTCCCAGAGGATCTCCAGGTACTTCATAGAATCCCATCTTATGCTGCACTAAGATAAATTGAATTATATGTAACTTCATGTGAAGCATTTGTGCAGCTGACAATAAATGGTAACATTCAAAGAACACTTTGAGTGCTCTGTCCTTTTTTCCCCTCTTCTTTGATTTGCTTTCTTCTTTCATTTTCTTATTTTGTTCTCGTCAGTCGTCACCAAAAGAGGTACTAACGAATGGTGGGGTTGGAGTTGATAAAGCAAGCGAACGCAAAAACATTGACTTGATGGTGGTGATGCTGCATATATAGTCATCTGGCCAAGGTTTTAGGAGGCCAAAAGTGCTTATTTTAAAATCATGTGTTTGACCTAGCTTTTGGGGGGAAATAAATGTTTCTGTGGAGTAGCATAAGCTGTATTTTTAGAAGCTAAAAAGTAGCTTTTCTTTCGTAAGGACTTTTTGAGAAAAACACACTTAGTAGCACTTCTAGAAAGCTTGGCCAAACACTAATTGCTGCTCAAAAGTGTTTCTTGAATTTTTTGGCTAAACACAAACTGTTTCTCCCCAAAAGCACTTTTCAAAATAAGCTTATTTTAGGCCCCTAGGGCCTAACTCGAGTGGCAAAGGGTGGAGGATTTGTGGCTGAGTTTACAGGTTAAAGCCCCATGCCATGCATGGCAAAGCCTGGTATTTAAGTGGAGAAGGGTAGAGAGGTGGGCCCATATCCACCAAGTTTAGAAGGCTATGGTTCGTCCAAAGGGCAAGCCACAGTCGGATTTCTCAGTTATCAAAAAAATAAGCTTATTTTAGAAGTTTGGCCAAACATACTCTGTTAGTTCACTCATATAAATGAATATCTACCTTTAACTAACACACAACAGTAGCCACTGTTGTTGATTAAACTTTTGGGAAATATACCTTGATAGCTCTTTTATGTGAGGTTGGATGTTTTTTACTTATTGAGCATCCTGATAACTAATATTCTTTAGGCGACAGTTAGATATAAACTCGTCGTTGTGCATCATTTCAAATAGAAGAAAAGCTTTGTTATATGTTATATGGGGCTTTTTTGATTTAGGTCTCCAACCCAACACCAAATCCTACTTTGGTATAAAATTTGGTGTTTTACATCTCCAATCAAACACTAAATTTTGTTACTATTAGGCCATTTCCAACTCATAACATCAAATTTTACAACTCTAATGCACTACACTAAAATTTACACTAAAAAACAATATTTCCTTTATATTCTTCTTTGTTCAGTATTGTATAATTGTTTTTTATTTCATAAAACAAGTCCTTTCTTTTTTTTAATTAATATTCACCCGACATTCATATCCTTTTCTTATATAATATTTAATTTAATATAAAATTATTTTATATCATAAAATTTCAAATAATATAAATTGCTAGCAAATGTTATACATATTAATGTATTATATAAACAAAAGTGAAATCATTGATATAATACAATTTAAGAAATATTTTCATTGTAAATTTCTAAGTTATTATGTTATGCATTATATTTTTCAATTTTGATGTATGTCAATCACGACTTTGTTGAATGTTTATTGTTATGTTTTTTATTAACAATAATTTGTATTTGCACTTCTTATTTTTGTTATCATTATATGTTTTTATACAGTTATAATTTATAATAAAATTAATTTATATTTTTAAATGGAAATTAATTTATAAAAATCTTACCTTAAACACTCTTAGCTAAAAGTACATACATAAGGAGCACGCCTTTATATTATTATTAATTAAGGATGTGTCTATTTTCTTTTCTTAACTCAAACGTTCTTTCTTTCTTTTTTCTTTTTGGCAAGATAGTAGTGGTTTGAGAAAGCAAAGCTTAAAAAGAGAAAGTGCTCTAAGATTAAATTATAAATCAAAACTAAGATTTAAAATTTATATTACAAAGTTATTACATAAAAAAGAATTAATTATATTAGAGACTCAATTAGAACATATAATTTATCCTATGTAGCTCGGACTCTTCAAAAGTGTCAGCGAGTGTGTGTCGGGTTCGCCATAAATAGTGTATTTTTGGAGAATCCGAGATGGGTGCGGCATTGAAAATGAAGAGTCCGCAACTTAGAATTGATCATATATTAAATTAAAAGTATTATATAATAATGATAAAATAATAAAAAGTGATTTGGTGTCAATGAATGGTGACACTATCCACACACTAAAATAATGTTAAATATAGTGCTGGATCGAAGCTCAAAAACCCTAAATTTTGTACCAAAATCCTATTTTGGTGTAAAATTTAAGGTTTTTGAACTCTAAACTAACACTATATTTTACACCATTTTAGTGTGAATAATGTCACACACCAAATTTAGTGTGACACTACTCATCAACATCAAATCACCTTTTTATTATTTTATTATTTTTGATATTATATAACATTTTTGAAAATAATAAATGAAATAAAAAATAAATATATCATACTAAAGAGAGAAGTATATAAGGAGTATAGTCTCTTTTAGTGTAAATTTTGTGTAGTGGATTGGTGGTTTACACACAAATGGTTAGTAAAATTTGGTGTTTGGTGTACAATATTCATCGACATCAATATCCCTAATTATTTTGTGGTGCATATATGTAATGAAGTACCTGATTGTTTTTGTTGGTGTATGTTTTTAATTAAATACCTAATTATATTTTATGTAATATTTTTATAAATTAATTATGTAGACATTATTTTATATAGAATATAATTTTATTTTAAGCTTTATATATGTGTTTTTTTTTGTGTGTGTATATTTATAAATTAATATATAT
>JAABOM020000103.1:16417112-16441857 GCA_011800125.2 Solanum clarkiae
GTGCTTGTTTTGTAAGAAATTGATACAATGTGTATTAAATTGTGTGATAAATATATTATTCAATAAATTTTTTTGTTATATATATATTTTATAAATAGTTCTCTGTAATACGTATTTACAACTATAAATACATTGTAAGTGGTCAACAAAATTTTTATATTGTTATCGAGAAATAATTTTTTAATACAATATACTTTGACCCTCTAAAATTTTTGATATTGGGCCTCGAAGATTTTCACTTCACTTTCTAATGTCCAAATCTCCATTTTACACGAAAACGGACTCCAAAATGAGCCCACACTGAACTCCCAAACCTATCTACTGCTCCAACACCCTATGTTTCTCTCGCCGGCGAATACGTCGCTCTCCCCTCGCCGTTTCTCTTACGGCGAAGATTTTTCGTTGTTACTCCTTCTTTTCTCTCTTTCACTCTTAGTTTATAGACCCTAAACCCTTTTTACTTCCTGCAGCCAGCCATCGCAGCACTAGCTGACGGGCCTTCTTACCAGAGTGCCGAGTTCGTTGACGTTTCTGTAACTTGTACACCTGCTACTTTTGTTTTCTTTTTCTGTTTGCCGCTTAGTTGTGTCGCACTATATTCTAAGAATTTAGGTTGACAAAATATTTGTAAAATTTCAGACCGTCATGATTATGCGAATTGTTTCCAGGGTTTTCTTTTAGTGGTTCTGATATTTTTTTAGTGTGTTTATATTGAAAATGAGAAATTTAGAATGTAAATCCGTGTTTTCCCATTTATCATTATTTAGAGGTATATTTTATATGCTATTACAGTACTACTCTCCTTGAAAGCTCCTCTAGTCCTCCAAGTCCAGTGTGTGTTGTTGAAATGAATTCTGGGTGCGTTCTTGAAGCTCCCTGAATTTGGATATGACAAGCTCTCTGTTAGGTATTTTGCATAGTTAGCCAGTCATTGTTTGAAGAAAATCAAAGGTTATTGTGTTTGAATGTATATCTAATGAATGTAATTATTGTTTATTTTTGAAACATAACAAGTCCAATGGGCTAATTGTAATGGTGATGTTTATATTTTGACATATTTGTGTTTAGGTAGTCGTTAACTTTTTCAAATATGTGTTGAATATCAATACCAGATTCTTGGTCCGATTATTACTGTATATTAACTCAAAGTCATTGTCCTAGAACGCTGAATTTTGAATCCATAAACTTGAAATCTTGGATTTGCAACTATGATGGCGAGTGGTGATCCTCATCAGCACCAGCAGCACCAGAACCCGCCACTGCCACAGCAACAATTCCAGCAGCAACACCAGCAACAACATCAGCAACAACACCAACAACAACACCCTCCACATTTTGGAGAGTTTCCAAGAGGTCCACAACCTCCACCAGGTCCACCTCCCATGATGCGGCAGCCATCGGCATCCTCCACTACTCTTAATACTCCACCACCTGGATCTACTCCTCATCCTTCTTATGACTGTATGTGTTGTTTACTGATGTTTTATCTACTCTTTTACTTCTCAGTTATTACTGATTCAGCTGAGCATGCAGCTGGTAGGAAATATCAAAAATCTAGTTGTCATCAAATTATGTTGTTTTAAGGAAGCTACAACTTTTCTCCTTCTACTTCTTCTATTTTATTTTCTTTTAAGTATTAAACTGCTGTTGTGTAATTCATTAATCTGAAAAAATATGTGTAGATACTGAAAATTGTAAATTGACTGTAATTTTAATGGGAAAGGGGGAGAGAAAATATCAGTTGAAACTGGGGGAGAGAAAATTTTAGTTGAAACTGCAGGTCTGGAGAGGAGTCATTTGAGCATACAATTTTGTGTTCTTTGGGGAGGACCTCTTTAGTCATTGTTTCATATAGTTTCTATCTACTTGGAGAAAAAGAAGATTTTCAACTCAATATTCATGTTGAATTATTGTTACTCATGTATTATTTTCATTCATTTTATAAGAGGAAGCAAGATGAAAAAATGTTGAAGCATAAGAAAGGTGATACTTGATAGGCAATTTCCTCATCACCTCTCCATTTCTTGTTATCTGTCTGGCAGCAAGAATGGATTGCCTTTTCTTATCTTACCCACAAAATGACTGATAAAGTTGTCAAATTTTCATAGAACCTACCATTTCTTATTGCTTGAGTAGGTTTAGGTCCATAAAGTTGAAGAGAGAATGAACATTACCCCTCTTCTTAGGAACCTCAATTTGCTTTGATGATACATGATTCACTTCACGTATTTTTAATTTTCATAATCAATTACTGGACCTAGTTACGATGTCTGCCAATGTTTTATTCTTTTCCTTATATTTGCAGCTCATGCTGACAGTTTTGCTGCAAAACGAATGAGAAAAATTGGACAGAGAAGAGCAGTTGATTACACTAGTACAGTTGTAAGATATATGCAGGTAATAACTGTTGAATGTGCTCATTTACCCAGAGACCTAGTTATGCAATGTCTTGCTGTAAATGTTCTTCTATATGTTACTACTATATAGATCAACAAGGTGTTAGAATCATGAGCTGATCCTGTCATCACAAAGAAAACTTATGGCTAGTCTGGTTCATTTTCCTCCTTTCTTACTTTCAAGGGTTTACAACCACGAGCTGTTGTCCTGCCACCATTAGGGAAAATAGCAAGATTGCTTTTCTTCAATTTTAACTATTCCCTGCCTTGAAATATGTGTATAGTTTTCAATTAATGTGTCAAATAAGCGTTGAAGAATAGTTTGTAAGTGTTTATTCAGCTGCATGCCACAATATTTTCACCAATATTATGGAAATCCTTTTACAGAGTTTGTTACAATCAAATATAAAAAACCCTCCTATGGATAGTTTGGATGACATTGTTCTTTTGTCCATGAACATCAATTGTTTTATTTTTCTTTTTTGATTTTTTTAAATGCACCAGGGCATTAGTTCTTGATGCCCTTTTTCCCCTACTATTGTTACACACAGGAGAAACTTAGGTCTTTACTCTCTTAAATGATCTGCCAGCACAACTGAGCCCTCTATAAGAATTGACAATTAAATTTTGGCTTTTAATCTCAAGCTAAATCCCCCTTTGACCCTTCAGTTCAGTCAATCAACTGTAGTGGTTAAATTTTGGCTTCATTAGGGAAGATTTTAATGTGCATGTTGGTGCAACTTCTTCTAGTGGTTTTGACGATGTCCATGGAGGCTTTGGTTTTGGGGAGAGGAATGGAGGTGGGATGTCTCTCTTGGACTTTTTGGTTATTGCTAATTCATATTTCCCGAAGAGGGAAAATCACGTGTTACCTTCTGTAGTACGGTAACTAAGACCTAAATTGGTTACTTACTCCTCCGGAAGGGTGGTAGAAGCTCGTGTAAGAATTGCAAGGTTATTCCAAGTGAAAATAATTTCACTCAACATAGGCTTCTAGTGATGGACTTAGAGATTAAGAGGGGTAAGAAGAAGAAGGCTATTTATGCCCAACTGAGGATTAGATGGGGTGGCCTAACTCCTGCCCTTTCTCGAGAGATGGGCGAAAAGTTGAGTAGTTTGGGGGCTTGGAGTAGTAGCGGAGATGTGAGCACCATGTGGGATACTACTGTTGATTACATTAGAAAAGTAGCTACCGAGGCACTAGGAATTTCGAGAGGGACCTCTGGTGGACGTTAAGGTGATTGGTGGAGTGGAGAAGTTCAATGCGAAGTGAAAGCTAAGAAGATTGCCTATACGAAGTGGTTGGAGTGTAGGAATGAGGATGAAAAACGAAGGCTTAAGTATATCTATAAGACAGCAAAGGCAGAAGCGAAGATGGTAATGACGAATGTTAAGACAACAACGTTGAGCGCTTTTATGTTGAGTTAGGTGAAAAAGGCGGGGACAAGAGATTGTATAGGCTCGCGAAGGAGAGAGAAAAGCTTGCGACTTGGAGCAAGTGAAGTGCATTAAGGATGAGGAGTGAGGTGTTGGTGGATGAGACTTCCATTAAGCTAAGGTGGTAAGCTTATTTTCATAAACTCTTAAATGAAAAGGGGACAGAGATATTGAGTTGGTTGGTTTGGCGCACTCTGATAGTCATCGAGATTTTGGTTATGGCAGGCATTTCAGAGTTGAGGAGGTCAGACGTGCTATTAGTAGGATGAACAGAGGGAGGGCGATCGGCCCCGATGAGATTCCGGTGGATTTTTGGAAGAGCATGGCCAAGGATTGTATTGGGTGGTTGACTAGGGTGTTTGATGCTAGTATGAAGACTGCTAAGATGCTCGATGAATGGAGGAGTACAATGTTCCATTGTACAAAAACAAGGATGATATTCAAAACTGTAACAACTACAGGAATATCAAGTTGTTAAGCCACACTATGAAGGTTTGGGAGAGAGTGGTGGAGATGAGGGTGAGAAAAGGAGTGTCTATTTGAGAGAATCAGTTCAGGTTTATGTTGGGGTGCTCGGCTACTAAAGCAATCCATTTGGTTCGGAGATCAGAGAAGAAATATAGGGAGAGAAAGAGGGACTTTCATATGGTGTTCATTGACCTTGAGAAGGCCTATGATAAAAGTTCTGAGGCATGTCCTATGGAGATATCTAGAGGCGAAAGGTGTTCTAATGGTGTATATTAGGATGATAAAAGACATGTATGACGGACCCAAAACTTGGGTAAGAACGGTGGGAGGAGACTTAGAGTATTTTCTTGTTGAGATGGGACTTCATCAAGGATCTATATTGAGCCATTTTCTTTTTGCCTTAGTAATGGATGAGTGGACACGGTCTTTCCAGGAGGAGGTGCCATGGTGTATGCTATTTGTTGATGATATAGTATTGATTGATGAGACTCGGGCTAAAGTTAATGATAAATTGGAGGTTTCGAGATATACTTTGGAATCCAAAGGGTTCAAACTGAGCAGGAGTAAAACAAAATACTTGGAGTGCAAGTTCAGTGTTGCGAAGATGAAATAGACATTGAAGTGATGCTTGACACTCAACCTATTCCCAAGAGAGAATTTTAAGTATCTTGGGTCCATCATCCAGAGTAGTCGCAATATCGACGATGATGTCACACATTGTATTGGGGAAGCATGAACAAAATGGAGGCTTGCCTCTAGAGTATTGTGTGATAAGAAAATACCATCTAAACTTAATGGTAAGTTTTACAGAATGGTGGTTAGGCCGTCCTTGCTATATAGGGTGAAGAGTTGGTCAATCAAAAACTCATATGTCCAGAAGATGCAGGTTGCGGAGATGAGGATGTTGAGATGGTTGTGTGGACACCAGGAGTGATAAGATTAGGAATGAAAACCATTTGGGAGAAGTTAGGGGTGGCATTTGCGGCTGACAAGATGAGGGAAGCGAGACTGCAATGGTTTGGACGTGTGCAAAGAAGAAGTACTGATGCTCTTGTTAGGAGGTGCGAGAGGTTGGATTTAGAGGTTACACGGAGGGGTAGAGGTAGACTGAAAAAATACCGGGGGGAGGTGATCAGACAGGATATCGCAAAACTTCTCTCATCGGGGACATGAACTTAGATAGAAAGGAGTGAATGTCGCGTATTAAGGTAGAAGGCTAATAGGCTACTAGGGGTAGGTTGATATCTGGCTTTGTGATATAGTAGGTTAGTAGTATTAGTCATTTATTTATATCTTCTTGTGTTGTCATTACTCATTTTATATTTGTTACTTTTATCGTATTTACATACTATCGTTTGCTTTTCATTTTAGTCGTTTTCCTTTTTTTCTTTTCTTTTCTTTTTCCCTTTTTTCATATCTAGTATCTTTTGCTTATGGTGCCTAATATTTTTGAGACGAGTCTTCGAAAAACCACCTCTCTATCTCTATGAGGTAGTGGTAAGGTCTAGGTACATTTTACCCTCCCAAACCCTATTTGTGGAACGTATTCAATTCCAATTTAGTTAGCATCAATTATAGGAAGTATCTCCTTTTTAGTTTAAAAAAGAATCCTCTATATCCATTCCTTTTTATTTGGTATATTTCATTCCGATCATAAACATCTTGTATTTCAAGGCTGATTAGGGTTTTTAAAAACTAGAGGGTCTTGAATCTCACACTTATTCCTGCTCGGATTTTCAAGTTTCTTATTAGACTGGAAAAATATTGTCTATTATCTCATTTAATGTAACTGGAAGGATATACTAAGCTGTAGTCTTTGGTATTGACTGCTTTAAATCTCACATTTATCCATATGCTGACATACAAGTCTCTACCATTCTAAAAAGACATAATTCACATCTAACTACTTTGACCAAGCCTGAACTTTTCTACTCGCTATGGACTATCATTTTCTTTCATTGTGTTATGTTCGTATAACCTTGTTGATTCCAAGAGATTGTGGATTTTAGGTATACTTATCCTATTTTAACTCCGATTATCGTAGGTGTTGCGCCTTTAGGATGATGCACTTTGAGATTTACATAGAACATGTCAAGCAATCTCATACGACCTCTTATTTCATCCTATATTGCACTTTCTGTTGAACAATGATCATCTTGTATGATGGCACATCTATCTTAACACTGATATTTATGTGACACTCCTATTGTGGATATCCGTATTACATTGATGGTATCACAATGATCCTAAGGCCCTAAGTGCCTCTGTGTTTAGTTCTATGGAACTCAGGCAGTGGTTAATTACAAAGATATGTAGGACTACAATACTTACCATACATTGATCTTCTAATTGTTCTAGTAGAAAGACTGGTCCAAGTCGCAGTAAATATAGCCTGTACACTGGTTCATTAGTGCTAGCTGTCAAGTAACGTTAAGTATACACTCCAGGAATGTTGTTAAAGGCTTAAAGCTCTGATTATCTTTCCAGAAGGTGATCCTGCTCAATACGACATATTTTTTGAAGGAGTCCAACCTCTTCCTAATTCCAGTTCCACATGAACCAAAAACATGCTTTTAGTTTCCAGTAGCTAGCACCCATATGAGTTGTATTGTTGTTGTGGTATACGTATGGTCACTGCACTTTTTTTTGCAATAACTCTAGGCAATGAGGTCTTCTTTATGTTAAGAATAGAAAAAGAGTGAGCAGAAATAAAAAGAGGAAGAGAAGTTCTTCTAAACCCTTTTTCTTCTCAAGAAAAGGAAGAAAACTGAGATCGAGAAACCAAGGTCGTCTTGATTGTTTTGTCCATCAACAACTTCAAGGTTTCTTCGTTTTTGTGGGCTTGTCAACTTGGCAATGGTACTTATAACATTCTTCAACATTTAAGGTTATTTTGGTCCAAAGTTGAACCATCGCTTTTCTGCAGATCCGCATGTGGCAGCGCGATTCAAGGGATAGGACAGTGTTACAACCTAGCCCAGCAGCAGCAGTTGATGTGAGTTGCTCCACCTGTGTATTGGTCTTTGATTCTACAAAATTCAATTATTTTTCATGATCATACTCTTTCTTTAATCTTCCATTACTGGTAAGATCGGACAAGCTTATCTTGGGTGAGAAATGAAAAGGGAAAATTACCCAAAATTTATCTATTTCCTTCAGTTCTTGGTTTATGCAAAATAAAACCCCCGAAGCTACCGCAAACCGCCATTAAAGTAACAAGAGACAAAATATTGGTGGCTGAAGTCCTGTAGGTTTCAATCTTCCTTTGTTAAAGTTATTCACACACTTTGGTCTGTACGCACAAACACAGATTTTCAAACAATGGACTGTGTGCCAGGAGAATAGCATGTCTTTGGAGAGCTATATCCTTATCTAAGCAAAGCTTACTACCAACAATATACCCGCTGAATCCCACAATTTTGTGCCTTGGCAGGGTAGAAGTGTAAGCAGACCTTGCTCCTACTTCGTGGAGGTAGAGCGGTTGTTTCAAAATTCTGATAGACCCTTGGCAATCTTGAGGAAAGTTAAACTAAACATACCTGTACTCCCAGAAGGTGATAATAGTTCAGTTTTACCTGCACGCAAAGCCAGTTATAGACTCCAAGAACATTATAGAACCACCTAATGATGAATTAATTGTAATTCTTTTTGAGAGGGTAAATAAATTGTAAAATTTGTAATATAGATTTCCAAAAAAGTACAAAACTAACATGTTTGGAATTGAAGTTTTCCCCACAACTAAACATACTATTAAAATATGTTGTCCTGAAACCAGTAAATTAAATGCTAATGATTCTACAGCGTGTGTAACCTGGCCCAGAGCCCCAGACAACGTTGTTATATAAGAAATTTAAAAAGCAAGATTATATCTTCTTCTGATCTTATTCCTTTAAAGTCAACATTTGATCAGGATTTTTTGCTTGTTCATGGGTGCAGATATTGCCAGCAGTTGCCTATTTGGATAATCCATCCACAAGTTTTGCTGCTAAATTTGTTCATACATCTTTAAATAAAAACCGTTGTTCAATCAATTGTGTTGTGGTGAGTTGAAGAATTCTTCCTGGTTTTCTATGTTTTCGTTTGTTCTTTAGTTGTGTATATCTTTGGTTTTGTGTTCATACGCAATTGAGCTACTGTGTCCAGAAACACACATGCATATTTGTACATGTGCCCTTGATAATGCATCTATTTAATACTCCCCTGTCCCGGTTTATGTGACACTTTCTCCTTTTCACGACATCCCAAAATGGTTGACACCATTCCATTTCTATATAACTGTCAAGATTTCGAAGTTGTTTAAATTTGAGGTAAATATTTTTCTGTCAAACTAACTTTTCCAGCACTACTGTAATACACTGTTGCTCCATGACTAATATGACATATAAGTCAAATTAACTTATTAAACCAAGTTGTTTAATCAAACATCATCACATAAAAAGGAATGGAGGGATTAGTCCATTCTACTGATTACACAAATAAAAATGGAATGGCGGAAGTAATATTTATTAGTAAAATTGTCAATCATGTTATGTTCTTTACGTTCAAATGCAACAGATCTGAGTGTCTAAAATATTCATCAAGGTTGTGTTTCTCTGAGAAGTACTAGTTTTTTCCTGGTAGATCTGTGTTCAGTTTTTTCCTGACAAGCTACTCTTTTGGAAGTAAACTAATAAAAGATGACATGGAAGGAGTTATCTTGTCAGATATTGTAGTTTGAGATATTATAGCCTCTTGGGTCTCTTTTATGTCAGTCACTCTAATAATTGATAAAATAAGGGGATCCAGCTTGCGATATACCACAGGACATAGAGCTAAAAGTTTTCTTGGTCTCTCTCTCTCTTGGTTGTGTCACATCCTTTATGTATCTTGTCTTTACATTTCTTTTCTCTTATTCAAACCTGCTCTCTTGAATCGTGTGAAGTGGACTCCTAGTGGGCGGCGCCTTATTACTGGATCTCAAAGTGGTGAATTCACACTATGGAATGGGCAATCATTTAACTTTGAAATGATACTTCAGGTATGAATTTGGGGTTGTGAATTTGAGATCTTAGTACATGATAAGCAAATTAGATGGACAATGTAATTTTATTCATATGCAGGCTCATGACCAAGCAGTCAGGTCAATGGTATGGAGTCACAATGATAACTGGATGGTCACTGGTGATGATGGGGGCACAATAAAGTAAATAAAATTTAGGAACATCTGCAGTTCACATTGTCTTTTTCTTTCTTTTTTGTAAATTCGTGTCTATATTGTGTGACAGGTATTGGCAAACCAATATGAATAATGTCAAAGCCAATAAGAATGCACATAAAGAATCAATACGGGAATTGAGGTAATTATTCTACATGATCCGACTTGGTTTTGAGAGTTTTATGTATTTTTTTGGTTTTATTCACTTTTTGTTCCCGCTATGGTGCTATCAGCACATTTGCATCATTAAATATATTTTTAGGGTATGCACGATTGAAATGTCAGTTGGCTTCCATTCTCCGGAAGAAAATGTTGGTTACTGAGTCTTATGCTTGAATTTGAACAGCTTCTGTAGTACAGATTTAAAATTCTGCTCCTGCTCTGACGACACTACCGTTAAAGTATGGGACTTCGCAAGGTGCCAAGAAGAGCGCTCGTTATCTGGTAATGTTCCTTAGGCTGTTTACTACTAGAAGCTTGTCGATTCAAGTGAAATTATTCATGGTTTGACTGCATACCTGTGATCCTATGTTAAGGCGATTTTTTGGTTTTCTTAATAATATGCACACTGTTTGCTCTTACCGGTCATATGACACTCTTTCTTCCATTACTTGTTGCTGCTATGATTGTTATGACATGTTTAGATGTATTTCCAGCAGCAGTTTACTATGAAATGAAAAAGTTCAACACTTATTAATGTACCAGTTAACTTGAGCATGCGGTGACCTTAGAATAGTTCCTTATGTCACTTGAACTCAGGCAGGTCACGGTTGGGATGTGAAGAGTGTTGATTGGCACCCTACAAAGTCTCTATTAGTGTCAGGTATGTGCTTTTTTCTTCTCTTCTTTTCATAGAAATGTTTTGGTTAGTTTTTTTAATTGTCGAAATGTTTTGAGTAGTTAGATTCACTCTTCAATGCATTTGCTTTTGTCCTGCCTGCAGGTGGAAAAGATAATCTTGTTAAACTTTGGGATGCCAAGTCAGGGAAAGAGCTTTCGTCATTGTCAGTCAAAAACTGCTCTCTAAACCTGCAACATTATTTACTTCTATGAACTAAAGATTTTACTATTTGATTAGTTATAAATTTTTTTTAGCAATAACATGGATTCTGTTTGCTGTTTGCAGTCACGGACATAAAAATACCGTGCTTTGTGTAAAGTGGAATCAAAACGGTAACTGGGTCCTTACTGCCTCCAAGGATCAGATTATCAAGGTAAGCTGTTCCATGTCATATGTCTCCTAGAGCCCACAACTCTTTTTTCCTATTTTGCATGTGTTGATTGTGTGGTGTAAATTGGTTGTTCATGGACAAATGATCCGATCTTTGTTTCACAAGTTCATTAATTTGTACTTGCATGGCAATTGACAAAAGTGTAACAATTACTTGTTCTGTGCTGTTGCTGTTTTATGGCATGGTTGGAGGTGTAATTTGTGCCAAGCATTAAAAGATGTGTCATGTTTGAAGTACATTAAAATAATATTGATAATAATTACTATAATTTTTTGTTAATTAGACTGTATGATATATGATTGTTGTTGTTTGAGGAAAGATGTCATTTTGTTTATAGAACCAACAAAAACTAGATTTATGCAGTCTTATTAATTCTTGACTGGTCAAATGCTTTTAAGATGCACAAAGATGAAGTCAAAAGTATTTAAAGTATGGGTGAATAGAAAAACAGAGAAGGATCAACTTAAAGTTGCATATTTCAGTTGAAATGTTCATTTTCTTTTCTGTAGTTGTACTTTGAGGTTTTTGAAGCTTTAGGAACATGTTCTAGTTTTGTTAGGTTTTCAGTCAGGTGCTTTTAAAGTTGTAACTCTGGGGTTTGAGAAGCCTTGCTAAATTTCTTATTAGTGGGTTGGTAGCAACGCCATAGCAATTTTAGCTCGGTATTAAGTTGCAACTGCTTCTTTACTGCAAATGCATTGCTTCTTACCTCTTCTCTGGTTCTGGCTGCAGTATTCATTTTTTATATGATTAGAAATGAAGAAGAAAGCTTATAGACATATGAGTTTTAATCAACATGCTAATGGAGGAGTATCTGCAAATAGTGTAGATGATTATTGTGTCAAGTCAAACATTTGTGTGCAATTGCTTGTATTCTGTCCTCTTAACGTGCTGTTTCATTTCAGCTTTATGACATACGGGCTATGAAGGAGCTTGAGTCATTCAGGGGGCATCAGAAGGATGTGACATGTAATACTTACCTTCTTCTGTATGTGTATATGTATCTTATGCAATGCACACAACATTAGCATTTCATGTAATAGCCAAGTTATGGGTTTGGATGACCTGATAATAAAAATGGGCTTGGATGAAAATTTGCATTTAGTATGCTAGTGTTATTCAGCAAATTTCTCCAAGGTTTTATTAGAAAAAGGAAATTTCAGATCATGTTGATGAGAAATCGCGCTATGTTTTTAAACATAGGGGTCAGGCTGCGTACAATCCGACCCCCCCTTACCCCGCAATGGGCGGGAGCCTTTGAGGCATTGGGGTAATATTGTTGTTGTTGTTGATGAGAAGTGAATAATACAAATGGAGGCAAAGGCTAAATTGTTATTCATGACAAAATTCAGAGTCAATCACTTAGCCTTTTCTACTATACGTGTCGCGCAACAATAATTTTAATGCTTCTTTATTTTGTTCATTCAGATAATAAACACTTCTTTTGTTCCACTTACTGTGCTGTTCCTCCACCATGATTCCATGGTCAACTTTCATCTGTCTGTGATACTGGCTAATTGCCTGTTTATATTCATGCAACTGTGACAGCACTGGCCTGGCATCCGTTTCACGAAGAATATTTCGTCAGTGGAAGCTTTGATGGTTCAATATTTCATTGGCTTGTGGGGTAAGTTCCTTGAAACTTCTTTCACTATCAACTATAAATCATTTGTGCTTTCAAAATATCATTATATGAGCTTGTTTAGGACATTAATCTTGATGTTTCTTATTTTGTCAACTGCGAACATAGGAATAACATGTTTTTTTTGATGAAATAGACAGGATACCTAGCTACTGATTGACGAAGTGATGCTAATTGCTCTGTCATAACATTACTCTTTTTTTTTATATTCTTTTGGCACCATTTAAGAAAATTGAAGTGTGGTACTCCTGCCACTTCTTTGGCTGGATTCAAGTTGGGAACAATGACAAAGGACAATTCAGGATGAATGTCATAGCTAGTAGCTTAGGAGTCAATAAAAGTTCAAAATATGTACTTACCCTTTTCTGGAAAAGGTGAAATGTGTAAAATCAAATTTTCTTATCTTACTTACTTATTCCGAGTCTTTATGAAATACTTCAACTATTCTTGGCAACAAGAAGTTGGTGATAAGAGACGGAACCTTGTTTTCACTTCTAATTCTCCTCTTAGGGCAGCTCCAACCTGTAACACCAAATTTTACACTAAAATGATGTCAGCACTATTTTAGTGTAAATCAACTCTAACCAACTGCACCAAATTTTATACCAAAAAGGAATATTTTCCTCTCTTTGTTATTATATCATTATTTCTTATTTGGTTGGGATTTGCTAAAATTTTTGTATAATGAAATGATATTAAAATATTCAATAAAGTGAATTGGTTTGATGTTTGGTGTAACACTATTCACACACTAAAATGATGTAGAATTTGATGTTGGGTTGGAGGTGGAAAATTTGGTTTAAGATTGGAGATGATCTTAGCGTGTATCAATACTTCATCAAGCAATCTTAGCTTAATAAAACCAAAACACTGGAGATAAATGTTTGTTGGATGAGAAACTAGTACTATGGTTGTTGACCAGTTTCCTTTTCTCCCCGGAAGATATCAAATTGATTCGATGAGTGTAGGAGAGCTCTGGAAAAAAATCATCTTCCTCCACTCATATCCCTTTTGATTTGCTTTTCCTGTAAGAGGGAGACTTGATTTTTTTGCCATATGCATTATTTGCCCTAGTTTAATTGAATAAAAACATTTTTTTTCTTTCGCTTCAAATCAAAAAGTTCTCTCTCCCCAGTACTCAGCAGTGCAATATCATCCTACAGTTTCTGTGAATTGTGGGGAATAACAGAGCCCTCTGGACTACTTATTCTGTCATCCAAACATGTGATGAGATAGTCTGGTATATGATTTCAGTTATAAAATGAACCCAAAAATGAAACTTTTAAATAAATCCCCCCTATTATCGGTGTTTCTGATAGCTTCTAATATTTTTTTTCTCGTGTCTTTATGATGCTCTACCCACAGGCATGAAGCTGCTCCTCAAGTAGAAATTACAAATGCACATGAAACTGGTGTTTGGGATCTTGCGTGGCACCCCATTGGCTATCTTCTTTGCAGGTTATACTGCAGTTTCTTTAACTGCGGCTTTGTAGTTATATGCCAGTTATTACTAGTACTGGTTTCCAATTGCAGAAGACAATATTCTAAAGTGCCAATTGTTAGAATTCTTTTTATAACTGTTCTGCTTTTTTTCCTATGCCTTGTCCCATATTTGAATATTCTGGTCAATCCATCTTAGTGGTTGCTGGATATTGTTTTGAGGTTGTTTGTATTAGTGTTGCTTGGATCTTTATGGTACTGAATCTGCTGCTTTACTATGACAATATAAGCTGAAGCTGATTTCAAAAGCATGTTTAGTATTCACCTTGCAATTCTATGCTCCAGTAAGAACACAAAGCATTCCCAAACTACTACTCCTTTTCCAATTTTCTTATAGAATAAGTTCTTCAAATTCTGTTTGGTTTTGCTTTTCTTATTTCTTAAAAAAAAACTGATATCTTTCTTTCTCTCTTTTTTTGGAAATTGTTAAAGATTGTATTCTTCAGTATCAAGTAGATGCTGGCATCACCGAACAGTGTCAAATTACAGGCTTTCTATCAAATCTAAAATCTGATCTATATCTTTATACAAAGCTGATTACAACAAAAAGTAAAGAAACTATACATTTCCATTTACCTTGTGCTTGGAATTGGATCTATCTTCAAAACATCTAGCATTTCTTTCCCTCCATATTGACCACCATATTGGTAACTCTGTGTGGGTGTGTGACTCTGTATGTGTATGTATCATTTGATAAATCTGATTACATCAAAAACAAAGAAGCAAGATGAAGTCCAACTTGATCTTTTGCACGCCACTCTCTATATTCTCAAGACATCTGGAATTTCTCTCTTCCATATTGTCCACCAAATTCAGGTAGGGACAGTTCTTCCTGTCCTTTGCCTGTAAGCCTGTGTCCTCCCAAGTTTTTAGAGGTTATATAACCTTTTCAGGCATGGTCCAGGATATGCCTTTGAGGTTTAAGATAATTCCCCAAAAATGTGCTGTGAACTTATAATGTAGGAAGAGATGGTTAACAGTCTGCTGTTTCTTTACACAAAAAACATCTTGAACACAATGGAATCCCTCTTCTCATCAGATTATCCAGTGTAAGGGCTGCTTCTTTAGCTAGTAGCCACTCAAAACAGATTACTTTGTGAGGGACTTTAGTCTTCCTGATGTGTTCCGTGTATGTTGGCTCTAAATCCCTTCGACAGAGCTTATCAAGCTTATGTACAATTAGCGATAGCTTTATTACGTTGTGTAACATTTGAGGTCCTTATATTATAGTAAGATATGTATAGTGGTTTATCTAATGTTATTTCAGAGTAATATTTATTGTATATCCAAAGCAGTCAACCTTTTTGGATAAAGTAGTTCATATGATAAAGGGTCATTCATTCCAGAGGAATCATTGCATTGTCAACCCCCTCCACATGACCATGCTTCGGCTTCGGTCCCAGAAAATAATTAAAACTTACCTTTTTTGGTGCAACTGTATTCTCTTAATTCCCTTGATATTGACACCCACTATTTTTCTATCAATGTCCGGCGCAAGAAGAGAATACCATAGTGGAATGGCGAGGTCTATTCTCATTAGAGACGTGAATTGCTGCCTTAAGTGCAACATGAATTGTGAATAAACAAACATTTTCTATTATGGAATTGATGCTGAACTCCGATATGAAAGTGCATCATGAACTATTCATACAGTATTTGTTGCTGATATATATCATTATTATCAGAGTTAAAAGGAAGTCTCCTTCATGAGTTCTCTATTGTTTTTTTTTTTGAGATGGTTACAGTTGTATTAAAACCAGTACACTGGTGGTACTGAAACCATATTTACAAAGGAACAAATGGAAGTATACTGTTTAGCAGTCCTAGCAAAATCCAAGGATTACTATGATTGAAACAATATCTTCTATGTAAATCTGTTTACGCCAAAAACAAAAGAAGTATAATGCAATTCAATTTCATCTTCTGTATTGAATTGCTATTTTCCTCAAACATTTCCAGATTGTCCACCAGATGCAAGCTGGGACAATCCTCCATCTATGTCTGTAAAATTCCATCATTTTCTTTAAACCTTTCTTGGGCAGGTAACTTTATGAGTGCTTATTTGCATTTTGGGCTTGGTTGTGTTTATGTTTATTTAAATTCTGCACAGCCTCGACAGGCTCTCGTGTGTGTGATAGGGGAGCTGGCATTGTCTTTCTGTGTCTGGTTCTAGCTTTTCTTGCCGTGTTATTATATTTCTTATCTTCTTTAGAACTGTGGAGATCTTTGAGCCTTATCGACTAGGTACTACTCTGCAAAAAAGGAATAAAATTCCATCAACATAAGACATATAACTGGAGTAACCTAAGCAGGCAACTAATCAGTTTTTTTGCTGATGCAGTGGCAGCAATGATCAGACAACAAAGTTTTGGTGCAGAAATAGGCCTGGGGACTCTGCTCGTGATAAATTCAATTTAGGACAGCAAGGTGTTTACTAATTCCTGTCCATGCAGCTGTTGTTTTTATTTTTTTTTTATGCTATTAGTTTATTTTAATTTAGATTGTATACCAGTTTATTGTACATGTATAAGGGGGAACTGGGCTTTGTAGACCAGGGAAAAAATCAGCTTGGTTATAAAGAAATTTCTTGAAAGATTATCGGTTTTTTATTGTCCATTGGCACGTAATATTCTTAGTTTGACTATCACATTGAACTACCAACCTATAATGCTTAAATAGCCTCAGCACAGATGTTTTGGTTGATTTCAGGTTTGGTTGAGCAAAACAATGTTCTTGGTCTCATGCCTGGTAATTTTCCTGGTCCTGAGCCCCCATCAACTCCTGGAGCATTTGCCTCTGGTATGTTACGAACTGAGGGTACAATACCTGGAGTTGGAGCTGCAATGCCACTGTCTATCCCATCACTTGATTCATCATCTCAAGCAGAACAGAAGACTTCAATGCCAGTATCAATGCCTTTAGGAGCTCCTCCTCTTCCTCCTGGTCCCCATCCATCTCTTCTTGCAAGTAATCAGCAGCAAACATATCAACAAAACATGCAGCAAGCTCAGCAGCCACAGTCACTTCCTCAACAAATGACTTCTCTTCCTTTGCAACCATCGAATTTGCCACAGCTACAGCCTCCACATATACCTCTAATGCCACATCCTCATTTACCTCGGCCACCACATCAACTACAACAAGTAAACATGCCTGGCCTTCAGTCTTCAATGCCTGGGTCTGGGCCCATCCAAGGAATGCCTATCCCAGGTCCGATGGTAAGTATCATATTTCTGCGGTTATTTCTGCGGTTGTCTGTCTATTGCATGTATCTTTTTTTTTTCCCCAGTAGATGTTTTTGTCTTGATCATCACCTTCTTAGTGCATCTCTAAGCAAATTGCACTTGCTAAATAAATGGAAATAAAGTAGTGACGTAAATGCATTTTTCGTTTAACCTATGCATACTGATTTTCATCTCTGTATTTATGCTTGCTTATTTTGATGGATTCTGAATTCTGATTCTTCATTTGGACTTCCCCCTTAAGTGAAATAGCGTCATCTGTTCTGTAGATGTTCCAGATTCAATTTGTGCAATGTTTATAGAACTTTGATTTTCCGAAATTACTGTTGTAAAACATAGATCACCTTTTTGAAAGATTCCTGCTTTTAAGTTACTGATATTCTATGTCAAGGCCATAATAATTTCTGAGTTAGCTATGCATTTGTATTGAGATGAGAGTTGTAGCCAAATGCTTACAATTTCTCACTGCACCTGTTATGGATAGAAAATAAATTAGTAATAATGTTCCATATTTGAGAGTTCAAACTTTTAGATGTGACAGTTCACATAATTCAACATGGTATTAGAGAAGGCAGAGGATTCTGAGTTCAAGTCTTGTCACCATTCACCAACAAAATATTTTAATGTGCTTGGCTCAAGGGGGAAAAAGCAGAGTTGCACGTCAGAGGGCAATGTTTAGTGGCGTAAAATACTTTAATGACGTGTCATGTCTCTAACAACATAAGCTCTTATACGAGACGGTTCACATTGTTCAACAGTATGCAGCATACTGATCTACTTTCACTACGATCTTCACCTCTTCTTGAATAGAGCAGAATTGGTAGCAGTGTCAACTGATTCCGCATTGTGGCATAGTTGGTTGATTGATTCAAAGTGCATTTGCTTTGATGGAAATAAATTGAGGACCAAGAGGTTATTTCAGCATCATAGATTGACTATCTTCTTCTTTTCAGGGGATACAAGGTAACATGAATCAGATGGGTCCTCCAATGCCTCAAGGTCATTTTGTTGGCATGCCTTCCGTATCTGGTCCACTGGGCAATGTTCCTCCTGGTGGAATGCCAAATGGATTGCCAAACATGCAAGCCCCTCAAAACCCAGGAGGTAATCAGATGTTTCCACCAGGACGAGGCTTCAACAGGCAACAAGCTGGACAGATGCCGCTCATGCCTGGACTTAATCCTTATCAGGTGAATGGCATGTAAATTACTATAAGAGACCTGAGAGTGCATGGATGATAATCTTTTGGCAGATTATTCGTTCTGTTAGGATCCCCTTTCTATTTGGATTCTTATTTTCAGTTACATGTATCTAACCTTTTTGTTAATAATTAACTACTATTTTATGACATGGGTTTCCTATTTATTGTTGCATTAAGTTGATTAGTATGAAAAAGAGAGAGTTACAGCCTTAAAAATTATCCAAAAATATAAATTATTATTCAATTATTGTCGGTATTTTCTTAAGCTATTCTTGGAAGAAGAGTACTACACTGCAACTTCAACTTCTGCCAGAGAACTGTAGAATGTGTAAAAATGAGTCAAACCAGTTCTGCAAAAGAATTACCTGCAGTCAGTGTGGAGACAAGTAACCCTAGTGAGAGTAAGTCAACAATTTTAGGGTCCAGCATATCAATAGCGGTAGGAGCTGTGTGGGTGATATGAAATGTTCTTTTCTGAAAAGCGAAGTTAGGTATCTATTCCTATGAGCTTATGTTAGGGGCAAAATAAGAACGGGGTTAAGTGGCATCGTCTTCTTACATAGATTTAACTATGCTTCTTACAGCATTGAATTTGCAGAAGATGACATTTCATAATTATTTTGCTCTTCTAGTAGTCTAGTAGTTGGTACTGATTGCTGGGAAGGTTACATGAATTTTCGTTAGAAGGTGCTAGGAGTTCTTCAAATTTAGGCCATCACTGGGCTAGTTAGCATGAGAAGGCAAAGCTTGGGAGTTATATTTAACATATTCAAGTGAGTAACGGAATATTCTTTTCAAGGCCATTTGTGTACTCGTGGTGTGAGAAAAGTTGGGTAGATGAATTAGCTCTATTGTTTTAACCTTTTGGATAGTATGAAGCTATGAGCTACTGATTTTGTTGTGCTTTACAGCATTTTTGTATATTCAGTTCCTCCTTGGTACTATTCAGTAACTGAATATTCTTTTCAAAGTCATTTGTGTACTCGTGGTGTGAGAAAAGTTGGGTAGATGAATTAGCTCTATTGTTTTAACCTTTTGGATAGTATGAAGCTATGAGCTACTGATTTTTTGTTGTGCTCTTACAACATTTTTGTATATTCAGCACCTCCTTGGTACTATTCATCATCTTACCTTATTAAAAACAGACTTTTGAGATCATTTTGTGTTCATCAATGCTGAATGCCCTGCTTCTCTGCGATATTCACTCAATTACTTTTATATGGTAGATGTAATTTTGATTTAGGCTTTCCACACAAACTATTCCTGAGAAAGAAAGTTAAAGTATCTTGGGTCTGTAATCCTGGATAGTGGGGACATCAATGATGATATCACACATGGCATTGAGGCGGTTTAGATGAAATGGAGGCTTGCCTCTGGAGTCTTGTGTGATAAAAGATACTGCCTAAACTAAAAGGCAAATTCTACATAATAGTGGGTGGCTAGACTGTCCTTGTTGTATGGGGTGGCGTGCTGGCTAGTTAAGAACTCACATGTTGAGAAGATGCATGTTGTGTAGATGAGGATGTTGATATGGATTCGAAAAGATTAGGAATGAGATTATTCTGAGGAAGGTGAGGGTAGCCTTTGTGGTAGACAAGATGAGGGAAGTAAGATTTAGATGGTTTGGATATGTGAAGAGAAGGTGTGCTGATGCCCCAATGAGGAAGTGTGAGTGGTTAGTTATAGTTGGGAGAAATGATTAGACAAGACATGCCACAACTTTATATTACGAAGGACATGACTCTAGATAGGAAAAAAGTGGAGGTAACATATAAGGATAGAAGGTTAGTTGGGGTACTGTGGTGTTTGTCTTGCGAAGACTTGCGCTTGTTAGTGGATGTCATCGTACTACTAGTTTTTTTTTTTTTTTTGTTGTCATATGTTGATCATTTTGTTTTGATTATCACACTATTTTGTTGTTATTGTTGTTTCTTTTTTATAGACTTATAATGCTTTTTGTATTAATTTTTATGCTTTACTCATTATTTTCTTTTTTCTACTTGGCTTTGATGCACCTGACCTGAGGGTGTTTTGGAAATCTCTCTACCTTTATGGGGTAGTCGTAGCGTTTGCGTACACTTTATACTCCCAAGACCCTACTGAGTGGGATTTCACTGAGTAATGTTGTTGTAGATGTAGTTTGGATTTATTTCTTCTTTTTCCAGGGTGTGGTGGACCTTGGCTGATGGGAGGTTTTGGGAGTAGGCAGCGTTATTTCCTTAGATGGGGGGGGGGGGGTTCAGCTCTTTTGGAGGAGTTGTTTGGTTTAGGTCCTTCAGATATTTGTAAACGTTGGGCTTCCGCAAGCTATGTTGTATGAGCTAAAATTGGGAGGGGAAGGTTATTTTATTGCGTAAAATGTCTTCGAACTGCGCACAGTGCTTTGGTCTAGTGGTACAAGTGCAATGCGTGATAGATAGGGGTTTGGATGCACGAGTTGAAACCTTCCCGCAGAAGCTTGATATTCAAGTAGAGAAGGGTAGAGGTCCCATTATCCTTCAATTTGAAACTCGTGTGCCAACTAACCCTAGAGATTTTTTGATTATCAGAATAAAAATAAATTGCCTTCGGAAATTACCCTGTAAAGTGGAATGGCTTTCTTACCCTTAGATTGTATTTACATGGGAGACGGTTAGTCAATGAACACTTCTCTAAAAGCTCTCTTCCTGCCAAAATTTATGAGAATGCCCATACTGAAACCTGATCTATCCATACTGTTCTTCAAACCAGCTGCTGCTTTTTTAATTAATTGTCTCCTTTCCTGTTCCCCAGTTTTGTTACAAAAAATAGTTGTGAAGGAATTTTACAATTTGTGCATGTGAACTGTTGGAGCCAAAGGAAGATCAAAGTGTATCTTTGCAAGCTCCCCAAACTGGATAAATTATCTCCTTAATGTTTTTAGAGCTTCTTAGTACTACATTGAGATAGTTTTCTTCCTCGTCCTTGTATGTTTAACTGACTAGTGGATATGAAATACCTTTGTTCTGATTTCTGTAACTTGAAAATTTTGCTGTTTGGGTTGTTGAGTTGATTTCTTCAGTTTAATGACAATTTTTTGTACTATTTGCAATCACAGCAATCTGGAAATCCAAACACACCTGGAATGCACATGCAGTCAAACTTTGGTCATCAATCTGGAATGGCTCCGCCACTGCCGCCGGGGCCTCCACCACATAATCAAGGACATTAATAGACCATTTTTATGGTTATACAAGCTTTGTTCAAGTTTGTCTGTTGAAAATCTCCTCTGCACCAGTTTGATTGGCTAATTGATTTTTTTTCCTTTGAAAGACGATCAGATGGTATTCTCTGTATTTTCTCCTATATATTTGTACAAAATTTACCTGCATATTTATGCATTCGGTATTTATATTTTGATAGCGCTTTGAACTTTTAGGAATTCGTAATGATGCCGGGTTTGTCATTTTCACACTTGTTTTAGCAACGGAAAATCCTCTGTTAGGTACAAGCGGGTTAATTATATGGATCGTCTGAACTTTACTACAGCAAAGTCACCAAAGTATTTTTCGTAGCCATGAAGTTTTTCAACTTTTCTAGTGTCAGAGAAATGCCTCCCTTGTTTCCAAATATTGACTTCTGTTCATATCTAGGGAAAGATGAATAAATTTTTCTTTTTTAAAAAAATGGTTTAGCAACATTTATGATACTTGCGTAAAGACACTACTGTCCAGCATTTGCCATAATCTTTTCTAATATTTTTTTAACCCCAAAAAGGTTATTTGAGGGTGGTAAAAAAGGGGTGGAGGGTTCTATAGGAAGAAGGGTTAATTGTGGCAAATTGGTGGAGAGACTATCATTGAAATTCAAGATATTACATTTAATATAAAGGATTATACCTACGCCTTGAGTTTCACGGGCAGGACAATACACGGGCAGGGGTTGGTTGTGGAATTTGCAGTAACTATGCAATCCCCATTTCTTAAACCACCAATACGGTTATTGTTAATCATCTCTCTCTATAGATATATATTTATATCTATGTTTTGTTTGTGGCTCATGGCAAGTAATAAGTGTCCATATTTATAGTTAGGATATTCAAGAGAAGGGAGGACACGTGGAAGTAGGGCGTAGTGAATGAAGAGAAAACATTTATAAAGGGATAAATAGCTTTTTGCAGTTGTAAAGGAACATTGACCAGAAACGATATAAATAACTACTATTAACTTCTTCATTTTAAAATTAGTGTCACTTTAACTCATTTTACTCCCATTAAGGAAAATAATAAATTGAAGGTATAATTGTCGAGTCTTTGAGTGATGGTGTGAAGAAAGCAAAATTGAATCATCTGAAGCTAGCCTTTTATGCTGGAAAATACTACTTTTAGTTAATTCATTTGCCATAATTTCTCCTTTTTTAACCCAAAAGAGGTAATTCGAGGAACAGGGCTCCATACGAAGAAGGGGTTAATTGTGGCAAATCAGTGGAGTGACTGTCATTGAAATTCAAGATATTGCGTTAAAAAAGATAAAGGATTATACCTAAGCTTTGAGTTTCAAGGACAGGACAATACACAAGCCAATGGTAATTCCTTCTTCTGATGGAATAACTGGAACTTATATAGCATACCAGGTGAAGAGGAACAGGCAGGGGTTGGTTGTGGGGATTTGCAGTAACTATAAAATCTCCCATTTCCTGAACCACCAACATGGTTACTATTAATCATCTTTCTCTATAAATATATATTTATTTTTCTATTTAGTTTGTGGCTCGTGGCAAGTGATAAGCGTCCATATTTATAGTTAGGATATTCAAGAGAAGGAAGGATGGGAAGTAGGGCATAGTGAACGAGGAGAAGACATTCATGGGGGGATAAATAGGCTTTTGCAGTTGCAAATGAACATTGACCAGAAACGACATAAATATATACTATTAACTTCTCCATTTTAAAATTAGTGTCACTTTAGCTCATTTTACTCCCATTAAAAAAATAATAAATTGTAGGTATAATTGCCGAGTCTTTGAGTGATGGTGTGGAGAAGACAAAATTGAAACATCTGAAATTAGCCTTATACGCTGGAAAATACTATTTTTAGTTTATTCATCTGCCATAATTTCTCCTTTTTTAACCCAAAAGAGATTATTTAAGGGTGGTAAAAAAGATAGAAGGTTTCATAAGAAGAAGGGTTAATTATGGCAAATTGGTGGAGAGATTGCCATTGAAATTCAAGATATTGCGTTTAAATATAAAAGATTATACCTAAGCTTTGAGTTTCAATAGCAGGACAATACACAAGCCAATGGTAATTCCTCCTTCTGATGGAATAATTAGAAGTTATATAGCATATCAGGTGAAAGGGAACAGGCAGGGGTTGATTGTGGGAATTTGCAGTAACTATGAAATCCCCCATTTCCTGGACCACCAACATGGTTACGATACACCATCTCTCTCTGTAGATATATATTTATATCTTTATTTAGTTTATCGCTGATGGCAAGTAATAAGTGCCCATATTTATAGCTAGGATATTCAAGAGAATGGAGGACACGTGAAAGTAGGGTGTAGCGAACGAGGAGAAGACATTCATGGGGGGATAAATAGGCTTTTGCAGTTGCAAATGAACATTGACCATAAACGACATCAATATATATAATTAACTTCTCCATTTTAAAATTAATATCACTTTAACTCATTTTACTCCAAAAATAATAAATTGAAGGTATAATTGTCGAGTCTTTTAGTGATTGTCTGGAGAAGGCAAAATTGAATCATCTGAAACTAGCCTTTTACGCTGAAAAATATTATTTTTAGTTAATTCATCTGCCATAATTTCTCCTTTTTCAACCCCAAAAGACATTATTCGAAGGTGATTAAAAAAGGTAGAAGATTTCATAAGAAGAAGGGTTAATTGTGGCAAATCAGTGGACAACCTGCCATTGAAATTAAAGATATTGCGTTTAAATATAAAGGATTATACCTAGGCTTTGAGTTTCAATAGTAGGACAATATACAAGCCAATGGTAATTCCTTCTTCTGATGGAATAACTGGAAGACATACCAGGTGAAGGGGAACATACAGAGGTTGGTTGTGGGGTTTGCAGTAACTATGAAGTTCCCCATATCCTGAACCACCAATATGGTTACTATTAATCATCTCTCTATGTAGATATATATTTACATTTCTATTTAGTTTGTGACTCATGACAAGTAATAAGTGACCATATTTATAGTTAGGATATTCAAGAGAAGGGAGGACACGTGGAAGTAGGGCGTAATGAGCGAGGAGAAGGCATTCATAAGGGGAGGGGATAAATAGGGTTTGAGTTTCAATGGCAGGACAATACACAAGCCAATGGTAATTCCTTCTTATGATGGAATAACTGGAAGTTATATAGCATACCAGGTGAAGGGGAACAGGCAAGGATTGATTGTGGGGATTTGCAGTAACTATAATATTTCCCATTTCCTGAATCA
>JAABOM020000103.1:16441957-16453417 GCA_011800125.2 Solanum clarkiae
CTCTAACGCATGATCTAAGATCAGAAGGAAAAGTAACATCCTAAATGTCCTGTAGCCTCCTGTTTATAGATGTGGTGTACGACACACCAATAAACAAGACTCTACTAGACACCGTCTGTGGAAACTCCGAGGACTAACTGCTCTGTTCATATGGGTTACAAATTCTTTGGACTTATCACAATTGCAACAGGGTGATGGAACTATAGCTTCAAGTTCATCGTACAAATTCTTTAGTTAGGCGTAGTGAACGAGGAGAAGACATTCATAAGGGGATAGATATGATTTTTCAATTGCAAATGTACATTGACCAGAAACGATATAATATATACTATTAACTTCTCCATTTTAAAATTAGTGTCACTTAAGCTCATTTTACTCCCATTAAGGAAAATAATAAAATAAAGATATAATTGTCGAGTCTTTTTTAGTGATGGTGCGGAGAAGGAAAAATTGAATATCTGAAACTAGCCTTTTATGATGAAAAATATTATTTTTAGTTAATACATTTGCCATAATTTCTCCTTTTTAACACAAAAGATGTTATTTGAGGGTGGTAAAAAAGGTAGAAGGTTTCGTAAGAAGAAGGGTTAATTGTTGCAAATCGGTGAAGATACTGTCATTGAAATTCAAGATATTGCGTTTAAATCTGAAGGATTATACCTAGGCTTTGAGTTCCAATGGTAGGACAATATACAAGCAAATGATAATTCCTCCTTCTGATGGAATAACTAGAAGTTATATAGCATATCAGGTGAAGGGGAACAAGCAGGGGTTGGTTGTGGAGATTTGCAGTAACTATGAAATCCCCCAATTCCTAAACCACCAACATGGTTACGGTTAACCATCTCTCTCTATAGATATATATTTATATCTTTATTTAGTTTATGGCTCATGGCAAGTAATAAGTACCCATATTTATAGCTAGGATATTCAAGATAATGGAGGACACATGGAAGCAGGTTTAGTGAACGAGGAGGCATTCATGGAGGGATAAATAGGCTTTTGCAGTTGCAAATGTACATTGACCAGAAACGACATCAATATATACTATTAACTTCTCCATTTTAAAATTAGTGTTACTTTAACTCATTTTACTCCAAAAATAATAAATTGAAGGTATAATTATCGAGTCTTTTAGTGATCGTCTGGAGAAGGAAAAATTGAATCATCTGAATCTAGCCTTTTACGCTGAAAAATATTATTTTTAGTTAATTCATCTGCTATAGTTTCTCTTTTTTAAACCCAAAAGAGGTTATTCGAGGTGATTAAAAAAGGTAGAAGGTTTCATAAGAAGAAGGGTTAATTGTGGCAAATCGGTGGAGAGACTACCATTGAAATTAAAGATATTGCGTTTAATTATAGATGACTATACCAAGGCTTTGAGTTTCAATGGCAGGACAATATACAATCCAATGAGAATTCCTTCTTCTGATGGAATAACCGGAAGTTATATAGCATACCGGGTAAAGGGAAACAAACAGGTTTGGTTGTGGGGATTTGAAGTAAATATGAAATTTTCCATATCCTGAACCATCAACATGGTTACTGTTAACCATCTCACTCTGTAGATATATATTTATATTTCTATTTTGTTTGTGGCTCGTGACAATTAATAAGTGCCCATATTTATAGCTAGGATATTTAAGAGAAGGGAGGACATGTGGAAGTAGGGCGTAATGAGTGAGGAGAAGACATTCATGGTGGGAGAAATAAGCTTTGAGTTTCAATAGCAGGACAATACACAAGCCAATGGTAATTCTTTCTTATGATGGAACAACAGGAAGTTATATAGCATACCAGGTGAAGGGGAACAAACAGGGGTGGTTGTGGGGATTTGTAGTAACTAGGAAATCCCCATTTCCTGAATCACCAACATGGTTTCTGTTAACCATCTCTCTCTCTCTCTCTCTCTCTCTCTCTCTCTCTGTGTGTGTGTGTGTGTGTATGTGTGTATATATTTCTATTTAGTTTGTAGCTCGTGACAAGTAATAAGTGACCATGTTTATAACTAGGATATTCAAGAGAAGGGAGGACACGTAGAAGTAGGGCATAGTGAAGGAGGAGAAGGCATTCACGAGGGGATAAATAGGTTTTGAGTTTCAATGGTAGGACAATACACAAGCCAATGGTAATTCTTTCTTCTGATGGAATAAGTGGAAGTTATATAACATACCCGGTGAAGGGGAACAAGCAGGGGTTAGTTGTGGGAATTTGCGGTAACTATGAAGTCCCCCATTTTCTGAACCACCAACATAGTTGTTGTTAATCATCTCTCTCTGTAGATATATATTTATATCTATATTTAGTTTGTGGCTCGTGACAAGTAATAAATGCCCCTATTTATAGTTATGATATTCAAGAGAAGGGATGACACATGGAAATAGAACGTAGTGAATGAGGAGAAGGCATTCGTGGGGGGGTCTGAGTTTCAATGGTAGGACAATACATAAGCCAATGACAATTCCTTCTTTTGATGGAATAATTGAAATTTATATAGCATATCAGGTGAAGGGAACAGGCAGGGATTGGTTTTGGGATTTTGCAATAACTATGAAATCCCCCATTTCTTGATTGACCAACATGGTTATTTTTAACCATATCTCTCTATATATACATATGTGTATCTCTATTTAGTTTGTGGCTCGTGGCAAGTAATAAGTGCCCATATTTATAGCTAGGACATTCAAGAGAAGGGAGGACACATTTAAGCTAACCATAGTGAACAAGGAGAAGGTATTCATGGGGGGATAAATATGGGTTTTCAATTGCAAATGAACATTGACCAGAAACAACATAATATATACTATTAACTTCTCCATTTTAAAATTAGTGTCACTTAAGCTCATTTTACTCCCTTTAAGGAAAATAATAAACTGAAGGTATAATTGTCGAGTCTTTGAGTGATGGTTTGGAGAAGGCAAAATTGAATCATCTAAAACTAGCCTTTTACGCTAGAAAATACTATTTTTAGTTAATTAATCTGTCATAATTTCTCCTTTTTAACCCAAAAGAGGTTATTTGAGGGTGGTAAAAAAGATAGAAGGTTTCATAAGAAGAAGGGTTAATTGTGGCAAATTGGTAGAGAGACTTCTATTGAAATTCATGATATTGCGTTTAAATATAAAGGATTATACCTATGTTTTGAGTTTCAATAGCAGGACAATACACAAGCCAATGGTAATTCCTTCTTCTGATGAAATAACTAGAAGTTATATAGTATAACAGGTGAAGGGGAACAAGCAAGGGTTGGTTGTGGGGATTTGCAGTAACTATGAAATCCCCCATTTCCTTAACCACAACATGGTTATGGTTAACCATGTCTCTCTGTATATATATATATATATACATATACATATTTATAGCTAGGATACTCAAGAGAATAGAGGACACATGGAAGTAGGGTGTAGCAAACGAGGAGAAGGCATTCATGGGGGGTAAATAGGCTTTTACAGTTGCAAATGAACATTGACCAGAAATGACATCAATATATACTATTAACTTCTCCATTTTAAAATTAGTGTCACTTTAATTCATTTTACTCTGAAAAGAATAAATTGAAGATGTAATTGTCGAGTTTTTTAGTGATGGTCTTGAGAAGGCAAAATTGAATCATCTGAAACTAGCCTTTTACGCTGAAAAATACTATTTTTAATTAATTCATCTGCCATAATTTCTCCTTTTTTAACCTAAAATACATTATTCGAGGGTGGTTAAAAAAGGTAGAAGGTTTCATAAGATGAAGGATTAATTGTGGCAAATCGGTAGAGAGACTACCATTGAAATTCAAGATGTTGCGTTTAAATATAAAGGATTATACCTAGGCTTTGAATTTCAATGGCAGGACAATATACAAGTCAATGGTAATTCCTTCTTTTGATGGAATAACTGGAAGTTATATAGCATACCAGGTGAAGGGGAAAAGGTAGGGGTTGGTTGTGGGGATTTGCAGTAACTATGAAATCCTCCATTTCCTGAATCACCAACATGGTTACGATTAACCATCTCTCTTTGTAGATATATGTTTATATTTCTATTTAGTTTATGACTCGTGACAAGTAATAAGCGACCATATTTATAGCTAGGATATTCAAGACAAGAGAGGACACGTGGAAGTAGGGCATAGTTAACGAGGAGAAGGCATTCATGGAGGGGTGGGGGGTGGGGATAAATAGGGCTTGAGTTTCAATGGCAGGACAATATACAAGTCAATGATAATTCCTTCTTATCATGGAATAACTGGAAGTTATATAGCATACCAGGTGAAGGGGAACGAGCAGCGGTTGGTTGTGGGGATTGGCAGTAATTATGAAATCCCTCATTTCTTGAATCACCGACATGGTTACTGTTCACCATCTCTCTCTGTATATATATATATATATATATTTAGTTTGTGGCTCGTGACAAGTAATAAGTGCCAATATTTATAGCTAGGATATTCAAGAGAAGGGACGACACGTGGAAGTAGGGCATAATGAACGAGAAGGCATTCATGGGGGGATAAATCGACTTTGAGTTTCAATGATAGGACAATATACTAGCCAATGGTAATTCCTTCTTTTGATGGAATAACTGAAAGTTATATAGCATACCGGGTGAAGGGGAACGAGCAGGGGTTTGTTGTGGGGATTTGCAGTAACTACGAAATCCCCCATTTCCTGAAACTCCAACATGATTACTGTGAATCATCTCTCTCTGTAGATATATATTTATATATATATTTAGTTTGTGGCTCGTGGCAAGTAATAAGTGCCCATATTTATAGCTAGGATATTCAAGAGAAGGGAGGAAACATAGAAGTAGGGCATAAAGAACGAGGAGAAAACATTCATGGGGGGATAAATAGGTATGAGTTTCAATGGCAGGACAATACACAAGCCAATGATAATTCCTTTTTCTGATGGAATAACTGGAAATTATATAGCATACCAAGTAGAGGGGAACAGACAAGGGTTGGTTGTGGGGATTTTCAATAACTATGAAATCCCCCATTTACTGAACCGCCAACATGATTATTGTTAACCATCTATCTCTGTAGATATATATTTGTATCTCTATTTAGTTTGTGGCTCACGGTAAATAATAAGTGCCTATATTTATAACTAGGATATTCAAGAGAAGGGGGATGACACATTTAAGTAGGGCGTAGTGAACGAGGAGAAGGCATTCATGGGGATAAATAGACTTTTGCAATTGCAAATGAACATTGACCAGAATCGACATAAATATATACTATTGCTTTCTCTATTTTGAAATTAGTGTCACTTTAGCTCATTTTACTCCCATTAAGAAAAATAATAAATTGAAGGTATAATTATTGAGTCTTTTGGGTGATGGTGTGGAGAAGACAAAATTGTATCATTTGAAACTAGGCTCTTACATTGAAAAATACTATTTTTAATTAATTCATCTACCTAAACTTTCACCTTCTGAGGTATTAGGAGAATTGAAGTGGACCACTACTTGTATATTAATTGAACAATTAGGAGACATAAAGCTTATCCTCTAAAATACAAGGGAATGGAGACAGAAGAAAGATCTTAATGTTCCTTTTGACATACGTTGTGTCGTTAGCCTAAGTAGGCAGTTGTAACAAGGTATATTCTTATTCTGGAAAATCCAAAGCTTTTGATCGTCTATTATAGTGGCATACTTGGCAAGAATATCTGCAATATCATTATCCTCTCTATACAAGTCCTGCTCCAACTCTGTTTTCAAGTGTCATATAACTGCCATCATTATTGAATTGCATACTTGCTACATTTTTTCATGAGTTGGTTTGATGAAAAAAATCATCCTTCATAACATAAAATTTTCATCAATACGTCATGGTAAAACCTAATTTTTCTCGAACATTTGAACTCTAATGGATTAAAATTAGATCAACTTTCCTTCTATTCAAGTCAAGGATATAGAGAGAACGCACATTTACGCAGTGCTTTTGATTCATTACCTATCTTAATTTCTTGTGATTTTCTCGTCTATACATCAAAATTTGTGGAACTAAGATGAACCAAACAGACGATATATGTTGCCAAAGATATATTAATGGCTACCAAAGGCAAATGTACAGCCCATACGATTCCAACGCCTAAACCAATCTTCTAGAGTTCACAAATGAAATGGGCATCTATCTCATCTCTGGTTTATTGACTTCATAAGATTGATACTTCATTTCAAATGGAAGTACTGGAATAGATATTACTAACAAATAAGTGACAATACTAGAGAGAACTTTCACAAATAAGATATTTAGATATAAACTTGCGTTTAAGGTGGACACCTTGCTGACACTACCAGCCCTTCATTTCCCGCATAAACTCTAGGTAATCCTGTATCTTGAAAAACATTCTAAAGCCTCTTAGTGCCCAGTGCCTCATTTCCACGCCCAAACCGAAAAACGAAAACATGCAAAATAATTTGAGGTAAATTTTTTGAGAAGAGGGCACAAGGGGCAAGACAAGTTTAGAAATCAACAGTAAATGAAGCCCTTAAATATTGAAACTTGCCAAACTGTAGATCCGACAAAACAGCGTAAGTCACCAACAAAAACGGCTGAATTCTTTCCTAGCGCCGAGTACGCCAGTAGCATTCCTCCCATTGGCCCTTAGACATAACACTGCACATTGAAAAGTTTCTTCTAGTTAATCCAATGGTGAAAATATAGTGGGATAGTAAGACACAGAAAAACATGAAATATGAACGTAGGGCAGCTCCAAGCTGTAAAGACAGTTGCTCCAGTAAACACAGGAAACATAAGACAAATGTGACATAAGCACAAGAGGAATCGTCAAGCTGAAAGAAGTTGGCCCAAAACTACAGCAAAAAGAGCGCAATTACCAAATCAGATAAATGGAGCCAGTTCAATCATACCATTAAATTTTATGTCATAGGATGTTTAACACGAATGTTCAAAAGTGCAAGATATATACCGTACCTTTGAAAAATCAGGCGTGTTCCTCATTCTATATAAAACTTTTTTCTGAAGGATGAAAGTGACTTTCCAGAAGATTGTCTAAGCTCACAGTCAAACTCAACTTCCAACAACCGATGGTTTTCTTTAGAGCGATTCATTGAGAAATTAATTGTCATATTATCTCCTTGGCTGACACGTGTGGATGGGTGTAACAAGAACGCCTGCAAATACAAGAACAGGCAAAGTATAACTTTCACAATTAGAGAGTATTTTGGAAGCAATAAAGTAAATTATAACTTTAGACAAAGCTCTGAGAACTTGGCCAACATTAATACAAACATTTAGATATAGAATTTATTTGCATAACAGAGTGGATATCAAGATATAGCAAATCAAATTAATTGATGTGGGGCCGTCGTAATGTAACTTACAACACCATATACCCAGAGTAATCCCTTAAATGACTTGAGGGGTTTGGGGAGGGTAGGTCGTACGTAGACCTTACCCCTATTTTTGTGGAGTAGAAAGATTGTTTCTAATGGGCTACCGAGTCAAAAGAATTTTTTCCTAAGCAGGATTGCAAGAAAACTATGACAACAAAATTGCAAGATACAAAGCAAATGAAGCAACAAAACAGTAATACACATTAATAGATAAGAAACGACACAAATACTAAGTAATACTACTAATAAGGAGAGTAGGAGGGGAGGCTAGACCTTACGCCCCATCCCCCAAAAAAAAGTGTGACAACACTCAACTACGTACTTACCTTCTATCCTGATCCTCAACCTCCAAATCTTCCTATTTAGCATCCTCAGTAAGCTAAAGTTGTATCATGTCTTATCTAATCACTTCCCCCAATTCTTTTACGATCTACCTCTACCACTCCTAATTCCTGCTACAGCTAACCTCTCACACCTCTTTACTGGTGCATTTGTGCACCTCTTTTTATGTGCCCAAACAATCTCAACCTCGCTTCTCTCATCTTTGTCCGCCACCGAATCACTCTCACCTTACTCCATATCACTTTGTTCCTAATCATCTCCTAGTATTCTCACACCACATCCATTTAATCGTCCTCATCTCCACTACCTTTATCTTTTGAATGTGGGTATTCTTGACTGGCCAACACTTCGCTCCATACAACAAATAGCAGTCTGACCATCACTCTACAAAACTTACCTTTAAGGATTGGCATTATATTTTTATCGCACAATACCCTAGAGGTGAGCCTCCATTTCACCCACCCCGCTCCAGTTTACTACAAGACTTGACTTATAACAACCACTTTTTAGTAAAGGGACAAAAATCTAGTTGTTAAAGTGTACTTATAATGACCAAATTTTTTCCGATCGTTAAAACTAGATTTTGAGAAAGTGCTAAATAGAAACGTACAAAAAAAATTCACAAAATTACTTCCTTTAAAATTTCCCACTAAAAACATTCCTGTAAAATGTCTCAAAGCAGTTTCTTCACTCAATAGCCTCAAAGCCTAGAGACAAGAAAGAAGATCGTTCTTCACTCGATTTCTCAAAAAATAGGGCAGTCAATGCAGAAGTTGGGTTCCTAATTTACTTCGCTTGTCCTTTCAACAATAAGAAAGGTTAGATATGTGTATTATGGATTTCTTCTCAAAACATAGGGTTTATTCAGGTATATATCAATTTATCGATACTCGGTGATTCTCTATTTTTATTCGTGTTCAAGTCTAATCAATGAAATTCTAATATTTGGTTTTCCTCCTATATATAGAGTAAATGGATTTCTCTCCGACTTTTTGATATTGTGTTTCTACCTTTCTGGTATGATCTTTGGATAAACTTGGTTTAATCTAATACGTAACTGGATGTGGAGAGATTTGTTGTGGACTTAGCTTAAGAGGCTTGAAATTATTCTGTTACAATTTTTCTATATATCGTGCCCTTTTTTTCATGTATTAGCTTAAGAGGCTTGAAATTATTCTGTTACAATTTTTGTATTCTTCCATAAGGTGGCATTACATTTTTACACCCCTGGGTCTTATGAGTGCTCTAGAAAGACGATCCAAATCTTTCATAAAAGGCGACAACACCTTTACACTCACATAGGTGATTCCATCAAGTCTATATCAAATAGACCACCTTAGGGACTTAGGGTTATAGAATCATTAAGAGCAAAAATAAGCTCAACCTAATAAAACCCTACCTCACACCATAGAGATAGAAAATGTGAAGTATATTGAGGCCACATAAGTCCACCACTCTGCGTCAATCAATGGGCTTTAGCCTAATCCCCCTCGATATTTCAAGGATTATTTTTCTTGTCAAACCCTTGGTTAAAGAATCCGCCAAATTTCTTTCAGAACTTACATATTCCAAGGAAATAACACCATGTTTCAAAATTATTTAATTGCACCATGTCTGATGCGAATGTCTCTTTTCTCCATTGCACACTCTATTTTTGGCAATTTCAATTATCTCTCTGTCTTGTGCTCCTTTGATGCTCTTGTTTACATGATTTAGTTGCTTCTGTTTGAATTGTCTAGAAGTTCTAAATATTTTTGAGATTGTCATTTTTCCAGGTTTTCAGGGCATTTTCTTTTATTTTCTGATTTTCTCCAACCCTTGTGGATCTCTTATTAACTCTAGTACTATGGAATTTTTGTAGGTATTGGGTATATCTTCAGCTTTGCCTCTTTTTCACTGTCGGGGATAAAATACTTGAAATTCAGTTTATCAGATTGATGTATGATAAAAATCTTGAAGAGATTAGCCAACAAAGTCAGCTATGACTTCAAAATACACAATTTTTATAGTAAATTTCAGTTGTTTTTAGTTTGCCCGAAAGTTAAAAAGTCTTCACTAGGATAGGCTTTAATCAACTAACCTGTTGCCCCCAGTGTGTTCCAAGGTCTTCACTTGGAGCTGTTGTCAACTCAATCTCATGTTTAGCTGGATTCTCCTTGCGTCCCTGAAAAACTCAATGTGAGTTCAGAATAAAATCAATTTGCACCCACTATAATGCAGAAAAGGCACAGCAAGGACAACTAACTCGAAAGTGGACATCAAACCATCCACCAAACCCACAGCACCGTGTATTTTCTGCAGTTATGATTGATGAACAGTTTTCGTGAAGACTGAGTAAATCATTCACACTTGATGTTAAACAATCTATCTCCTTTATGACAGCAGGTTTTCCAATTACTTGATTTGGATGAAGGTTGTTCCACAATGATGTCTACATAAAACATTAGTATGGTCTTGAGATGTTCAAGGAGTCAAGAAAATGAGAAATCTATAAATGAAAATAGTGAGACTGGGAAGTGCAATAACTTCTTATAATACATGAAATAACAATCAAGAAGAGTATTAAAGCCATTGTTGACAGAAATTGTTGATTTATTCCATGTGAGTGACCGTGCTTTATAGATTGTCATTCCCATCAAAAGAAAATGTCTCTCAAGTCACCTTGAGTCGCCTCATTCTGTTCAAGGTCCCTAACTGAATTTCAATTTTTTATTATACTCATCAAATACACTATCACACACAATGTAGCAAAAGGTGTATTTTTTATTTTCAACCATAATAAGCTATGGTTATATAGATACATTCAGTGTGAAAATGATATTTGATAAAAAGTTAATGTATCGATGATCAGTCTAATCTATTTACGGTTTCTGTCATTACTGCACAGTTTCACTTAAAAAAGCAGTCAAACAAACTTCAAGAATGCAGGAAACAAATGCATTATCTACAATCGTAATTTGAATAATTTGATTAACAGAACAAACAAGTAGACCAGCTAAACAGCAGTTTGCTTATTGACGAAGTTGATTTTTTTCCAATGGAAGAGGAGAACTTGCTAAGAGTTCAGCATTAATGCAGATGTAGAGCAGTGCACTAGAAATATGATATAAACCATAATTAAGAAATGATTATAATGAAGCAAACAGTTTGCATAAACGAAAAGGAAATAGCATCAACCTGTAGATAGTATTTCTTCTGCTCATCCATAAAAGGCTTAGTCAGACTGCCCATATCCACACCATAAAACGCTTTTGTCTCATTGACAAAATGGGACCAATCATCCATAGCTCTATCATAATCAATCTTCTTTTGATCCACTAATCCGGAACGGATTGGTGCGACCCACATTCGAGCATGGCTTGGGTACCTGGAAAACCAAAGCTTCTTGAACCACAGGACAAACATGCACAAACAATTTGTGATTAAAGATGAACTACTAAAAGAGTAGTAGCAGATATCTCAAATCGATAAGGTTAATACTTTTTGAGAAGGATATGATTACAGAATTTAAAATTCGAAAAGAAAAAATTTCTATTGATGGAGTCATCTGCATGAGCATTTCTTTTTTTAATTTTCTTTTTCTCTCTTTCTTTTTTCTTTATTTATTTATTTTTCTTTAAAACTAAGGATTACCCATTCATGCTTCTAGAAAGTAAGGGGTGGGAGATTTTCATGGAAATCACGCTTTTTCCCCATTACATGGTTTAGTGAAAGCACCTGGGTTTTCAAGATTTTGGACTAATGACTTGGTGGTGATAGCAC
>JAABOM020000103.1:16479224-16496699 GCA_011800125.2 Solanum clarkiae
TTTAAAAGATTTTTCTGTTAGGTCTTTTAAAATACTTAATAGTTTCCTAATTATCCGTAAAATTAGGTGGCGACTCTTTGTCTTCTTTAAAAATTCAAAATTGATTTTTACTTATAATTTTTTTTTATTTAAAAGTTGATCATTTTTCGGCATAACAATTCCAATAGAAGAAAAAAGTTGATACCATTCGCCTTTCTCTTTGCATGTACGTAGCACCAGGTCGCAAATGAATCCATTACTAACCGATCTTATTTGCCAAAGGTGCATTTTTAACTTAATTTGTCAATTTTTCTCTTATTTTTACAAATTGATGTCATCCGTCTTTCTCTTTGCATGCAATATCACAGACACATTTTTCTGAAATTGTTAGTTGATTCAATCTTTTCATCATTGTTTAGGTATCAATCTACAAATCACCGCTACTGTTTCTTTTTATAGGAATCTTTTGATATGATGATACAAAATTTGATGCTAATGTAGTTTGATACCTCTCAAATTTGTTTGATTTGGATGGAAAATATTGTTAAATTGATACATAAATTGATGTTAATGTATTTTGATACTTGTTACAGTTGTTATCTTTTGTTGCCTATAAAAAAATTTTTATTTCATTTTTTTCAGTAACTGTGGTGTGTTGACTGCTTTTATCACCCCTATTGCTTCTGTGACAATCCTCCATGACAAGATGAACGGTATAAAGATAATCGCATGCTGATTGCGATTTGGGGATTCTGTACTTATACCAGAACTACATCGATGATGTTAAGGCACACAAAGGAACAAACTTCGCTGATGATACTCGAAACGAGTCAATATTTTGCTGAAGTCTTTGGCCTGTCAATTATATAAAATATGGTTTTGAGAATTGTTAAAAAGTTTGTAGAGCACACAGCTAAAATTTTTTAGATACTTGTTTGTAGTTAGAAATTGTTTATAGGAAGAATTTTCATTTTACAAATGTTTGCTATTAGCAATAACAATTTAGTATTAGCAAAAACTTGATTTTCATGTCATTAATAACAGTGACCAGTTCCAGTGGTAGAAGAGGTTTGATTAGCATTACTTAAATGTAGGTTTTGAGTAGGCAAGGGTTCGAAAGTTCCTTATAAAAATATTATATTGTGAGTTTAGCAGTAGTATTTAACAGAAGCACAAGAAAAGTGCAATTTTTCAAAGTAATATTCGATTTAGTGATCAGGTATCTTGTTTGAAATAAGTATCAAGAGTTTATATTGAAAAGTGGTTCAAGTATCATGTATGTAAAAATTTTACTTAACAGTTGCATGCAGTTATCATAAAGTAAAGAAATCTAAATGCAAAAAAGCATATGAAAAAAAAAACAGAGATTGAAATATTTATGGTTACTGCAAATACTAACTGGAAAAGTACCAAAAACATTAGCATAGCTATTCAACATCAAAAAAAATCTGGAAAAGTGCTAAAAACATTTAAAATAGTTATTCAATATCAAAAAACAAAGGCAAACACAATTTTGTCCCTTGACAGTGTAGACACAGTTTTCATAGCAACGTGGCATATCTCCTTCGAAGTTACGGAACATCCAATGGCTATTTTTATTATGATCTGATACTTAGTTTATAATGCTTTATTATGTGTTGATACTTTGTTTATAAAGATTTCTTATGATTTGATACTGCATTTGCAAATCTTTATTATCAGTTGATACTTGATTTACAGTGTTTTTATATGAGTTGATACTCGATTTACATGCCTTTCCTATAAATTGATACTTGATTTACAAGGATTTCCTATAGGTTGTCAGCATAACACAATTTTTGATACTTTAAAATTGAAAACAACAAAACGCTTAATCCTATGAAAAGCATCAAAACTGGAGTAGTGATTTATTGTATTAAGAACTCATTCGCAATAAATTTATGAAACTTAATTTACTTAATACAAGGAATCAAACTTAATACAAAGATTTTAGGAATATATATTCTAATTTGATATAAAGGAACTTGAAACTCGATACAATAAAACTTGTTCAACCAAAAAATTGATGTAAAGAATCAAACTTGATGGCCAACTTTGTCTCCCAATTTCTGCTACCGTCTGCTTACTTTTTCTACCTTGAGAGAAACTTATAACACCATTTTTTTTTATTAAGGTGTTTGAAAAAATAACTCCTTGTACTCGTCTGGGAACAATCCATACTAAAAGAAGAGAAATTTTTTTAGTGTAATACGACAGCTGGAGAAGAGAAAAGAAAGAGATGAATCCATAAAAAAAAATTTAACGTGAATTGGAGAAGAGAAAAGGTAAAAATTATTTCTTGTTTGGATGATAAAGGAGACCGACAGTTTTTTTTTCCAAGGTAACTTCAAAAAGATAATAATTTAAAATTAAATCGTGTAAGATAAGCTAATTGGTTGATTGACTTTGATTAGACTGTTGGCAAAAAAAAAAGGCATAAAAAAGGTTGTAGAAAAATCTGAGTTGGTTAGTATTAAAAAATAAAGAAGAAAACTGAAAAAATGAAATTTCTATAAATAATTTAAATGGGAGGAAATATTAAAGATTTTGATAAAATATATCGTGTATTTTCATAATTTTTTTTTTAAATGCTTCTATTAAATCCCTTTTTTTCATTAAAGTGAATTATTAGATAATGTAGTTCTTCTTCACCTTCATGTACCAAAAGTCTAAGGAGTTTTTTTATTTTTCTCCTAAAGCAAAATAAAACAAGTAGAAAGAAAATTAGTCAAATGGTTTATTAAGCTTGTCTAAGTTTGCAGCTTCAAATGCACCGGTAGGGGTGTTCATATGGTTGGTTTAAGTCTATCCTCCAAAGAAAGTCAATCAAGTTTATTTTTTATAATAAATAGAACCAAATCAACTCAATCGAACTTTTGTTTTCTAGAGCTTCTAGAGATCTTTGATATCCATCAATTAAAATTTACATGCTGACATCATCACTTACCTTATATGATATATCAATAGGCTATACATGGATATTATAGAAGATTAAACTCAGTCATATATGATATTGATATGGTATCAATATACCGATAGAATATCACAAAAAATATATTTTTTACTAATTTAGAATTTAATAAATAAGTTTATAACTTTAATAATTTTCTCTTAATTATTTTATTTATTAAAAAAAGAGCTCAATAATTATATGATACCAATAGGGTATCAATACACCAACGGGATATTATAAGAATATATTTTCTACTAATTTAAGGTTTAATTAATAATTTTCTAGTCCTACACAATACCGATATGGTATAAATATACCGATAGAGTATCACAACAAATATATTTTCTACTAATCTAAAGTTTAATAATTTTTAAATTTTTTTTTTAAAAAAAATATAATCCTATTTGATACCAATTGAATATCAATATACTGTCAGAGTATCACAGAGAATTGAGCTCACTTTATATGATACCTGCATGATATATATATGCCGCCTGAGTATCATAGAGAATTATTTCATAGTATTTATGCTAATATTAGCACGATATCAAAGAATAGTTTGGAACATGGATCCATTAAGGACACATAATTTCATGTAATTTTTCCTTTTCTTTTTTATGTTGGGCTTGGGCCAGACTATTTGGTTTTGTTTGATACAAAAGGATCATGGTCCATTTTGATTTTTTTTTTTTAAATAAATTGATTTTTCATCAGATATTTCTCTTTTTTTGTCTTGTTTTTATCCTAATAAATAGGTGACATAAATTGACAAACACAACACATACTTCAACTAATATTCTAACAAAACATTACTATGCCAATTATTCTTTAAGAAACTGTCATCTACCAAGATATTTTGATGATAATTAATATAAATTACTCATGAAATATAGTCTTGTATTTATCAAAATAAAAATTATAAATCAAACTAGAATGTATAGGGAAAAAATTTAATTATTGTATAAGCAAAGAACGGACTAGAGAACAAGAGTGCAAAAGATTAAATGCCCGTTTGGATTATCTTTTTAGGTATTTTTAAGTCAAAACAACTTCTATTAAAGCAATTTTGAAGTATTTGAATGAAATTAACAAGAAAAATATATCTAACTCATAACTTTTGACTTATAAAATTATAAAACAAAAGCGACTCCAGATGGACTGTACCATAACTTTTCTTAAAAAAGAATTATATAGAAATACAAATATATGTTCACTTATGACAGCTATAGGTTTTGTAGGAACTATTTTTAGAGTTGTTGCAAAAGAAAAACAGAATTTTGAGAGACAGAAACTAAAAATAAATGAATGAAAAGGGATCAAGAATTGCTCCTTGCAAATGTCGTTACACTGCTATATAACATTGTAATAACCGTATCAATAAACAGCACTAGAAAACTTTAGCGTAGTGACCAATGACCAACTAATCATATTAAACTAATAATTATGACATATATACTATAAGATTCACTAGAATTAAACAAATTCAAAGACAGCTTGGCGTGAGAATCAACTCTAATGAATTGTCTTATGTAGTCTTAGACATATCACGTGGAAAGAATTAAATTGTAATTGCCAAAAGAAGAAACATTATACTTTTTTTAATAACAAAATCCCATGAGTGAAGTATGGCGATAAAATGTCTAAAATTTTTTTTAACAGACTAAAAAGAAAAATAGCGAGCCCTACCATGTGTATAAATCCATTCAATCTATTCCTCCCAACAAACCAAAATCAAGCAAGATGAGTTTATCACCTCCTCCTGCAGCTTTTAACTTTTCTATGCTCCCTTCAAACTTGATCCCCAATGATCCGAATCCGGAATGGATGAGCAAAGGTGACAACGCCTGGCAACTAGTGGCAGCCACCCTCGTGGGGCTGCAAAGTGTGCCAGGCCTAATAATACTCTACGGCGGAGCCGTCAAAAAGAAATGGGCAGTAAATTCAGCCTTCATGGTTTTATATGCCTTTGCTTGTGTACTGGTTTGTTGGGTTTGTTGGGGATACAGGATGTCATTTGGGGACAAACTCATACCAATATGGGGTAAAATAGACGTCGCGTTAGAACAAGAATACCTCTTCCAGAGAGCATTTCTGGGGCTATTCCCTAACGCGACGATGGTGTTTTTCCAGTTCGTATTTGCAGCAATCACTTTGGTTTTGATAGCTGGTGCATTGCTTGGGAGAATGAATTTTTATGCTTGGATGTTGTTTGTACCATTGTGGCTAACCTTTTCTTATACATTTGGTGCATACACTATTTGGTCAACTAATGGTTGGCTTTCTCTCAAGGGTATTATTGACTATTCTGGTGGATATGTCATTCATCTCTCTTCTGGGGTTGCTGGTTTTACTGCTGCTTATTGGGTAACACTCCTAAACACAATTACAAATACGCTATTGAATTATTCACATATGTTTAACATCACAGCTTAATTTTTGGTCTACTAATTACCTAATAACATATACACTATATTTATCAAAAATATATTAATTCTCTATGTATCATTGATATATGAGTTTTTTGAAGTTTATTTTGTATTAGTGATATATCAATTCTCCAGGATCGGACCTAAGGTAAATTTTCTATATTTTTGTATATATATTAAACTTGAACTTTTTAAATAATAAGCAAGGTCTAGCAAAGTGGTGGGTCACATTTTAATTGAACTCTCGTTCGAATCCCACTAAAAACATTATTTTTTAACTTCTCTTAATTATTCATTTTCATTTAATTTTGACCTTGGGAAACTCAGTCCAATATTTTATTTTATTTTATTTAAAAAAAATATTAAAATAATATTAGACTATGAATTACTATTATGTTTGGTAGTTATCCAAACTATACAAATGATTTGAAATAGAATTACAAGAATACTTTTATATAGCTGAAAGTTCTTTCAACTTAAAACTTTCTAGTTTAATGTAATCTTAGTCGGGCCGTCTCGACCATAAGGCGATTAAGCAACTGCATACGGTCCAAAATTTTTTTAAAAGTCTATATATCATTTATGGATAAATTTGAAAATAATTTTTTGGGTAAAAAAATAAATAGTAACTATTTACTTTATTTAATATGGAGGTCATTGTAATAATTAAGAAATGAAATAGTGTTTAATTAATTATAATATCCTTTCTTAGGTGGCTACTTATTTTGTTGATTTATTTATATTTAGGTGATTATCATGATCCCAAACTATTATTCTTACATGCATTTACCTTTTTTATTCTTCTTTCTATATTACTCACTCATTATTGAATATCTATAGTCTACCAACGTAAAATTTTTTACAATATGCAAAACATATTGTTGTGTATTTATAAAAAGACCAAAATTTATTTCTTTGGAGTATTTTTTAAATTTCAAGCACCGCAAAAAATCACTATTATTTTAATATTATTATATCAATTTATCAAATTCAGCACCAACTGTTTCAGTATCATTATGTAAATTTTTTAAAGTTTGAGTCAGGTTTGATTATTTTCATTTTATATAATATTTTTTTGATTGAAAATTTTCGTCGTTTGCATTCTTACTTCATAAAGTTTGCATGCATCCTACCTTCTCGAGACTTCATGTATAGAATTACATTAAGTATGTTATAGCTATCAATTAATATATGTTAATTTAAAAAAAGATAATAAAGCCTATCTATAAAATTTGGCTTGAGGCCTTCAAACTTGTTAAGACAACCCTGAATCTTAGTAACATAATTTTATAGCTATTGAATTGTTCGAATATGTTTAAGATCACAATTAGTTTTTAAGAATATCTTTGGTGTACTAATTACCTAATCAGATAAACTTTTACATTATATTAACCAAATATAGCGAGAGGTTAAGAAAATTACTTATCAAACACAATGAGAGGTATATCAATAATACATCAATTCGCTATAAATAAATGGTATTGGAGTTTCTGAAGTTCATTTTGTATTAGTGATACATCAATTCATTCTATATCAATAATAAAATAGTTCACTTTGTATTTATTGTTGCATCACTGATATAGAATTAATCTTGTAGAAGCTGTTGTATCACTGATATATTGTAAAGTTGAAAAACTGTTGTATCAGTGATACAAAGCAGATTTTAGGAATTGTTATGTTTGATAATTAGAAAAAAATTCTTTAATAATTATAAATCTGGGCCGAATGAAACACCACTGAAATCGAAAAAATAATATAAGTAATTACTATTGGTATGATGTTATAATATTATTGCAGGTGGGTCCAAGGTCAACCAAGGACAGAGAGAGATTTCCACCAAATAACATACTTCTTATGTTGGCTGGGGCAGGACTCTTGTGGATGGGTTGGTCGGGGTTCAATGGAGGTGATCCCTATGCAGCCAACATTGATGCATCCTTGGCTGTATTAAACACACATGTTACTGCTGCTACAAGTTTGTTGACATGGCTCATTCTTGATGTCATCTTCTTTGGAAAACCTTCTGTCATTGGTGCTGTCCAAGGCATGATCACTGGCTTAGTTGCAATCACACCTGCTGCAGGTAGCATCACAACTTTTAAGAAAAGATTCTATGCACGTACTTGAAAGATTAGATTAGACTAAATGCTAAGGCATTCGGCTCCCCCCTAATCAATGCACAAATAAGTCAGTGAATGACAGACTAGCAGGCAAGCATGTGGGTCAGCACACCAATCATCTTGGGGAATTAGACTAGCTTCTCACCATTACCTTCTATTAAGTTTTATACTAGGAGTTAACTGTCTAAAACAAAACGATATAACGTAGAAATGAGTAAATACAGTGCTACAACATGTTGAATTATATTGATCATGTTAGTTTGTATAACTTAAAACCCCAAAAAACTGTTGGTGTGTAGGTGTTGTACAAGGATGGGCAGCCATAGTCATAGGACTGTGTTCAGGCTCTATTCCATGGTTCACAATGATGGTAGTACACAAAAAATCTGAGCTTCTTCAAAAAGTAGACGACACAATGGCTGTCTTCCACACTCATGCAATCGCTGGAAGCCTAGGAGGACTCCTCACGGGCCTCTTTGCTAATCCTAGACTATGTTACCTTTTCTATGGCAACTATAACAAATATTATGGCTTCTTCTATGGAATACACGACGGACAAGTCCATAAAGGACTCAGGCAAATGGGACTCCAGCTTCTGGGGATTCTGTTCATCGTGGTGATGAACGTTGTGATGACAAGCTTGATATGTTTGTTGGTGCAATTCATTGTGCCACTTAGAATGTCAGAGGAAGATATGGAAATTGGAGATGAAGCAGCACATGGTGAGGAGGCTTATGCAATTTGGGGACAAGGTGATAGGCATGAGAAATCTGCTGGATTTTCAGCTTATAATGATGATACTGCTGGAGGTGTTAAGTCTAGTTATAATACGTCTAGAAGTCAGGTCGAAATGGTCTAATTCAAAGCAATTTCTCATGTTCTAAAGTGTTTCTTGTGTGTATGTTTTTAAAACTCCGATTTAGTTTTCTTTTGTCAAAAGGATTTAACTGATCATGATATATGATGTTGAGAGAGATATTTGCACTAGCTGCAGGCTGTAAGAGTGCTTTTGGGCATTCATTGAATGTATTTCCTAAGGAATTGATAATAACAATAAGAAATTCAAGGTTTCAATTTCTTTGATATTCAATAAAAGTGGTAAGGAAAAATGGTTTATTTGTTTGTTCACATATGTATGTTTTTGTTGCTTTTCTTCCTCCTCTAATTTTTCCAATATAAAGAAAGGTGAAAAATTCACAACGTCGGGGTGTGGTCTACGTACACTCTATCTTTTTCAAGCCCCACTTATGGGATCTCATGGGTATGTTATTGTTGTTATACAGAAAGGTGAAAAGTTCAAAAAAAGGGTTGATGCATTGTATGCTCACTCAATAAGTTCATTCTAGATTAAGTTATGAACATTAAAAAATGTAGTTTTTTTGTTGGTGACTCTTTGATTTCAACTTTTTATATGACATACATGTTTAACACTCAGCTCCAGGTTTGATTATGCAATAGGTCCACACATGTTTCAGTGAAAAAATAAGCCACCGATTCACATATAAGATACTATCATTACCTCATGGACAATTAGGCATCTAACCCATAATCATAAGGACCCAATTGCAAGAGCACAACTCTACCAACTAAGTTATATTCTCTCGAGGTAGGTGGAGTATGCATGAAGTAGTCAAATATTTCTTCTCTTTTTTTATTCCTGACGCAATTGAGACGTCCTGGACTTGAACTAAAGATCTCACTTGTAAAGTAAATCATCGCACTTATAATCCAACCAATTGAAGTAGATCAATAGATTTTTTTCTAGGAGCATGTCATTCTTCCTAAATGCAGCATATATTTCTTTGTTGTACTACGATCTTATTTTTTATTCTGACAAATCTTTATGAAATAACTTCAATGAGAAAAAAGAGTTTAAAAGACTTTCCTAGTCCATCCAGACATTTTAAATGTGTACATCGGCCTCGTGATGATCGTGATTTTACCTCATTCATGGCCTACGACGCCATTGCATTCATCCATAGCATTGCACTGCATCATAGGATTGATTTATCATATATAATTGTCATTGTTCATGATTTTATTGTGTTGTGTACTAACCATTTTGATGCAGGTGATAGGATTCTTCATTATTACATGATTGATTTCTCTTACCTAGTCGGTTGAACCTACTGGGTATATTTCGGTGTACTCGCCCCTACTTTGTTTCCTCCCTACAGATCGTGCATAGGGTTCAAGATAGGGTAGTTGATCATCCTATCTGAGTATAATCGATATCATCCAGATCTCAGTAGTGAGGCTTCGACTCCGAGTCACCGTAGATCTTTGGGTCCTCTTTTTATTTTACTTAGCTCTCATACTATGTATCAGATATTGTGAGACAGTATTGTATCTGCTTTTGCGACAGTTGTTTTTACCCTTCAATATCATTTTAGATGTTCTTGTACTCATGACTCTAGGTTTTGAGAGATTTATTATCATTTGAGTTTGTTTCCTCTTTATTTATCTTTCTTTAATTGTAATCCATTTAGGGTCGTGACATTTGCCTATAGGCAGATTATAACAGGTGTCATCATACCCCGTAAAGTTGGATCGTGACATGACTCCATATTTGCAGGTCAATTTATCTCTTATCTAAAAGCACGAAAGTGAATTTACAAGGGGTGTATCTCTAAATTGCTCAGGCTCATTAATTTTGGTGTCCCACTCGTATCAACAAGACACTGACACGAGTACGAGTGTGGGATCTATATAGGATTTGATCAAATAAGATCGGGGTGTATTGACCAATAAATTGAAAAAAAATTGAAAATTTGCTATCTCAAAGTAAAGAGTTGAGCAGATCGGAAACAAATACCTTCAATACTGCAGCCATATTGTAATTTATGCTACTCTATTTGAGTCTTTTGATACTTTTTTCTTGGTAAATCTTCTTATTCATATTGGCTGTTGCAGACCTACGGTTCTATTTTAGAACAAAGAAGCCGAGAAACGGTGATGCCATGGTAAACTACTAAACTTTCTAAGTTTTATTATATTGGAGAAAATTGTCTATGGAAAACTCGTTGGTGAAGAAGATGAAGAAAACTGGAGAGAAAATGAAGCAAACTGCAGAGTGAGAATATGAAGAAGATGGAGGAGAGAAGATGAAGAAGAAGAATACTCGGCCCCAAGCCTAATTATATTTTAATTTAGTCCTTTTACCGGCTATATAGTCTACTAGTTGATTATATTTAATGACAAATAGCTAATTTTTATTGGTAAAATGTGATAAATATTGCACATTATTAGAGTTTATGAATGAGAATAAATATTACAATTATTTAATTATTAATTATAAAGTACTTTTTTTATGAATGAGAATAAATATTATAATTATTTAATTATAAGTTATTTAAACTACTCCTTTTATATTTAGAAGTCTTTTTTTCACATTAAATTTTAGTCAATTAATTATTTAACTTCTAACTATTCAACTCCAAATTATTACTTTATATATTCATAAACTATTACCATATTTATATTATAAGTAATTAAATTGATTTTCTCACTTTGCCGGTATATAATATTTATTTAATTTTATTTACATAAATATTGTATATATTTTAGCAACTATTATTTATATATAATTTTTAAATTGATGCGGTATATATGTGCAAAACACGTACATTGAACTAGTTTAGTAAAACTAATTTTGAGCAGGTATGCTGAACATATTAATAAAATTCTTTTTAATTTCCATATATACTAAAAATATTTTTTAAAAAAATATTTATAGATTTAAAAAATTAAGAGACTATTAATTATTTTTCTCAACTATTCTCTTGACATTAATTTTTAAGATTTAAAAGGCACGTAAATATTTAAAGATCTAAAAAAATAAAAATATATACTAATTAAATTGATTTTAATTAACTTATTTGTCAACTAAAAATGAATGGAGAGAATATACCATATACATTTAAATGACAAATAAAATAATTGCATTGATCCTGCTGTTATGTTTTGATGCATCTAATGTAGTATATTTTTATTATCTATTTATTTTTATTTTTTTGATAAAAGCTAGACTGACGTGATAACCCACTACACCATGAAACCTTTTATAGTCTAGTATTTCTTTATTGCTATAATTAAATTAAATTAAATTGTGTTTAAATAAAATAATTTGTCATTTAAGAGTTATAAAAATTTATAAACATAATTGATCCTCCTAAAACTATTTTTTTTTTTAAAAAAAGGTCAAGTTCATTTTGACAATAATTTAAATGTCACATTTCTATTTGAATGACTGCTTACGTACAATGGAAAAAATGTTGTAAGCTAATAAATTGATTTATATAGCATAAAATTTTAAGAAATTTTACCATCCTAAATATTAGGAATTCATACATTTCTAATATGTTGGAAGAGTGAGTAAGCTAGCAGGAGGTTCGACATGCCTGCTTACTTGTTCACTCTTCGTTTATGCTCTTCTTGGCATCACATGTGCACACTCTTCTTTTACACTCTTCTTTTGAAAGCAAGCATAGCTTGAGTCTGCATTGACGTGGCAATGAAAGCCTGCCCTAGCTGTCCCCATTTTCTGATGTTCGGACATCTGTTCTTTCAAAGTATATTGTTTCCTTGCTGTTTGCTTTCTTCTTTGGCTGTTGTGGTCTGATCTTTTCGGCTACAATTTTCAGGTATTTTCTGTTGTGCTTTTCTTTTATTGCTCTTTTCCTTTGATTTGAGTTTGTGAATTTAGGTCGGTGAGATATGGGTGTGTCTAATTTCCAATTTTTCAGCAGTTTTGGTTGCACTTTCTCTATAATTGCTTATATTGAGTTTGTAGCCATTTGTTTAAACTACTTTGAAAGCTATGTATGTAGATGTAGTTTAACTGATGCACAGAAAGTGTTTGATGAAATGCCTCATAGAAATCTTACTATTTGTTACAACGCTTTGATTTCTGGGTATGTTCAACATTGTCATTTCTTAAATAGATTTTTATTATTTAGTGAAATAAGGTTGAGACGAGTGTCGTTTAGTGCGGTTGCTATTTTGGAATTTTAGTTTCACCCGACTATGGAACAATGATTTTTGTGCACCGTAATCAATTGGAGTATCAGCTAGCAGAGTAGTGGACCTGTTTGGTTGTGACACCCGTGAAATTACCGAAATATCTCAAAAATAGAATCGTGTGCAAAATGCGTCTTTTCAAACTCCAACGGAAACTCAAGACGAATTTGTGATCAGTACAAAAAATTGAGTGGTAAAATGACCTCGACCCAATTTTAGAGAAATCGGGTCAAAAATAATTTTTCGTCATTAAATTCGAAATCAGTGTTGGTGCGCGCCCAAGGCGCGACGCGCATAGGACGCGGACCAATACTTATATTTTTTTAAAAAAATTTCAACGGGATTGAAAAATCGATCGGAAAGCGATTTACGAAAATTTACACATCAAACGCATTTGACACGCGTTTTATGTGTATTTTCATATGAAAATAGTTTTTCAATGCGTTTTAAGTTTTCAGTCAAAAATTATACATGTTAACGTCCTAGGTGCAGCGCGGACTAAGTTTTTCAGGTCAAAAACTTTTCTTTTGTTTCATGAGGGGCATTTTGGTCAATCCCCACCCTCCTAGACTTCATCCACGACCAATATAAGTTGTTTTAGGTCTAAAAATGGTTTCTAAGCCTATTCTAAACTTTCTTACGCTAAAATTGAATTGGAGTTCTTGAGAGAAAAAAAATAGAGAAGCTAGGGTTCCAGAGGTTGAGGTCAATCTCTTGCGAATTCGATTGTCTATCTCCCTACCAGGTATGTAAGGCTACCTAAAATCTTAATTTCGTACCTAATCTATATTTACTATCAAGAATTCTAGTCAAGAGTCAAGTCAATTTCATTCCTATGATTTTATGGAGAAAATACAGAACTTTATTATGAGATCCTTATTGTTTTATCATTATCATGCTAAGAATTTCAGCGTTGAGTACATCTTTTTAAATTCTTGAAGTACTATTACAGTTACAAGAACCCTAACTAGAATCGAGAATTATTTTCCATATTATGTTTTACTACTACTCTATTGCCAAGATAAGCTTTGCATGATAAGACATTATGTTCGTATAATTATGACTCTATGAAATTCATGAAAGGTTATTCAGTTCAAGGTATGAGTTGATTAAATAAACATATTAGCATAAGTAATACAAGTAGTCTATTTACTACACTATCTTTTGAGCATAACATGTCAGATATAAAAGAGCAGTTCAGACAGTTGAGGTATTTTTGCATTATTATTCATCATGCATAAGTTTTAGAGTTTGAGAAGGCATTATTAATTTTGAGAAAGAAAAATCAGTTTATAGAAAATATGTTGAGCCAAGGCTCCAAGCAGTATTTTTTCAGTTTACCCCTAGAGTGAGACATGTTTTCAGATATGAGCATTACAAAAATTATTTTGGGAGTAGTATTGAGCATCGATATGAGTGAGTAATAATAATAACTTGAACTCATAAACTACGTAGCCAGCGTAGGATAGGATTGTACCAAGGTACAACTCCTCACTTACCACTGAGATGGCCTAGTTTTGGGATGGATCCACTCCCCTATTTTTCGTTCCTTACCCCGGCAAAGTATAAGACGGCTCTGGCAGCGTGTGGAAGACGTTGTATCATCACGAAACTCATAGTGGTGGTTGTCGATTAGAGAAACTCCCCAAGTTAAAGTAATCTAGTTTCTACATACAAACTTTCAGTATACATTCTATTTTCAGCATGTGTTGCATTATTACTTATGTTATCTTATTTTGAGACATGTTTTGGTTACCTTGAGTATAGTATCTTATCCTATGTTTCCGTTTTGACCATTTTACATATCGTACATTCCACGTACTGACGCATTTGGCGTTGCATCGTTTTATGATGTAGATTCAAGTATCCACATGATAGCAGATATTCAGTACGTTAGTTTTCCAGAGGCAATTGGTGAGACCTCTTTGTTTTTCAGAGGACTCTAGTCAGTTTAATTTTTGTATTATTTTACAGTCAGGTAGTCGTGGGTCCTATTGCGGCTCCTATCTCAGTATAGTAGAGGCTTCATGGACAGAGTTAGTGAGTCGGTCTAGTCTTTCCATTCAGATATTTTAAGTATTATTACAAATTGTATGAAAAGTCATTTTCAGACTTTGTATAAAGCTTGATTTGAGATTCTCTGAGTTTTTATTAAATATTTTAAAAGGTTCATCTTGTAAAACTTCTGCATGCATGTAAAGATTCCAGTTGAGTAAGTCAGTTAGGCAAGGGTTCGCTTGGGGACCAGCGATGGTTCTCAAGTGTCAGTCACGTCTAGGATGTAGACTCAGGGCGTGACATTGGTGAGTATTTCTGTCACATTTTGATTCGTCCAATGAGGCAAATGCTAGATGTTTGCTTTGAATGTATATATGATGCTGAATTAGAGGAATTTTTGTGTTTTGCATGGTAAGAATTGTTGTGTTTGTGGTGTCAGTGTATTTAATTATTTTTATTTTAGGTAATTTAGTTTATGAACAGAAGCACCTATGGCAACAACAATGACTAACATATCTGGTAAAATTTCTATTTGTGTGGCTTGGAACGTAATTTTACTTGATGTGTCATTCACATGTGTTGCTTGCTGTTCCTATTTCCTCATCTTCAAACACATGTTCACGTGGGCTCGCTTCTTTCAAGTTATGTATAAATTGTTTCTTCATCGGCTTTTTCCCTCTCGCCGCCATAGTTTCATCTTCCCAGGTATTGCTTCTTCTGCTTCCTTTTTGCGAGATTTGAATTTGAGGGTTTATGGGTTTGTGTAATATTTCAATTTCCCAACAGTTTTTGGCGAAGACGACAAAAATTTTTGGCCTCTAAAACTTTTGCCCTTCCATCCTTTTCAGGTATACAAGGCCGACAAGGTAAATAATCAAGCATAGAATACGAACAATGGTACAGTTTCCTCCTTAGTTTTACTTGACATATTTTATAAGGGTTCGACACCGACAACTAGGATATAATTTGGTAAAGTAAAAAATGGTGATCTGTATAAATTGAATACTGTTTTCTGGATTGTGCTTCTACATATTAACACTATGGTGCAGTGTTTTGTGGCCTAATTTTGGCAATACATAGCAACACAAAAGCTACTGTTGAGCTTATTGTTACAGTTGCTTTAGCTAATTCCTACTTTGAGCTACACTCTCATTGATTCTACGACGTGACAAAATTATAGATTTTATTGGTTATGATAGCTATATGTGTTGTTAGTTATTTCATTGGGGTTGTTCGGGTGTGCAACTAAGGTTCTCGCAGCTACATCAAAGCCTCTGCACTTTGTCAATATATATATCTCTCTTTATTGTTTCAGCACCATGAAATTTACTTATAGCATAATTGGTTAGCTTTCCGTAACAGAATTCATTCTAATAATTTGATTATTCTTTGTGTAGTTCTCTCCAGCGTAATGGACTACATGCTTTCTATCGATGCAATTAGGCCCGCACTTGCAAATTGGACCTCAAAGGTCAAGTGGTTGATATGTTTTGTCCCCGACAGAGCAAAGATCGTACTATTCATTTTCAAACTATAATTGCACAGGATGAAAATGTACACGACTCTGCCCAACATATATAGACATATTAGGCAAATTTCCTTTTTTACTTGATTGCAGGAACAACATGTTCCCGTAGTCTTGTACGGTGATGATATTGGTAGGTGTCACAACCTCTTCGTACCATTTGAAACATATTTGGTATCGAGTGCTAAGGTTAGGGAGGCACGCACCTATTTTCTGCAGAAAAGAAGTTGGGCTCCATTCGATAGTTTCCTATAGAGCTTCGTGATGTGGTAAGTTTCAGGAAAGTGTATTTCTCTGGCATTTCTGCTTTAGGTCTTGTGATTCCTTAAAATTTCTGTTTGATTTTTAATCTCTCTGTCTTTTGGATGCATTATAGAGCATGTGGCTAACCCGTATGTTCGTTTTGTAGAAGTTTGGATTTCTGTTTAATTAATTTTCCCGAGTTATTTACAAGAATCACTTTGGAGGTTGCCGGTCTTGAACTTTTGACCCACATTTGCTATGATGCATGACCCTTCACTCTTATCAGTTAATTGCTAACACATAGCTTTGGATGTGTTTGTAGTTGCTTGTTGATGGTGGATTGAACAAACTGGAGGAACAACATGCTCACAACTCTCCTAATACTTTACATTTTCTTGAGTTTCCCTTCATTACTGTTTGGTTTGTTAACAACTTGCCACACCAAAATTGTTAGCTGCAATCAATTTTAGTTGGAAATTATTATTAACTGCACTTGATTAAAAAATGTACATACTTTATGGCCCTCTGTTGTTAAAGTCTCCTACAATTGTTTAGATTTGACTGTTTATTCTACTTGCTTCCTTATTATCATCAATCTATGCTGCTGTGAATAATGTAGTAGATCCACAAAAAACTCTAAAAAATCTGATTCATTCATATTGTGCATTGTTACCTAGTACTTCAAAATTAGAAAGAGTTAAAAAAATACATCTAAATTGTGAATATCATATTAATGAATATAAGTTGGCTAAATTAATGGTTAAAGAGGAAATAAGTTTCAATATATAGAAGATGAAATGTGAAGAGTTTATTATTATAAAAAAAAAAAAAATAGTTACATATATCTTTAGCTTCCAATGAAGTTAGGAGGTGAAAATGTTATATAAATAAATTATATAATTCATCATTAATATGATCCAGTTCCCACCTAACCATGCTCTTTTTTGCAAATTAGACATTTAATTAGATTTTGTTTACTATATTAAAATATTAAAATTTTAATTACATTTTAATTTTTTATAAGGATAAAATCGTAATTCAACTTTTGAAGTTAGGAGCTTCCTGCATATAATATAATATAGTATAATGTAATATAATATAATATGATATAATATACACAACAACAACATACCCAGTAAAATCCCACAAGTGGGGTCTGGGGAGGGTAGAATGTACGCAGACCTTACCACTACC
>JAABOM020000103.1:16496799-16517986 GCA_011800125.2 Solanum clarkiae
CTCCCTTATTTTTGTACAATGGAACCATAGTACTCCTCCTCCATTCATCAGGCATAATATAATATGATATAATATAATATAATATAATATAATATAATATAATATAATAATGACAATGAGATGATATATATATATATATATATATATGATTTTTATTAATCAATAGCTTAGTATTGAGTGAGAAATCTCGTCCAAAATTTTTTAAAACTGTCCCATCCCACTATTATGGATCTATCTATTCTACCGCTACCTAATTATTGACATGTGGAGCAGAATTAGATATTATCTTCAATTACTATAGTTTAGTGGGAAAAACTTTAAATTGTTGAACATTTTTTTGGCATATATTTTTTTTAATAAGTAAATAATTTTTTAGAAAAATTCTAAAACAAATAATGATCTAGGAGTAGTAATATTCACATCTATGTAGAAGCTATTTAAGTGATATTACTAATAACACAAGTTATGCCATTTTAAGTTATCCTTTACAGATGTGAAATTGTTTAAACTGGATATCTTTTGTATTATCATTCAAAAGTATAATTAATTAACTCAATAATTAAATTAGTATTTGAAAAAATGGTAAATTAAGTTTAATTTCTTTTTCTTCATCCCTCTTTCTTATAAATATATAGTTACATAAAGTCATCTAATTATATGATATACAAATATATTGTAAAGATAATCTGAATAAAATTCTTTACTAGTAATTCTTCGCAATTCTCAATCTTGTTCTCTCTTTGTGATCAATTCTTCATGGTGTCAGAGCAGGAAATAATCCTGCAAGTCTCTTCTTCTTTCATGATAGTTTTGCTATCAAATTTAGAATTCATTCTCTATTTCGATTTTGAAGTCTGTAACAATGGCAGATCCCAGCAGCGGTGGTTCAGTACCTACAATTCCACTTAATTATCAGGCAAGTCAATATGAAGTTGTTGCTGATAATGTTTGTATTGAATAGTGTTATCGCTCAATCAAATTATCAAATAATATAATATGTCGTTCGACTTTGTGCAGGGTAAAAAATTGGGATAAATTCTCCCTCCATGACCTGAGGCCAGTGAATGCAAAAGGGAGATTACCCCATCATACTCTTTCGAATAGACAAAATGGTAGTGTATTGTTTTTTAAAAAAATTAATTTGTACTAGTAGTCCTTATTTACTTATCAAATTTTTCAAATTATAAATGTTAGAATAATAATTATTTAAAAATAATAGTAAATGTCAAATTTTTATCTATGATAATTTTTTTTAAATGGTGGACAAAAAGTTTAATTAATCACTTTTATTTTCCATAATCCTTGAAATGCAATTATGTATCAGATTAGAAATATCATTGACTTTGTTTGACTAATTTAATTGATAACAAGATATACACATTTTCATATTAAGGATCGTAACTTGTTAGATAGTTTGATTCTTCTTGTTGGTATAAATAAATTCTGAAGTTCCAAAATACTTGAAATGTAATTTTATGTTAGATTAGAAGTTATGATTTGACTTTTTTTTTTTTTACCAATTTAATTGATAACAAAATATCAAGCTATCATATTAGGGATCACGTCTTTATTTGATTAGAAACAACGAATGACTTTATTTGATTAATTTAATTGTTAACAAGATATGCATACTATCATATTAGGAATCACGTCCTATTAGATTATTTCATGATTTTTGTTATTGTAAGTTCTGAAATATCGAAATATTTGAAATGTAATTATATGTTAGATTAGAAGTAACAATCGATTTTATTAGACTACTTTAATTAATAACAAGATATCATATTAGGGATCACATCTTGTTATATTGTTTGATTATTCTTTGTCAGTCTAAGTTTTGAATAATCAAAATACTTTATTGTATGTCAATTTTGTTATATATTAGACTAATGTAATTAAATATTTAATTGAAAGTAATCGACTTTGTTCTAACTAATTCCATCAAATGTAATGATTAAAGTAATATGATGTTTGAATTTTGAGTATGATGCCTAAATTTATGGTAAAAATTTAAATTAATATTGTGTCTTTATCAAACATAAATGTTCAATTCAAAATTAGTACATGTCAATTGTCAGAGAAGTCACTATATGTCTTTATCATCCAAATAGACGGATGTAGTTAGCCAAAGGGCCAATATTGCATAGGAAAAATTTCAGCACATTGTGTGAGGGCCTTTAATTTTTTACAAGTGTTTTAGTGGGTCCCTCTCTCACCTTCATCTTTTCAAATTCCCTTTTTTCCATTTACGTCCTTTTTTTTTTTTTTAATTATACAGTTTATTTGTCAAAAATCAGTAGAAATTAATATCAATCAATTTTTTTTTATTTACTAATATATATTATATTAAAAATGTAAAGATTTTTAGGAATATTTATTTAAATTTTTTTCTCTTCGTTCAAAAACTTTGCTATAGATAAAAGTAAAATTATATTTTCACCATTTTTTAAAAATTATTATTTAAGTATATTTATAATATTGATGTTTAAAATATATGCAAAAAAAATGATAAAATAAGGATTTGTAGCTGTGGAAAGACTCTTAAATCTTCCTTATTTAATAGACTTTTACTTTCTCCTTATTTGAATCAAGAAAATACTCTGCAATCTCTAAGGAAAAATGTAATTTGTCATGAGTTTTAATTACTTATAGAATCTCTATATATAAGACCTTTATAAATAAATAACTCATCAAAATTACTTTTGTAGTGAATTATTTATATTTTTATAAGTTTATTATTAAATTTAATTTTTCTAGCTTTGATCACGCGTAAAGTGCATACAACATGACTGATATAATTAAAAGATTGAACTCTATTATAACTATGGTTTTCTTTTCGTGATTTATAGTTTTCCTTTATCCATTAGTTTGACTTAATATATCATGACTAAATCTTTAAAAAAAATATAGAGAAAAACCTCACTCATGAGAAAGTAAGAACACACCCATAAGAATTCAAAAATTACTTGTCCTTCAAATTTTTATTCAGAAATTAATTCTTTTTAAATTTTATATTTGTTGTTGCACTAATCATTAATCTTTAAGTTAAAAGTTAAATTAATGAACAAAAGAAAATCATAAATCAAGGAAAAAAGACTATAATTATAATAGAGCTTAATATTTTAATCATAAAAAAAGGGACTAAAATTTTGATTGTTATTAATTTTTTTATCTCTGCTGATTTTTGACAAATAAAATGCTTATAAGGAAAAGAGGGAATTTGAAAAGATGAAGGTGAGAGAAGGTGTGATAATAAAATGGGACCCACTAAAACACTTGCAAAAATTGAAGGCCCTCACACAACTATTGTAAGTTGTGTCTCAACCATATTAAAATTTTTCAATAGCATACTACTAATAATTTTTACTTTTTGACAAGTCTTTTCCCACACCAACTTTCTCTGCAAAGTACAATCTTAACCAAAAACTTAACCATAAACACAAAAGTTTTTAACTCTTCCATGACAGAGTATTTTGAAACCAACAAAAATTGTTGGATCTGATTTTGATGACAAACCTTTATGGAACCATGTTAAGATTCTCACAGTTGCTCCTAATGGTGGTGGAAATAGAGTATGATCATGTAAAAAAGTTACGTATTCATACTCTAAAGTAAAAACACATCTTCTAAAGTTTTTTGGTCACATTGAAGATGAAAATGAAGAAGTCGACAAAAAAATCGGATGCAAAGAAAAAGTTAGATTATGTTTCTCTATCGAAAGGTTTAGATTTACCACAATCGAAAAAGTGAAAAAGTTTCAGTAGTAGAGCATTGGAAAAGTCTTTTGGTACTGCTAACAGAAATATTGGCGTCTCAAATATTTTATGCATTAGGTTTATCATTTAATCTTGCGACTTCTCCTTAATTACTTTAAAAAATATTTAGAGTTTATGGTGGGAAATCATATACCGGCTATGTTCCACCAACTTATAATAGATTAAGAGCTATTTTTTTGGTACAAGAAAGAGCTAATATCAATAAAAAAAATTATAACCTATTATAGATACCTGAAAAAGAAAAGGATTATGGATTTATTCAAATGGATGATCTGATGTTAAAAGGCGATCATTAATAAACATAATGGGAGCATCTAGTGGTGGACCAATATTCTTAAAATCGATTACTTCTAGTGAAATTGTCAAAGATAGTGAGTATATTGTTAGGTTGTTTGTTGAAATCATAAAAAATGTAGTTCAAGTTATAACCGATAATGCCGAAAAAATGAAACTTGTTGGTCCTATTATTAAAAAAAATTGAAAAGTATTTGTCAACCTTTCGAGAAATCACCTCACTTCTTAAGTTGTGAATGGATATAATTGATTGGTGAAATAAGTAGTTTAAAAAATTTATGGTGAATCATGACATGGCTCGTGCCATTTTTCAAAGGCATTCCGGTCTATCTTTATTAAAAGTTGTTGAAACAAAATTCGTTTCCCATATTGTCATGACTTCTTGTATCCATAGATGTAATGACCTTGCCAGTCATTTTTTAGCTTATTTGTGAAAATTATTGTTTTATCCTTTCATAAGTTGCTTTGGACCTATTCGAACTATATGTGTTATTGGAACTGAGATCTTATGTTTTAAAAGTGAAAAATATGAGTATTGACATTTTTAGAAGTTTAAATTGTAGAAAAAGTGAGTTGTCATACCATTCTGAGTTTCAGGTGTCGAATTAAAAATTTGTCGATTTCATTAGCTCTCGAATATCAAATCTAGTCTAGGAGAAGTTACGGAATTGAATTTGGAGTTAAAAAAGAGATTTTGGACCCAAAGTTGCATTTGTAATTGATTTTGGAGTCTAACTTTGACTTTAGCAAACATTCGGAGGTCGAAAACTCAAATTGAAATTCTGACAGGTCCAATGGTTCCGGATAATGAGATTAATGATAAAAATGGTCTCGTAATTTTTGAAGCTTCTAAGGGCAGTTTTGGTATTTTGAGTTTTGACTAGTTTTAACGAGGTTTATAAGTAACTAGGTCGAGGAGACCTTGGAATCAAATTCTGATAATTTTGTTGAGTCTGGATCACCATTCGTAGTAGGGTTATATGTCTTGTTTGTGTGAATCATGTTTTGAATGGACATCTGGGGTACGTTTTGAGATTTTTAAATAGCTGGTTTTCCCTGATCCCCAAGATGTTGGATTGTTTCATTTGTACCACCCCTTGACCATGGGTAGGTGGCAAGGTGAGATGTATCACTTTTAAGATATAGTACCATATTTTTTTTAAAACTCCTTGACCATGGACAAGTGGCAAGAAGGAGATTATACCACCTTTCAAAATCCCTTGACCACAGAGAGGTGGCAAGGTTGAGATATTATGATTAAGACATTTCAATACATGGTTTGTGAGGCCTCTGTATTCTATCTGGTAGCTTTAACTCGATAGATGTGTACACCGATTGTGCGATAACCATGATTTTACCCCATGCATTACACAGAGACATCTCATTTGCATGTATCATTGATTATACTTGATATCTTTAACTGTTTTTATAACTGTATATATTTTTTTAGTGTATTAATTCCTTCAATGCAGGTGGCAGGGACTTTTAGTTATTACATGTTTATCTGACTTCTCCAACCCAGTCGGTTGAATCTACTGGGTATATTTCGATGTACTCACCACTACGATGTTTTCTCCCTGCAGATCGAGCATAGGGACTTAATTCCTTGTGGTAGTTGATCCTATTCTATCAGAGCTCTTCTTCTTATCCAAGAATAAAGTGGTGAGGCTCAGACATTGGGTTGCCATTATATTGTTGATACCTTATGTATTGGCCTCCATTTTGGACTTTGTATTTTAAATCTTTATGAGACAACTTGTATTTACTATTTCTTATGATTATAATGCCTTTGTACTCATGACTTCAAATTTTAGAATTTTAAATTTGTGTTTGTTTTATTTTACTATTTCTTCCTTTTAGTTGCAATTCATTTTTGGGTTGTAACTGTTTTATTTTACTATTTCTTCCTTTTAGTTGCAATTCATTTTTGGGTTGTAACAAGTCTGGTATTTGAGTCCTAGGTTCGTTGGGATCGTGAATTAAAAGCGGGGTGTCAAATAGAGTCTCGCAGATCGATATGTAGGTATCCATACCATCTTCAAAAGGCTACGAGATACTTGATAAGAAGAACTTGCAGTCTTGCTTCTATTCATGTATATATTTATATCAACTACTTTGAAAGTATCTAATCTACTCCTTCTGCACAGATGCCGATGACTAGAGCCAGACAGTCGATGGGCGAGCCTGAGCCAGCTAATGTAGCCCCTACTTATGGTCGAGGCAAGGCTCGTGGTAGGGCCAACGGTCGTGGACATGCTAGAGGGGTAGCTCTACCCAGAGGACATGATAGAGCAGCTTCACCAAAGTCTAAGTATGAGTTAGAGGGACCCACAGACCCTGTTCCACCACCATGATTCCCTGATGTTATACCCTTAGTTTAGGAGTTACTTCTATGAGTATTGGTCATACTTGAGAGAGCTTCTATGACTTCTATTATTCTCGATGCACCGACTCTTATGGTGTTGTCTGCCCCTTCTATAGCACCTATTAGTCCACCTATGATTAGTGTTGGTCATTCATCAGCCCTAGTAGATCCTCCTATAACTTCTATTATTTCACCTCAAACTTATCGGTTGAGTACTGGTTCACAATTTCATGAGTTGTCTATTGCATTATCTATTGCACCACCAAGGTTTATGGTGCCATTAGTTTCTGTTAGCCCTGCTATGTCTATGCAAAGCAGAAGAGTTTCGAGAGATTTGTCCGGTTGGCTCCCTCCAAATTTGATGGTACGCCTGGTGACAGGGCTTATGACTTTCTTTTAGAGTGCCAGGATCGATTATATAATTTGACTATTCTTGAGTCACATGGAGTTGCTTATACCTCATATCCGTTCACTAGCTTAGCCAAGGATTGGTGAGATCAGTTTTGGTTCGTAGACCGGTTGAATCGCCAACTATGACTTGGGAATAGTTCATTGAGGTGTTCTTAGAGAGCTTTTTGCCTTATAGCCTCCAAGACAGCCGACAAGATGAGTTTAATGAGCTACAACAGGGCTTATATCAGTATCTGATTGTGAGGCCAGATTTCATGAGTTGTCCAAGTGTGCCTTGTCTAGTATCCCTACAGAGTTTGAGAGAATTTGACGCTTTGCCAAGGGATTGGCGGAGTATCTTCAAGAGGCTACAACTTCTTTAATTTTGGCTAGTGACACCTTCTAAAGTAGTGAACCATGCCTGCTTGATTGAGCTTATTAGACATGATCATCAGGGTGGAGGGAAGAGATTCCGCCACCATGGTCAGTTTAGTGGGCACCCACCATGAGATAGAGAGTTCCGAAGACAGGGCCATCAGGGTAGGGCAGTTTATGCATCCATTCCTACAGTTGACGGTATTGATAGATCTAGACCTATTCAGACCGGCCGTGATAGCTCTTCTCGTGTAGCTAGGCATGGTAATTTTTCAAAAAATAATAAAAAAATTTCCTCTTCTTTGTTAGATTCTACTTTCTAATTTTATATTGAAATAACCTATTGAATCTCAGAAGATACATCTATTTCGAGCGAAATATCCTTAAAGACAATGCCATAGGCATGCCTCAAGCTATAAGATTTTCATGATTTCTAATTTTTATTCAACAAATTATGTATGTATTAGTTATGCAGGTATTACTTATTTCATATTCTATCATGTATAAAATTATACATAGATTATCTCATAACTTTTACTTGCATTGGTTATGCGAATTTTTAATTGCAAATTGAACAACCTATTAACTTTATACATGAATCAACTATCTCCTAATTAACTATCAAACTTGATATTACTTCTATATAATTCAATATTTGTATAACTCACATACAAACCAGCTACCAAATTACTCTCTTTGTTCACTTTTAGCTACCAAATTTTTACTTAAAACATTTATTGAAAAAATAATTTGATTAGTATAGTAAGTTTACCATGTTACCCCTATTAATTGAAAAGGTTCGCTCATTATGTTTTCCAAAGTTATTAACTCAATAATAATAAATTGAGGGTATAGTAGAAAAAAATTATCCTATCTTAATTTATAAAAAATAATAAATAAAAATAAAAATTAAATTAATTTTTTTTGACAACTAAAAGTGATCGGTTTCTATTCTAATTTTTTCGAGGATAAAATAAAGGAAAGAAAAGAAAGAGCATGTACTTTGATATGTGTACTACTACTTTAGTGGTATATTGACAATTATGCCCCCTAATAGAATTCAAGAAATTGTCGCATTTTCCAAACTCATTTTTTTCCGTATAGAGAATTTATAAATCTTGAGAGTACAGAATTTGGAGAAGATAAATTTAGACAGCGATATAGAAAACCCTAAAAAGCTTCATAGCTATATCGCCGCTCTCCATTACCCATCTCTTTGATGCCTAGTTTTCAGGTACCCATCTCTCTATTCTCTCTTCTCCTGTTCAATTTTGAGATTATATTGCTTTTTTCAACCATTTTTTCTTAGTTTTCTTTCTGATAGTGAGGCTGATGTAAGTTTATGGTGTAATTAACTGTGAATTTGTGCTGTATATTGTTGTTTTGGAAGTGTTTGGTTGTTTTTTAGTTGATTCACTGCTGTTAGCTGAAATTAGGTACAACAGTAGGGTTTTAGGTACTGGGTAGTGGCTAGGGCTTTGGCAATGGCGAGGGTATTGGGTTTTTTTGTTTGCCTAAATTTGTTAAGATGGCTGGTGTTGCCGAACTCTTCATCTATCTCGATGTTCCGATGTTTGAAATTTATGAGATTTTGTGGTTTCTGTTTGCTGGTCGTTCAAAATTATATAAATGTAAAGTAATAGCTAAAATGATTGAAAGGGTTGAGGGGGTTTTCTTTTGAAAGGTTTGAGGGAGTTCCTCATCTAGTTCCACTCACAAATCTTTAAAAACTTTAACAATCAAAGCACATTTTCTTCTTCGACAAACATTGTCCTGCTTCTTTAGCTGTCTTTACTAGATGTGGAAATGTATCCGAGTCCGTGCCGTGTGACAATAGGGAAGATGGTTTCTTATTTTATGTTGGTCTTCTCTTTTGGGCTTTGCACTTGCCGGCTTTGGGTGAATTTAGTGTTTCCAAGATTATAAATGATATTGGGAGTCTGGGACCAAGTGGCTCGCTTTCCTCTGCCCTCTTTTGGAAATGGTGCTTTGTACTAAGTGTTCCCTTTGACTTAACTATGTGTAGATGGACATGAATTTAGCTGAGTTTAACTTTTGGTGTGTGCAGCTTTACTGCGTGTACCTAATGGTGGGGTTAGTCAAGATATGTTACGTTAACGCAGTTCTTTTTTTTCTTGTTGGTGTTGGTATCTATACCTTTTAATGGTAATTGTTGCTTTAGCAACAAAGATTTTTATGGTGTTATCCTTGTAAATCTTGTGTCGGCCTTAGTTTTTTTCTTTTTTTTGCTCGTCACTTTTTGACCAACCATCTTTTGATGATTGCATGTTGTGAATAACTTCAAGCATATCTTTTGGTAGTGGATGCATGCTTCATTAATTTAGCCATATGTTATTGGATATTTATCTTTAATTTGCTATTATTAGGTGAATTCAAACTGATGTTAGTTTCACCAGATATTCTAGCAGCCCGTCTTCTTCTTTGTTCTTTTTGGTATTTGTCTGGTTCAAGTAAATGAATTTTGTTTGAGTACAACAAAGCTCAGCCAATTCCAAAGTGAATATGTTTGCACCAGCTATACAATCTCCTCCTTGAACATGGCTTTATATCTTCCTTTTCATAGTGGAAGTAGAATTGCAACCTTCTTTATGGTTCAGGCTCTTACTCGTTACTCCCTCTTTCTTATTTGAAGATATACCTGCTAGCCTGAGTTTGCGAAGCAACAGGTTCCGTAAACATGAGTAAGAAGAAACAACACGTGTTCCTTGATGTTTCTATCGATGGTGACCCAGTTGAAAGAATGGTTTTTGAGGTATCAAGCTATCAACTAGCTAGTTTTGTTATCCCTAAATCTATGTGTTTGAACTCGCATATCGAGATACTTACAGTTGACTCCCCTTGAGTTCTTTTATTTGCAGCTTTTCACCGATGTAGCTCCAAAAACTGCAGAAAACTTTCGTGCATTGTGTACAGGTGACAAATATAAGAGTGCTGCTCGTGTATCATATATTAGACTAAGCTCTTCAGATTCGTTTTCTAGTTGCATTTTATTCTGTAACCTTATATCCTGTCAATGTTCTGCTGAATTCTTCGCGTTTAACATACTTCTGACATGCATTCAGACCTTATTGTGATTCCATAACATGAAAGTTGTTGGCCCAAATGTGGAAATTATAAGTGATAAACTCAATAAGACAGAACGGGGGACTCACTTTTGAGTAATTCTTAGTTCTCTTTTTTGGAAGATTCAAAGTTGTGTTTCTTTGTTTGTGCCAAATTGTTACATACCACCACATAACACAGCGAAAATCTGTCAATTTGCTTGCTGTCTTTGAATTCTCTTATGTGCTAAAATACTTTGTTATATGATGCTTGCTCATGGAAAAGTAACTTCCCATGAAGTACAATACTTTATCCAAAAAGACAAAAGAGGATAGATAATGAACTTGCTGCAAAATATTTTGTAAGCTAACTAGCTACTCATCGTCAAAAAGAAATGTACAAAGACCACCAAACAGTCTATGGATAAAGATTTACTCGCAGTGCAGATGACAGGTTGATAAGATCCCCGAGATGTTCACTTTCTTAATGGGAGTTTGTCAGCTCAGCCTTAAGTTATCTCCTTAGATTTATTTAGAGAAATGGTTCAGGTCACCTTAACAAGTTCCTTTGATGGGTTATTAGCTGGTTGCTGTTGGCTGTCGGTTCAACGTGCCATGGTCATTAGCTCCTTATGTTATAGATAATTCGGTGACATGACTAGTCATCCAGTGGGAACTGATTTTTGTCACCTTCCTTTTCTTGGATGCTTTATCCATCTCCATGTTAAGTTCTGTCGTATCCTCAAATGATATAGGAAGAATTGTTATTCTGCAGGAGAGAAAGGAGTCAGCTCTAAGACAGGAAGACCATTGCATTATAAAGGAACCTTTTTCCATCGTATTGTCAAGGGATCTGTGGCTCAGGTATGTTTGTAGGCTCTGGGTATGCTGGTTCTACATTAGTTTGACTCTGCTCCACTGCACTGTTACCTTAAAAGAAGTGCTCCGTTGCACAGCGCTTAGCTTTGTGGTTGAGCACAGCTAAGAAGTGGTGTTTCCTTTTAGTCAGATATCCTTGTTTATGCTGTAGGATGCAGGGCTGATCGTCACAACTGCATTTCTTGTGATATAGTTTTAAGGTTGTGCTAACCGAGTTGTTCGTCCTCTATATTAACGAGTTTCAGCATGTTATAAGGCCCAGCACTGTTCACGTACTTTTATGATAGTTAACTAATTGTCTTTTTCCTTCTCTATTTCAGGCTGGTGACTTGTTGAGACAAGATGGTATGTGTTTGATCAACATACTACATTGAATTTTGTGTATACTCAACTGATGATCAGCTAAAATGAAGTGTTTGTTGGACTAAGATTAGTTGATTCTTTAGTACTTCCTCCGTCCCATTCTATGTGGGCTTTCTTTGATTTTGACACGGTATTTAAGAAAAAAGAAAGAATTTTGAAACTTCTGGTCTGAAACAATTCTTAGATATTTGTGTCGTCGAAAATCATTTCAGTAAGGGTAAAAGGGAAATTTTAAAGTTAAATTTTTTCTAATTATGGTGAGGTGACATCTTTTCCGGGACGGACTAGAAAGGAAAGGATGCCATATAAAATGGGACAGAGAGAATACTGATTTTGGTTTTAAGTTTGACCATATATGTTTTTGCCCTAATAAGGGAACTGTAGGTGAAATGAGATTAGCAAAATTGAGGTATTGGCATGCAAACAAAGACAATCATATGTTTTGGCTTAATCTTTCTGGGAATGGGTAGATGATATAGCACATAGTATTTGAATAGGTTGAATGGAATGTGGGAGTGCTACTAGAGTATATTATACAGAAGGGAACAACTACCAAACAAATTTGATAGAAGGGTTCTATACCGACAATTTATATGAGAGTGAGTGTTGGGTCTCTAAAAGTCTAATTTATCCGAAAGATGAATAGTATTAAAACGTAGGTGTTTAAATGATGTGTGGAGATATAACTAGATACAATTAGAAACTATCAGATCTTACCGCAGGGCCAATGAGGAAAGAGAATAATAAACGCAAGGATCCATATAGAATATACCGATTAGTTGGGATTAACACTTGAGTATTGTTACTTTACGTCTAGTGCGTCTAAAGACTCATATGTCCATGTGAATTTAAGTGTTAGGTTTTTTTTTTTTTTTTTTGTTTTTTTTTGATGAGAATGGGAAGCCCCAACCGCTACCCTTTTGGGTGCGCACAGGGTAAACCCCCGGTCTTATGCAATAACTCGCAAACCACATAGAAGAGGTGACCCATACTAGGCAAGCTCGGTGCAACGAGCTCGACCCAAATGGCAAACCCCTTGCTTTCGCTGGCAAAGGGTTTCGAACTTGAGACCTCCAACATGGAAGTGGCTGGCCACCCCAAAGGGTAGTACTAGGTTTTGATAGTCTTAGTTTTAGAGGATCTCTAATTCATTTTCCCTCTTTGCGCCCCTCTCTGCACTCTATTGTTCTTCACAAAATTACCCGTATGTTATATCCTTGGATGTAAGAAAGCCTAGACTCAGGCATTTGAAACGCATACCCCTATTCAAGGAGCTCTATGAATCTATATGTTATGAAAGAATCATGTTCCACTGTTGGTACTAAAATTTGTTATGAATCTATATGTTACGAAGAATCATGTTCCACTGTTGGTACTAGAATTTGCTGTAGATGATGGTATCTATGTGTGTTATATTTTTTCCCGCTTATGTCCTAGAAAAAAGTACAATGTGAACAGTCAAACGAATTATATAAGCATTTTCCTGTGGTATGACCTAAGACACTTAAATATGTGTAGAATGGCATATTGTAGTCTTGTTTTGTCAATGTCATTGTTGTAGACCAAGTGAAAGGGATGCAATGTATGGTTACACCTTTCTTTGAATGGTCTCTCAGTTGAGGACATTAATTGGCTGTGGTTTGTATCTGGCATTTTCTGTTATGTTGAGGATAAGCATTTGGGGGTATGGGAGAAACTTTTGATGCATTTAAAATTGAATATGTGTAGTCCAGAACCTCAAGAAAATAATAGCAACAAATGGAAAAACTAACTGCTGGTATAAAGGAGTAGGGTTGTGTTGCTTTTTATGCATATATATCCTGTTACCTTTCATTGAATGGAAAATGATTGTCATAGGCATGTTATTGAATGTAAGTATTTCTTGACTCAAGTGAAACTTTGCAAAGCTGAATGAGAACACTGCCAACAGGTTCTGGTTAAAATTCCGGAGTTAATGTGCCTACTTCTTTGCAGGGAACTATGGGGAAAGCATTTACGGGGGAAAGTTTCCAGGTGAGACCTCTTATATTATTCCCACCTTTATTTTGGAATTTGTGTCATCTTATGACTGCTCCATGATCATCTCATGTACTGAATGAATGCCCTACTTTTTTGGGAGGACTAGAATATAATAAATAGTAAATCAAAACGCAAACAACAGTGTGTGTATTCCTTTTAGCAAAACATCATTTATCTTGAAAGAAAATGGGTTTCCTTTTGTATTGCCTGTGAAGGTTGGGGCTGACTTTGATCTAATTCTACGCTGCTTGGGAGCTTCAATCCATTGGTATTGGACATTGTTCCTCTCAGATAATGGTAGGGGACATGAAGGCTATGTTGCCTGTGCTTTTGTCGATATTGTTTTTGGTTTTCTACTTTATAATAGTTTGAGAATTCGAAATTTAAATTGCAGCTTGTTTTCTTTCCTAGAGATTTAAGCCTTGTTTTGATTGTTCTGTGTGGTTCATTTTGTTCAGAACAATCCCAGGGAAATCTATTATAACTTTACTGCAGAACTGAGGTAATTGGTTATCAGATCAGAACAGTACTCAGCTGTATGGTAGAATTTTTGATTAGTTATCATTACCTAGAAAAATTATCATGAGGGCGAAAATGTGGATTGGAAATCTTAGCAATTTTTATTGTAGATAAAGTTGCCTATTTGTAGTTTTCAGTTTACTTGCATTATCTGTATATAGACATCTTATGTTCTCTGTATTTACACCCTTTCTAGGTCTAGGTGAGCTTACAAAAAATACCTTTTTGGAAAGATTCAGTAAGGGATCCTTTTTATCAATTTCTACATACACAACCTTACAAGCAATTGTAGTATAGGTAATGTTATTTTTCGAATAATGGCTAGTGAGAGGACAACTTTACAAGTTAAAATTATCTTGTTTGTCTTAGTTTTGTAATTCATGGTATAGTGCACTTACTCTTATGCAAATTAGTTGTTCGCCAATTGGATTTTAGATTTTTCTAAATATTAGCGCTGACTGTCAGTCAAATGGCATAAGTGAGCCAAAAATGTAACTTCAGGGGCAATTTTAGCAAAATTGGTGGATGAATGGGTATGTTTAGACCTTTTGCAATTGTCCAGGCATTTTTGGCCCTTTTCTGTTAAATCAATTGTTTGAAAGAAAAAAGACAGGCCCTGTAACAAGTGCAATTAATTGAATATTTCAGATGAGTCACCGAAGATAAAACATGATTCCCAAGGTCTACTATCAATGGCAATTGCTGATCGTGATACCCGCGGTTCTATATTTTCCATCACCTTTCAGGCTGAACATCATCTTGACAGGTTTGCTGTAATTTCTAAAGAAAGTGTTGATGCTGTTTGACCGTTGTAATTTCCTACTCTGCTGGAAGCTTGCTTTTATGGATTGCTGCATAAAGTTTTTCTTAACAGGAAATGCGTCGTCTTTGGTAAACTTGTTGATGGCCTTGATGTTCTTAAGAAGATTGAGAGAGTGGGAAATGAAGAGGGAAAACCTGATGTAACTGTGAAGATAATCAATTGTGGCGAGTTACCTGATGGTGAGACTTCTGAAGTTTCATTGATCTTGCAAGTTTACTCTGAAACACCCCTTTATTGTTGTTTTTGTTTGTAGTTTTTGTTAATTGAAAAGTGCTCAAGTTATGAGGATTTATGTGATTTTACTTCTCCTTGGTGCAGATAAGAGAAAGCTAAATAAATTGAAAAATGGGAAGCACAAAAAATCCTCCAAAGAGAGAAGGAAAAAGAGGAGGAGATATTATACGTCAGAATCAGACAGCTCTACAGATAGTGATACTGAGTCTTCCGAGTCTGATAGTGATTCTGACTCGGATGTATCTTCTGATTCTGAAATTAGCTCCTCAAGTGATGACAGGCGGAGGAAGAGGAAGAGATCTAAAAGAGACAGGCATAGACGTTCTAAAAGAAAAGAGAAGCGACGTGAGAAAAGGCGCAAAAGGCGTGATAAGAAATCTAAACGCAAATCAAAAAGGTCGCTCTTCAGTATTTTATCTTTTATTCCATATGTTGTTAAGTTGTAAAATTTTTTGATGCCATATGTTCAATAATAGGTGGTAACAGTTGGAATATTTCCATCTCCCACGACAATAATTTCATGCCATCTCTTAAAAATGTTGGGAATTTAAGAGGCTGAAGTTCTTTTTTTCCTTTTCTTTCCAATATTCTTTTACCCCAGGGCATCAGACAGTCCTTCAGAAAGTGAGAGTGGACGTGATAGTAGCTCAGAGGACAATGGTGTAAAACGAGCTTCCGAAGGAAAGCACAAAAGTATGGAAAAGAAAACAGGTATTTCAAAGAACCTTGTAGTTGCTGGTCTCTATACCCTAGGCTACGTGGACATGCTCCTTGTTCATCTCTGGTTTCAGGAGTTAATTCCAAGACTCTATGTGTGCATCAGAATTCACTCTTCCAGATGCATGATTAGTTTCGGTGGCGTAAAGGATGAGAACTTGAATTTGGCATCTTTTGAACCTCTTGCATTTTCAAAAACGATGGTTCATCCCCTAGAATTGCAGCAATTGGCCATGCATAGTGGCGAGAATGTTGTTAATTAGCTGTAAAATAATCTGTGTAGTTATACAATAACAACAACATACCCCGTGGAATCCTACAAGTGGGGTCTGGGAAGGGTAAAATGTTGCAGATCTTACCACCACCTCATAGAGATACAGAGGCTGTTTCTGGGAAACTCTTGTCTCAAAAATCAAGTCCGATAAGTAGAATATACTAGGGATTGGAAAAAGAAGGGTAAAGAAAAGAAAAAAAAGGAAAACGACTAAAATGAAAAGCAAATGATAGGTATGTAAATACGATAAAAGTAACAAATATAAGGCGGATAATGACAACACAGGATATAAAGACACGATTAATCCTACTATCCTACTATATCATAAGGCCAAACATCATCCTACCTCTACTAGCCTATTAGCCTTCTACCCTAATACACGACCTCCTCTCCTTTCTATCTAAGGTCATGTCCTCGGTGAGATGAAGTTTCGCCATATGTGTAGTTATACAATAAGATCATTATTTTGCCTCTGATTGTTAAGGTTTTTATCTGTAGAATTAAAAGATGCTCACAAGTAAGCGAGTCTAAGGTTACCTCAAATAATAGGCTTAGCTGCACGAATCCCCCAGAATTATTGTATTTTCGCAAGTCTTATTTGAATATTTTCCAAGTCACTGTTCTGTGATGAGGCATGTGAAGTTGGATTCTTTGACTTTCTTTCACATCAGGCGAGGTTCCAAGCCTATTATTAACGAACAATTCTAATTCAGCAGGGAGCAGCCTGTAGTTAACCTTTTGAGTTATTAACACTATTGTTCGAGCTTCTTTTATATATACACCAATGATCACCGGCAAACACTATTACACTACCTTGTGATTTTTCGTGAAATTAGATAGTTTCTTGAGCTCTCCCTTTCTTTTTTTTGTTTCTGGGTGCACTTTTCCTATCCTTCACTTGTTGCTGTCAAGTATTGATCCTCTACCTCTTTTCTCTAAATTCTACTAAGATTTTTGGAGTTCTATAATATTTCCTGGTTTTGTATAGTCCTTTTGGATGGTACTACATCTGATTCTTAATCTTCATCTAGAAGTTTTTCTTGTACAGACTTTGTAGTTCTAGTTGATAGAAATAAGTGTGGAAAATCTGAATTAGCTGAAGTTTTTGCATTTACAGTATTGCATGTAACATTTTTAATCTATACTGGTCATACAACAACCTTGTTGATTCTTTGAAAATCTATATGATGTAACTTGCATGTGATCAACTGATTTAAGGGCATTTTGCAGAAGGAAATCGTTCTCCTTCTCTTGAGGAGGGAGAAGCAGTTTCTCTTCATCACAAGAAAGAGGCAACTGACATTTTTGAAGTAGAGGAGGTAGAATTTCCCAAGGAAAATGGAGAGCGTCAAAGCAATAATACCAAAGTGGAAAATAGATCTGATAAAAGTGTTGATAGGCAGCCTGATGTGGTGGATGATCACCCTGGCAAATCTAGGTTAATTATTCATTTCTCATTGCTACTCGGTTATTCTTTATGCTTACGGATTCTTTCAGAATCAGAATTTTATTATAAGTCATTGAGCAGGAGCAGAAGCATAAGTCCCAAAAGGACCATGAGTAGGAGTATGAGCATTAGTCCTCGAAGGAGTTTAAGCAGAAGCCAAAGTGTGAGCCCAAAGCGCAGTGTGAGCAGGAGCCCAAGTGTTAGATCCAGACGTAGTGTAAGCAGAAGTCCAAGTCGCATTGGAAGTCCTCGCCGAGTCTCACAGAAGAGGAGTAGCAGTGTTGTTAAGAGTGGCAGTGGTAGTCCCGCGAGAAGCATTAGTAGAAGCCCAGTGAGAGGTAAGAGGGGAGGAAGTGTCAGCATGAGTCCTCCAGTGAGAGCTCATTCACGGCGAAGGAGCAGAAGTGTCTCAGCGTCTCCTAGAAGGCAATTTACCCCCAGTCCAGCGAGAACCTCATCAAGGAAATCATTGAAATCAAAAAGTCGAACGCCAGTTAGATCTTATAGAAGGAGTCCAAGTGGAAGCCCTGTTAGGCATTCTCGAAGGAGCCCAAGCAGAAGTCCTGTTAGGTCTTCACGGAGGAGTGCAAGCAGAAGTTCGGGTAGGGTTAGGCTTAGGCCTTCTGGAAGGAGCCCTAGCAGAAGCCCTGTTAAGTCTTCTCGGCGGAGTGTAAGCCGAAGTTCAGGTAGGGTTCCTTCTAGGCGAAGCCCTAGCCGAAGTCCAGGTAGGGCTCCTAGCAGAAACAATCGACGCAGCTATTCAAGAAGTCCTGGTAGCGCAGGTCGTAGGGCAAGATCTCCAGTGTATGATCGTGGGAGGAGCTCTTCAAGAAGTTCTTCAGTGGATGGATCTCCCAAGCGCATTAGGAGGGGCAGGGGCTTTAGTGAGCGTTACTCCTATGTTCGTAGATACAGGAGTCGGTCTCCTGATCGCTCCCCTGTTAGGCCATACCGTTATGGTCACAATGACCGTGACAGGTGAACATCACAAGCCTTTCTAATTTGTACAAGAAATTAAAATAGCTATCTTCTCTCATTATGGCCTTTTTTTTGGAAGATATTCGAGATACAGGAGATCACCTAGGCGTTACAGGAGTCCACCTAGAGGAAGAACGCCACCCAGGTTTGGTGTTTCTGTTATCTGATGTTTTTTGTTAGATTTGTCTTAGTCAGGGTCTCAGGGATGCTAATCTGTAACTTTGTAAATGCAGATACAGGGGCAGAAGAAGCCGCAGCCGAAGCCGTAGCCGCAGCATCTCTCGCAGCCCCATCCGATACCGTGCTCGCCGTTATAGTCGAAGCCCTGTACAAAGTCGTTCTCCTGTGGACAGATATCGCAGGTCTCCATCAGTTGAACGGCGTAAATCACTGTCTCGGAGCAGAAGCCGATCAGTGTCGAAGTCATCTCGGGGCTCACGATCACCAAAGCAAGCCAGCAGAGGTAAGTCAGTATCGTCCTCTGCGAGTCCCCCTGGGAAGGCAGGTCTGGTTTCCTATGGAGATGGATCTCCTGATTCAGGATAGGGAGTACATGTAGTTGCTGAGTAGTGCTCTGGACATACGTATTTGAGTTTTGACTATTCTGTGATTATGGCTTGGCCATACAGGTCTTTCATATGTAGTGGTGTGTGGACGACGTGTTGGATATTTAGAAGTGTGTGTGGTTTGTGTGATTTATGATGCCTTTGAATAATTTGTTATGCTCTGTTATTAGAATTGGTGTAGGGAGTAATGTTGAGACTCTTTGTTATTAACGTTCTCTTGGATTCCTTGGAAGAGTTTTGGAGTAAATCATTTGTTGGTTTTGGTTGACCTTGACTACTTCCATGGCATTTATTTGCAGCAGCAGAACTCCTATTCTTACCCATTGATATGTTCTAAAATAATGTGTGTCCTGTTTAATCTGTGGGAATGATCTTCAAAACGCAATGGAGAACCATTTCAGCTTGAATGTTTAAATTGTTGATCTGAAGGCAAAGCTACTTATAATTGTTTTTTTTTGGGAGGGGATGTAGCATCCTGGACCTCCTGTTCGGATGGGGTAGGAAAAGGCATAATTTTTTGTATGTTTACAAACTTGGTTAGCTTTGGTTGAGAAATGTGATATTACTTTCTGGTGGGTGTGGGTGTGCACAGTTTTGCTAAATTGATATAAACGGAGAAATTGAATCAAATCAATTTTAATTCGTGTGGTTTTGTATTTTAAAAAAATTCATAATCTTATTTGGTTTGATTATTATTTTGTTCTGTATGTATATTATTTTTTCTGTTTGCGTGTGCGCCAATGTCATGAGTCAGGATATAATATTAAAAATTTACATATATAATTTAGTGATGTATACATACTATAACAATATAAGCAATACATCAAACCTTTGCAAGCCTTATTATTTTGTATAGATAGAAAAACTTATTTTCGATTCGAGTGCAGCAAATTCAAATATAAAGATGAAGAAAATAGTATATAATATCACAACTATCACGGTGGATCGAAAAAATAATGCAATAATTAAAGCATAGTAAATAATTGACAATGCAAGACACTAAGAACTATAATAAGATTAGGTGATAACATGTACAAAAAGTCTGACATCCTTACTAGTGATTTTTATACTTTCTTATGTGAGGTTATATCGTCGATAAGTTGAAGATGTGCTATATTATATTATGTGAGGTTATATCATCGATAAACTGAAGATATGCTATATCATATTTAATTCTCTTTCCTAAATCTGTAACAATAAACAACTCCTATCGTCATAATCTTTTCTTGAATTTTAAAAAAAAAATTCAGTCACTCCATAGGGGCAGAGAACCCGTCACTGTCTCGGCCTTCGGCCTACTTCTACTCTCTTCAACCCTACTATATCTAACCTTTCACACCTCTTCACAAGGATCCTTAGTATTGCAACTTTACATGTCCTAATCACCTTAGCGTTTCCTTCCTCATCTTTTTCACCACAGAGGTTGTTTCTATTCTATTCGAAATATCTACATTCTATTGCTCCTAATATGTCCGTACATCCATCTCAACATTTTCATTTTCGCCACTTGCATCTTTTGGACATGTGAGTTTTTGACTGGTTAACACTTCGTTCTATACAACAAAATTGGTCTAGCACCACACACACAAAAAAAAATATGTGTTGATGCTTTATTCTTGTCATACAAACCGGAGGCAAACCTCCACTTCATCCATGCCACACCAATATGGCTTGTGACTTTATCGCCAATCCTTCAATATTCATGATTCAAATACTTAAATCTATGACAAAGAATATTAAATTTTAATATAAAACAATAATAATCTACTAATACTATGTTTATCTTTATTTTATGGTTGGTAGCTTACATAGTTTATCTGTATATTGACAAAAAATGCTTTTTCATTAGACTCAAATATGACAAGATCGTTTTTTTGTTAATGACTTTACTTGTCTTTGCTTTTTTTGGGCCTAGATTGTAGATTCTAATCCTTCTTTATTGTATTTTGAGGTAAGATAACGCTCTACTTTGGTACTTTTCTTAAAAAAAATATATATGGCATCCCTATTAACAAGAAAAAATTTAACTTAGAAAAAGTGATATGTCATGGTCAGATATATTTAATAATTGAGAAAAGTAAGAAACACATAGTTTTTGGATGAGAA
>JAABOM020000103.1:16518086-16533187 GCA_011800125.2 Solanum clarkiae
AGTTTTCCAACCATTTTAGCTTTCGGTCAAACGAACACTATTTATGGATTCTAGAGACTCAAAAGTTAAGGATGGGACTAATCTAGCATAAGAGTGGCAAAGAATGAACAAAGATTACATTTAGACCCAAATTATGAAGGAAAAGGAATTTTTCAAACGTATGACATTGACTAAGTTTAACTAATTCATGCCAAGAGATAGAAAACCTTTACATACCTCGATTTCTTCCTCCAACTAATCTCGACGCAAGACCAATCCAATTTATGCTTTCGGATGTCCCACGTCTACACGAATCACAATAACGCCAACGATTAATAACCATATCGTGTCTTAGATCCTAACTTGTTGTTCCCAATTTTATAAAAATTTTGGCAGCATCTCCCCTTATAATATGCCTCCCCGAGAATTCAACTCGGCTCAAATAATCAACAACAACAATAACAACAATAATCACCTATGATATCAACAAACCACCTCCAAGGCCATCACAACATCAGAACACCACAAAATGCTATTATGGCATAATTAGTAAAACAGGGAAGCATACATATAACTATACATCTACCATATTCAAGCCTTCCCATATACTCCATGGACTATAATACGTCACCCCAACGCCCAATGCAAACCCCCAACGTTAAAACATAACATTACACTTCAATGGGGCTCCAATTCAAGCTAACCCTCATGTATACACTCACATAGTTTCCCAACACTTCTTTCACCCCACAAGGACTATTTTCATGACAAATAAACACAAACACAAAACTATAAATCAATATATTTTCATATGCAAGCTTGTCCCCAATTCAAACCCCAAATTGGAAATTCACAATTCAACTAACAACCAACCCTCTTTTCATGTTTTACCTTCAATTTAACACTTCCCTGACACTCCCACAATCTTTAAATTACATAAATAAAGTTAGAAATTGACATACCTTTCAAGCTCCTTACTAGACTCAAATCTTTCTAGCCGCCAAACCAAGCGTTTTCTTGACCAACTAACGCCTTCGCGCCACTTAGGGGATCCAATATACCAAGCTTGAAGCGTCAAATAATTGAAAACTCGAAAAAAAACAATTTTTTTCTTTTCACTGTAGCAACCCGAGAGAGTTGCCTATGTTGCTCTCTTCTCTATTTTTTTTCTAAGTATGGGAAGCTCTTGTCTTGAACAAGAGGTGCATACATATATATAGGCAACAATTCATCCATTTGAACCAATCAAAAAGAGCCACACACATGACTCCACTAACAATTAAATTCTTAAGGAATACACTTAGAAGAAAATTTACATTTGGTCCCAAATATTACCAAATTGAACCAATTAAGGACTTACGGGTTCTAACTTACGGTTTTTAACACTGCTGCCTCTAATGGTCGTAGATTTATTCTAGTTGCCATTGACTACTTCACTAAATGGGTAGAGGCAGTCTCTTACAAGTCAGTGACAAAGAAAGTGATAGTTAATTTTGTGTGCAATAATTTGATATGCCGATTCAGAATACCAGACTCTATTGTCACCAATAATGGAGCAAATCTCAACAGCAACTTGATGAAATAGTATGTGGGCAATTCCAGATCAATCATCAAAATTCAACAGCGTATCGTCCTCAAATGAATGGAGCTGTAGAGGCTGCCAATAAGAATATCAAGAAGATTTTAAGGAAGATGATTGACAGACACCGAGGATGACATGAAATGCTACCTTATGCTCTGTTAGGATATCGCACGACTGTCAGAACATCCATTGGGGCAACCCTGTACCTGTTGGTATACGAAACAGAAGCGGTAATACCAGCCGAAGTGGAAATACCATCATTGAGGGTCATTCAAGAGGCTGAATTGAACGATGTCGACTAGGTTCGCAATCGGATCGAGCATTTGGCTTTAATTGATGAAAAGAGGTTGACGGCCATTTGCCATGATCAGTTATATCAGCAGAAGATGATTTGTTCCTTCATAAGAGAGTGAGGCCTCGAATGTTTAAAGTGGGGCAATTGGTCCTCAAATGTATCTTTCCCTGTCAGGATGAATACAAAGAAAAGTTTGCGCCAAATTGGCAAGTCTCGTACATGGTTCGCAGAGTATTGTCAGAAGGAGCGTTAATTTTGTCAGAAATTGATGGCTAAGAGTGGCCGAGACCAATCAATTCAGATGCAGTCAAAAGATATTATGTTTGAAGATTTAGAGTTCATATTTTTTTTTCTTTTGTAATTGCAATTTAGCATTTTATTGTATTTCTCGTAATGAACTACGTTTGACCTGAATTCTCAAGAATGAGATACGTAGGCGGCCTATGTTGGCCTTGGTCATTTTCTTATTCAAAATCTATATTTTTCTCTACTCCTGAGAGAGGAACTACGTTTGACCTCATTCTTGCCCCAACGGGATACATAGGCGCCACAACGGCTCGGTCATACTCCCATAAAGGAAACTGGGACAGAATTTTTGAAAGGAATTCAAAAATTCTTAGAAAAGGCCCATCTACAACAAATTAAAGTTCAGAGAATGATAAAACTTCAACCGGGACAGAATTTCTAAGAAAGATCTCCAAAATTCTCAAAATGCTTCTGATAAGCTAGCAATTTCTAACAACATCTAAACTGGGACAGAAATTTTGAGATTGACCTCAAAATTTAGCTGGACATCAGCACATATTTGAAAGTCATTTTAAGAATCCTCATCCTAGTCAAGAATTCAGGACAATCACGACATATCGAGGAATCTGTGTCAAAAGCCGAACTTGTTCATCTAAGCTTTGCGTAACATGACATTTGGCAATGATGTTTTCCTCAAAAACCCTTTCTAAATATATTATTTCTAAAATGTTAAATATTTTGTCAAAATGCATATTTTTAACCTTCTGTCTACCAAGAAATGGGAGATCAAAGTGGCTCATCGGAGACAAGACGAAGAGAAGATAACCGAAGAATCAACACAGATCAGTTCATTTTAAAACTAAGAAATTTTCTTTGAGTGCAGGGAAATACTTTGCAGGCTTTGTTTATTAGAGAATAACCGAGATAAACAGTTTTGTCTCACTCAAACCCAACAAATCATTACATTTTACTTTCATTGCCAAGAGGGCTATTTCATCATTCGCCAAGAGTGTCGTTTCATCATTCATTGCCAAGAGGACCATTTCACCATTCGCCAAGAGGGCCATTTTACTTTCAAATTGCCAAAAGGGCTATTTTACTTTCAAGTTGCCGAGAGGGCCATTTTACTTTCAAGTTGTTGAGAGGGTCATTTTATCATTTATTGTCGAGAGGGCCATTTTATCATTCATTGCTAAGAGGGCCATTTCATCATTCGCAAAGAGGGCCATTTCATCATTCATTGCCAAGAGGGCCATTTCATCATTCGCCAAGAGGGCCGTTTCATCATTCATTGCCAAGAGGGCCATTTCATCACTCGCCAAGAGGTCTATTTCATCATTCATTGCCAAGAGGATCATTTCATCATTCATTGCTAAGAGGGCAATCGCATCATTAATTACCAAGAGGGCCATTATATATTCATTGCCAAGAAGATCATTTTATCATCTATTGCCGAGAGGCAATTGCTTCTTTATTGCCAAGAGGGTCATTTAATCATTTTGTCATCCATTGCCGAGAGAGCAATTGCATCTTTAATTGCCAAGTGGGTTATTTTTATTTCGCAAGCTGCCAAAAAGGCCATTTTATCATTCATCGGCGAGCTCGCCATTTCATTATCCATTGCCGAAAGAATCATTATTCAAGGAAGGCATCACCATTCATTGTCGATAGGGCCATCATCATGATATTATTATATCAACTCATTATCTATCACATCGAAAAGAGAAGGATAAACATCGAACGTGGTGTGAACGTCATCAAGTAGGATGCGGCATAACGTGGAACTTTTTCTTAGCAGCGAATTGGGACATAGTTCGAAGAGGGGCGTCAAACCTTTCGGACACGAGCTGGAAAGTGACTATCACCACCATCTAACCACACCCCTGTCAGAAGGTATTTGGGTATTTATGTGAGTCTGTTAATTTTCGATTTCGCCTTCGGATAATCTCAACTCTCACCGGAGGCAATCTTCCAATCTGAGTGACAACGTACCAAGAGTTTTGAAAATTATATCCATGTAAAGTCTTAATTATGAATGTAAAATGCGCCACATTTATGATTAAGAGATTACAACCTCCTTTGCATAATTCAATTTGTTTGTCATCCCTTCTGAATCAGAGGTCTTCTTAAAATAAGAGATTTCCTCTTCAACTGATAGAGTCGAACTACAAGAAGCCTAATTCCTGGGTTCAAGGATATGTAGGCGGGCTCAATTTCGAAAACTCGGCCGCATTCCAGCATTTACTCTTTAAATCTCATTCCCAAGTATTCCAATTTCTCCATAATTCGATATTGGGATAGTTTTTGAATTCTTTCAAAATTCGTGCATAAAATCAAGCTTTTTGAACTACAAGCGGTTTGAATTCTCATGTATCCTGGGATATATGGGAAACCCAGAGCCAGGGTCCGGCCATAATTCCTCAAATTCAGCTGTTGAAAGATGAAACTCAGTCGGCCAAAAATTGGGTTAGTCAAGTTTCTTTGTCCACGATCTCTTTCATCGATCATACCCAAAGAAAGGGATAGCTGTTGACACCTAATTTTTACCCTCCACGATATAAATTAGTCATCGAGCTTTTAATTTTAAACAAGTTGAAATAATTAATTTTTAAAAAATAATAATAACAACAATAATAATAAGATCTGACGTGTGGGGGCCACGCGCCCCTAATTCCCCATTTCCTCTTCTTTCTTTTTCCTTCACGCGACCCCAATCCCTCATTTTCCCCATCTCCTTCTTCGCCTTCTCCATTCCTCAGAAGCCAAAACCAGAATCCAAACGCCATCAACGAACCCCTCAATCTTTCTCCTTTCTTTCTCCTTCTTCTACATTCTTTCCTCGAACAACCAAGCCAGACCCCAAAACCAGATGGAAAACAAGCAAAACCAGGATCATTCATCAAATTCAAAAATATTCTCTCATGCGTGTACTCTCCTTCAACGTTCTCGTCCCCATGCGTGCCCTGATAACTCATCACCTTTTCCTCTGTCAAGCTGACCGACCGCGCCCCCTACGTTCCTATGCATGAGTATCAAACAGTGAATTTTCAAATCCGTTGAGGATTTTTCAACAAATGTCAGAGATTTCTTGTCCCAAGGATAGCTTCGAATTTTGAATTCAAAATCAATCCCCAAAATCTCCGATTTTGCCCTCGTTTTCCCCCATTTTAAACCCTAACCGTCCACTATATAATCCCTCTTCGTTTTCATTTTAGGGTGGGGGAGGGGGAACCTAAAAGAATCATAGAAAATCTTATAGCCATTCTCAACCTCAGAAAACCCTAACAAGAAACCCAATCGATTTCCACAACCATTCTGAACTTACAACATTCGAATATAGCTCATTTTCCTTCAAATTCGTTTTCCAGAAGCTCATCAATTTTGGGGAGGTTCCGAAATTCTTGGATTTGAGTCGGTGTATACAAATTTACTCATAGTGGTGAGTTCGTCTTTGTTAAGCTTGTCATCTCAGGTTCGCTGCCCCGAAAAGGGTAACGTTATCATTTCGTTTATCTCATTTTCATTTAAGTATCATACACTGTGAAAATCTTGGAGCTAACAAGCTTTCATATTTTTTTTTGAGCCTGTTTTGACTAAAAATGTTATACTGTAATAAGTTGATGTTGTGTTTTATTGTTGCTGATCGTTTGTGATACCCCTGTTGAGTTTAGATTAAGAAATATGCGCATATGGTATCGTAACGTCGCTGAAAATGTTGTTGTTGTTAAAGAAAACATGCTGGAAAATTTAAACCTTGTTATAGTTTCTGAGAATACAGTTATTGTTTTGTAATGCCGCTATGATACTAAATGAAGCTATTTCTGTTGGTATTTGTATGAGTTGCTGTATAATCATAAACTATTGTAAGTTGTATAATCATTTTGAAGTTCGTTTTATGTATAAATCATAAGCTGCTGTCGATTTTGTTTGATATTATTCTACTACTGCTGCTGTCAAGTTTCAAACTGTGCTGCTGTCGATATTTTTTTTTAAAATTTTTTGTTGTTACATATCAATAAGTCTTTTGATCTTTGCTCATGTCTTGTCATATCGAAACAAGTTCATTTTCTAAAATGCTATCCTATGTTTCCATGTTTCCTTGGTTGTTTATCCCTTTCATTGTTTGAAAATTCACTCTTGTCCCATTCTTGTTTTCCTACTTCCGTCTATTGTTTTCAAGCTTCAAGGTCTTAAGTTATTGTTTCATGATCTTGTTCTAGTTTTTCATGTCTAGTAGCTATTTCTTTCTTTCACTGTTCTGTTGCAGCCATATCTATTTCACTTTGATACGATAATATTATGGCAACAATGCTTAAATTCTGTGAAAATGTTGCTATAACGCTGTTGATACTTTGCCTCTGGTTGTTGCAACTGCAATGGTCATCTTATTTGCATTTGATTTGTGATATATTCTGAAATATTAGCTTTTGTTTACAGTTGTATTTGGCATACAAATCTTAATTTTTATTTTCTTTATGTTTCATGTGAACTTGTCCGTGAGTTCAATTGGACTTCATTTCCTTGCATCTTCCTAGGTTGATTTAAACCCCCTCTTTGAGTCAAACTCATCAACTCACAGTGAAGGAAGCAATCTATTGGGTTAAAAGGAAGCTGATATACAGGTGTTTGAAGGCTAAAATTGGTGTATATACACTAATATGTGGCGAATATACATTAAGTGTATATCACAGGCAGATATGGGCCAAGCCCACTGGACAACAACTTGATAGAGTTTGATGGGCCTGGCAGACCCAAAATCTAAAATTAAGACAGGATGAAGACGAATTGGGCCTGCCAAAGCCCAATTTATTTTATTATTGTTTATTATTATCTGTTGTGTTATTTGTCGCTAACACTAACATTAATTCTATTGGTTTTAATTTAATTAAATTCTCCAACATGTCAAAACCATTTATGTTATTTTATTTAATTTTTTTTATTTTGAAAAAATGTTTGCATAAAACTATAAAAATTAAAGATAAGAAAAGTAAAATAAAAAAAATATAAAAATGTGATTTTTACATTTATAGTTCAATTTTCAAACATAATCAATCTTTTCAATTTAGTCAAGTTTTGTCAAACATAATGAATCTTTTCAATTTAGTCAAGTGTTTGTCAAATCTAATCAATCTTTACAAAATTAGTCAATTTAAAAATCAGTAACTTTTTCAAGTCAATCGAATTTTTAAAAGTAAATCAATCTCCCTAATCACCAGATAACCGCATTTAGCGGCCATTTCGAGTGCGTAAAACCTTCTCGAAGTGGAAATATGAACCTGAACCTTTTCTCTAGATTCCAAAAAGATTTTTCTGTTAGGTCTTTTAAATGTTCATTGGTTTCCTAATTATCCTTAAAATTAGGTGGCGACTCTGTTTTCTTTCAAAAATTCCTAAAATTAGTTTTTTTCTTAAATAAATTGAGTTTTAAAGGTGATTTTTTATTTTCTTTTAAAACAAAGCCATTTTTTCGATATAACACCAACTTCTAACTTTTGACTTATTTTAAGTTATTTTTAACTTATTTTAAGTTAGTTTAAAATTTGCCAAACACTTTCCAAAGCTTAAAAAAAAAGCTTAAAAGCAGATTTGACCAGCTAATTCAAAGTAATTGTTTAAACCACATGATAGTTTTGGAAATAAAATATCAATTTCAATTTACCTTTTTAAATTCAATAGATTTGATGAAAACAATAAATATAGATTATTTGTTAGATGTCGAAGATGTAGCTCCGCAAGTTTATTTAAATCACAAAGTTAAGGATATGTTAACCACTTGCCGTTCAACTCCCTCATAACTAGTAACCTCCCTCCCAAAAAAGAAAAGTTAGTCTAGTACATGCATTAAAATTCAAATAACTAATAACGCATTAGATAAATTAATAGAAATTATAAACGTTTCACTTAATTTATTTTAGAAGACAACCAACTATATATGATTGACAGAGTAAAACATATTTGACGTAGGCAAATATAATTAATGGCTTCTCTATGTAGCACAACTTTCATTGTTCTCTCTCTCACAATTCTTTCTCAATATTCTATGGCTCAATATGCTACAGAAGGAGTACTAGAGTCAGCAACAGAACTTGCTTTGAAAAAATTGAATTATGCCAAAGCTGGGACAGACAAAACTTGTGTTGAACCATTATCATATATACACAACAATCTTGAAACTGCACTCGTGAAATACCGAACAGATAACGATATGTATATTCATGATGTTTCAACATTAACTAGTCAAGCTCAAAGCTATGTTAATAAATGTCAAGGAAATGAAGATTTACAAGAACTTCTTCATACACTTATGGAATGTATCTATATAGAATTAGATATGAGCCCATGATTCATTCATGCATAAATCATATACTACTTACTTACAAAGGATTCAAATAAATCAAAATATATAATATGTATGGTTGTGTTGATTTACTTTCTTTTGTTGAGTCTGACCACTTTTAATAGTTTTATTTTTTCTTTCTTTCTTTCTGGATTTACAACTATGAAATAATAACAACAACAGTGGAATTCCACAAGTGAGGGTAGAATGTACGCAGACCTTACCACTACCTCATAGAGATAGAGAGTCTGTTTCCGGAAAACCCTCGTCTCAAAATTTTGAACTATTTTAAAAAAAATCATTATAAGATAGGCAAGCATAATCACAAAGGAAGAAAGTGTTACTTAGCTAATTATCTCTCTAATTTTTTACTATGATGATATTGTAGATAAATTAACGTAACTTTAATAATTTGAATTTGTCGATACAAAATAAATATTAAGACTTTTGATAAATAATTAATTACTTTAAATTTTTTATGCTCCATCTCTATAATCTATAAATAGTATATTTCTTTCATTTGATACTTTTATATTTTGAGTTGTAAGTTTTTATAGTTTAGCATTTTTGACTTACCGGAGCTAAGACTTGTAGCTCCAAATTCGATGCTCATAACATCATCAAAGTCCAAAGCTTCATGTGATTCACTATTTTAATTGTCTTGATCGTTATTTACAAGTGAGGTTAAGAGGATACATGGTAGATTATAAAAATGATTAAGTATCAAATACAAGGAGATTTGTATGATGAAATATACATCTCCCTTCCTCAAGGGTTTACAGTTGAAGAAAAGTCATTGTTTATCATTTTGTTATAGCAATTAATCTAAGCTAGTGCATAAGAGGAAGTATGCAATTGAAGCTCATTGGAAAGCTATTGTATTTGAATATGACTAGGTCACATATTTCTCAACTTAATCACACATCAAAAACAATCTTGGACAAGGATTATTACTATCAATCACTGGATACTGAGTATGTTACAAAGCAAAAAGTTTCATTTTTTTTTTGTTTTACTAAAAATAAGCAGTTCCTCTCTTTCATTCTACTTGTTCAACTATATACAAGTTTAAAGTGGGTATTTGTTTACATTCAAAATTGAAAACAATTTAATCAATAGATCGTTTGCTACGAAGTATAAAAATAAATAGTCATGGAATTAAGAAAAATAGTAAATGGATATACTATTAATGGGTTTCTTTGGTTGCCAAATTTGAAATAACTTATCCCACCATTTATAGCATAGTGATGGAAAGAGTTATCCCGGATAGCTAATCCAAGTATAACTAATCTTAGAATAGATAAGTTGTTCTCAATCAAACCACCCCTAAATATGTTGAATTAGGTTAAATTCAAACTTAAAAAATATTAAATTTTTGACATCTATCTGGGAGCTGAAATTTGAAGTGGTTTAGTGAAGAACCAAAAAGATTGAAAATTTAAAGTTCTTAATATTCTTCATGTATTCTTGAAGAAGGAGTAAAAAAAAATATTTGATCCAAAATTCAATTGAAAAATGTTAAAATTGTTTAAATGATTTTGCAAATCAAAGTTAAAAATAATGAAATAGATGAGCGGATATGAATGAACCAATGTTTACGAATATCATAAATAATTCTTTTTCAAAATTGAATGATATATTTAAGCATCATTCCTTGATAAAATTGGAATAAAAAAAATAAGTGAGAAAAAACTATTGATTTTATAGCAATTACAATTAGTTGTTCACCCAAGATTAAGTCTTCATAAACTATAAATCGATATACATTTTTCAATTTGCAGTATTACAATGGTTTTTTTTTTCAACTGCAGTATTTTTGGATTAATTATTAAATTTTCATCAATATTTTTTTTCAAGAACATCCTCCATAACCAAATCCTAATTTCTCACCAGCAACATCATAGACAATCTCCAATGTCTGCTGTTGTGTATTCCCAAAAATCCCAGTAGTATCATCATCTCCGTTTCCGGCGAAAGCCAAGCAAACCTGAGAGGCACCATTTGTATATAAAATACCACTTGCGGCTAAATTCACATTCGTGTTGCCATTGAAACTGAAGCTGATTTTCGGAATGGAAATGGTAGTGTAGTTGCTTAAATCATAGCAAGTGTCGAGCAAAGATAGATCCGGCGCTCTGGGATACTTCGTCATGAACTGCCGGAATGTTGATCGCAAGTTATCGTACGCCGTCGAAGGTAACCGGGTAATCACAGTACCGGAATCTATGATTGTTCCGGCGTTCTTAAACACCATTGGACTTATAGCTAACGCTTTTCCACCAACAGTAATACCCAATACTTCAATGAAGTAAAACGATGTTCCTTGTGATGAAGAGAATGGTGTGAATTGAACAGTCGATTTGACTCCATTGTTGGAGCCGAAGGTTAAATGACCATTAGATCCTCGTCTTGTAGGAAGGCAGTAAGAGAAGTATTTCCCGAATTTCGGAGCGGTTTGGGTTACAATAGAAAGAGAGTCACGGCCTAAACCGATTAATCCGGCGGTTTTTCCGAATAACCCTTTGTTGTTTTGCCCACAACCGAACATAAATCCATCAAACACATCTGTTCCTGATAAGGTCAACTTATCTTTAGCGAAAAACCCTACTGAGAACGACGAATCACCATACTGTATACCGTAAACGCAGGTTGAAGAAGAACAACCTGGGTCATTTCCGGTAGCTGATTTAAGCCCAGAACAAGCTGTAGAGCTGCAGGAGATGTTGGAATATGTTGAAGAATATGATGGATTAAAAATGGGTTGTTGTTGAGGATAGCAAGATTTGACACAGGGTTCGCATTGAGTCCATGTAAGGTCACTGCCGGTGTCGAAGATTAAGGACAGATCCTTTTTGGGAGTTCCGATTCCGACGGTGACGATGTAGTTTCCGGTGCCGAAAGCAACGCCGGGTTGTGCCGGGAGACTGGCTTTTGAGTCTTTTGCTCTGTTTTTCTGGGAAGTTTTGTCTTTCTTGTTGAAGAGGTTATAGTTTTGGGCTGAGATCCGGGCTTGGATTGAGTCTACTCGGGCTTGATCTTGGGCCAAGATTTCTGTTACGGTTGGGCGTTTGGATCCCTTTTTGTTGAGTTGAGAACATGGCCCATGGTTGTTGATGATCTCCAATGATGACCCTCCTCTTTTACCTATAAATGATGATTTTTTTTTTTCAAAAAAAGAAAGATATATATTACTTAATATTTATATAATAGTTTTTTAAATTTTATCTTCTATGACATACTCTTATAAACATTAAAAAAAAATGTCATATGATGTTATAAATCATGTTAGATATCGTCACATAAATTGAAACGAGCAAAGTATTTTATATTTTTTTATGCTAGTGCGTGTTTGTGTTAGTAGGGGTGCAGCTAGTAGACCTCATGCAAGTTTGTCTGCACGTAATAGATTCTGCTCAAATAATACATTTAACATCATATTTAGTGAAATCTCACGAGTAGGGTGTGAAAAGGGTAAAGTTAGTAAAATCTCACGAGTATGGTGTGGGAAGAATAAAGTGTATGAGGACCTGATGGAGATATAGAGATTATTTTTGAAAGATCCTCAGCTCAAATATCTCAAACCAAAAAAGAAAAACAATAGATATAAGATAATGACTAAAACAAAGAGCTCAAAAATAATATATTTGTATTAGTAAATTCATCAAATATGTACAAAATATTAAATTTAAAGCTTAATTATTATTACTTAAAATTGTATTATAAAATTCAAAACTCATAGAGTTGAAATTTAGCTTCACATGTGCGTGTTCCTGTGGAGGAGAGTTCAAAAATAATTTCCAATAAAATAAGTTGGAAATATTGTGCATATGAAAACAAGTTTACACCGCAAATATAAGCAAGTGCCTAGTTGAATATCATTCTTAAAAAATCTAAGAGAGTTATAATTGTTAAGTTTTATCAATATATATAATATCAACAAGAGCAAAATGAAGTCTTTTTTTTTTTTTTAAATTTAAAAAGTGGTCAAATAAAAGTCACGGAACATGTGCAATAGTTTTTTCTAAAATTTTTTTAAGCAATTTGAAGTAATCATTTTTTTTTTTTTTGTAAATAAAGATAAGACAATGTTTTTCATCTTTCATCATTTGATTCAAAGTAAAATTGCTTTGTCCATATAGTTGTCCATTATTCATTCTTCATGTTTGGTTTTATGATGGAAATTAATATTTAGTAGAAAATATGAAGAAAAAAGTTTAAATGAAATATTAATACTTAATAGATCAATTAATTCTCAAGTTTGGAGCAAATTTGACTTTTATTCACTTCATATTCCTATAATCTTATTAAAATGCTTGGCTAAAATACTTTGATTGGTTGCAACTAAAATCATTAAGATATTGATTGCATTTTGACTAGTTGTATTTTGGATAAATACTTTATTTATGTTAATCTTCACTATTAGTGAGACAAGGTGGAGCTTGAAATAATGGATATGAAAGTGAGACAAGAAATAGAATAAAATAACAAATGGTGAACATGAAAACATCAATAATTGCAAACCAACATAATTAAGATAACTAGGATTATAATTTAAAACCCATCAATCATTATGTTAATTTTTGAAATACTATTGTGAATGTGATATTGATAACTTTGTGTAGTAACTAATTCTTTTTTGATTTTTAAGAATGTCCCCATCAAAAAGCTATATTGGCAAATATTTGGTCCCCATCTACATGTTAATATTTCATGCTAGCTATATATTTTTTTTCCCATTCTTCTTCAAATTCATATATATGTAGTGGCTGGATTATTGCTTTATTTTCAACCCTACAACTTTTTGAAAAACAAATATCATCCATTTGTTGACCTTCCTTTTCTAACCACAACCCCAATTTCACCCCAAAACAACAGACAAACAAAAAGGAAAAATAAAAATAAAGTAAGTTGGATGTGAGGTAATATTCTAGCTATTTTATCTTACACGATAATGTTTAACTGAATGTAAAACTTACAAAGTAAATAAAAAACTTTTTTTTTGGATACATAACCTTTTCAATTATGGTCTTAATCATGTCATAATCGTATTTCCATGGTCACAAGGACATGTCCTATCTTTTTTATCAAAAAAGTTAAGCAGAAAAGAATGTCACAAAAATTAAAATAAAAGGACGCAAAATCTCCCCTACCCTTTTTCCCTCATCCAAGCTTAAGCCATCACACCACATACACCAAAGAGATGAATGAAATTATAACTAGATGAAGATTTTAAATTAAAATGGTGATATACACACAAACATACTTCATTCACACACATTAAAAGTAAATATATGTTATTATGAGGGTAATATAAAAAGGAAGTTAATTAATTACCTTTGTTAGTAGGGTTGCAAGAAGAGGAAGGAAGAATAGAGGTGAGTTGGAGAGTATGGAAATTGGATTCAATTGTTTTTCTTCCTTCCAAAGCATTGCTTTTCTCTAAAGAGAATGAAAGCAAAATAAGAAGAAAAGAAGAGAGAAAAAAACTTCTAGTGGCCATTGGTGAAACAATAATAGTATTTTGGATTTTTGACAAAAAACCTTTACATCCTATGCTTATTATATAGAGAGTTTTTTTGGACCTCCCACTGAGACAACTCAACTTTCTTTTCTTTATTTTCTCTATAATAATACATATTCAGGGGGTGGGATGTATGGGGGGTTTGTGGGTGGTGGGGTGGTGGCCACCCAAGGGACAAAGGGAGAGTATTAGATTTGATGTCGAGACTTCTATCTGCTCTGATATCATATTGGCGATTGTGATCATCTAATAAAAAAGTATAATTTGTTAGAAAAAGTACACTTTCATTATTTAATTGTATTTTCTCAAAAAGAAAAAAGCTCATTAAATATGTATAAATGTTTAATTGTGAATTCAGTAAGAGAGAAGTACTAAAAACACCATCGGATTTAGTGACGAAACTAATAATTTGTGCCAAGTTGAGGGGTATTTTTAAGCCTATCAATAGTTTATGAACGAAACTAATAATTTGTGTCATCTTTAAGAGTGTTTTTAATACTTTCTCGCATTCAATATCTATGAGAACTATTGGTCAAATGACAAATTAATAATTCATAAATTCTACATTGTAATTGCGCCTCTGATGGTGCGGTTGTTTCTACTATTAAGAAAATAGTGTAGATTGTGAAATTGGTGAATCTAAGTAATTTTGCATCTAATAAGTTCTCAAGATCTTAATGACATGAAAATGAAAGGCATAGCTACCCTTCCTTCAACTATTAAGATAATTTTCTAATTTCACATAATTATCTCATGGACTAATTTATTTAATTATATGTACATGTTATCTTAGCTAGTTTCTTGCGTGGGAATATATCTTTTAAAAGTAAAATAATTCTAGAGTGAGGAACAAAATAGAAGTAATGAAGTTTCCTTGCTAGATACAATCAATGTATGTGATTTTGTACCAATATGGAAGGACAATAAATTTTAAAAAAATTTCTTAATATGGGCTAAAAAAATCATTTTCGATTTGCGCTTCACATCATTGTGGAGTGGTCGTGACAATTTTATTGAAGGCATAATATATAGGCATTTTGTAATTTAGTTGCAGCTAACATTTATATCTTTTAATTTTGGATATGCACAAGTAAATATTTAAACTTGTATATATGATAATTCGTATGAAATATACTTGAAT
>JAABOM020000103.1:16541485-16563991 GCA_011800125.2 Solanum clarkiae
TGGATTTTAAAAAGATTTTTCTGTTAGGTCTTTTTAAATGTTTTATCGGTTTCCTAATTATCCTTAAAATTAGGTGGCGACTCAGTTTTTTTCCTATTTTCTTTTCAAAAATTGATTTTCTCTTAAATTAATTGAGTTTTAAAATGATTTTTAAATTTTATTTTTCAAAAAAAGTCATTTTTCGACATAACCGTAAAAACTAACTAGAAAGAGGAAAAAAAGAATATCACATCAATGAAACTAGGGAGAGAGGGATAAAATTAAGTGTGCGAATAATAAATTTTCAATTGAAATGATTTTGAAAGTTACTTTTTCTACTTGGAGTGAGTTGCAAAAATTGGTGTTATCTTTTACCCATATAACTCTATAAAAGGTTCTACGTCATATTATTTCAATTAATTAAGTTATTATGTATACACAACAACATGCAAATATGATATATTGAAAACAAATTTGTAAATATACAACCTATGGCTATTTCCCAACCCAAAACTACTAGTAGTAGTTAGTTTTTAGAAGGGCCAAAGTTGGCGTTGGGCCTGCAATATTTTTGTTTTCACCCTAAAAATGGCTTTCCCGCTCAAGCCATCCCTTGTTCCTATTTTGTTGCCATATTTTCCGTAAAAGGATTGTTTATCATTCCTATATGCACATAATTGTTACTTTCCAAAGTTTTCAGGAGATCAAACACAAAGAGAAATGCAGAAAGAGTATCATTACTACTGCTGTTACTTGAGAACTAGGGTTGTTAGACTAGTTCAAAATGGATTCCCCTGAACCTTCATCAAAGATCACTGCACCCAGCAACTCTACTCTGTCTTCAGAACCTGCATCTGCCCAAGTAAAATTCACGATATATGCATATTACATTTTCTGTCAATTTTTTATTTGATTTAATGGGTGGTTATTGGATCTTTTTTGTTGATTGTGTTGGGTTTCTGATTGCTTGGTGTACTAGGTCTTCGTGAAGGTGCAATTGGATTGAGGAATTTTTCTTAAATTCTGTTGCCATTTTTAGGATTTTTGGGTTTGGTGTTAAGTTGAGATTAACTGCAAGTTACTTTCAAGAGGGGTGGTGGTATTCTGATGAAATTTGTTGAGTTAATGTGTCAGAGTTTTGTGGGATTGATATATTGCTTTTGGTTTAATTTCAAGAGGGTTGAAGCCTTTGGCATAAGTTGTTGCATTGTGAGGTTTGGGGTTTAGGGTTTTTGTAAAAAAATATTGGGTAACTCATTTACTTTCCGATAATTTGATTTAATGGGATTTTGTTAAGTTGAAGTAGGATGCTAAGTATTATGAAGTGGCTAGTGTTTGGGATTGAGGTTATCTATTTCCTTTGGGTTTCTAGGTCTTGTAGCAGGAAGCAAAGATTGCATATGCTAGAGTTTACATTCTGGCTATGGGATTTGATTGATTGTTAAGTTTGGATCAAAGACCATTCTCCGTTTTTTGGATTATCTTGTTCAATGGAATTTCATAAAGGCAAGGTTTTGTATGCTGTGATTTCAGTTGGTTTGAATTTTGGTTTGGTATATTTTTCTATCCAATCTTGTTGAATTTAGAGGTCTGGGTCATAAATGGTTGATTCTAATGATGGAATTTTTGATTCATTGTGGTTTCTGGGGTTTGATTACTGCTTTCCTTTGAGGGTGATTATCTAGCCATTTGGGTTTACTGAGAAGTCAAAAGGACAAGTTATAAAGCAGCATTTGTTTTGGCATAGTTTGTCGATGGATAAAATTGAGGAAGGAACATGTGTGCATCCTTTTCTTTAGATGTGTTTCTGCTTTGAGAAATTTTGCTGGAAATTTTAGTTTGATGTTATGCTTGGTCCCTGTATTCTGCTATTGAAAATGAGAGATATTTTCGATTCAGTTATGATCTTGCTGTCTATTCATGTTTTCCTATTTCTGCTTCAGCCATTGGTTTGATATTATTCTCTCTTTTTCGTTTAGTTTGGCTTGGTGGTAATAGACTTGAGCCTTGGGGTTTGCTCTCTTTCAAGGTCTCAAGTTCGAAACCTACTGGGTGTAAACAATTTCCGAGGGCCATCGGACGGAGTAAGACCTGAATTAACCGTGGTGAACTTGCGGGAAAATCCTTGCCGAGGGACTGTGCATCCCCGGGATTAGTTGGGGCTCTAAGAGACTCGGATACCCGGTGCAAATCAAAAAACAAAAATCTCTTTGACCATAATTTTTTCAAATACTTTCTAAATATTTTGAATTGTTAACTATTGTTACTAATACTACTTTTTAGGTAATTTCTAATTATGTAAATTTAATTTTAAACGAGGTTGAAGATTCACTGAACATTAGTTAGTTTGACCTTCGTATTCCGAATCCAGTCAAAGAAATCGAAACAGAGGGACCAGTGTATTTACTTATCATACCTTTGTCGCAACCACTCGATTTTTTCTTTGATTTAATTTGTAATTTCTTTGAAACTCTTTATTGAACCCTGAATTGTTGTCAACTTGAACCAGTTTCTCTTACTTTTTTATTTTGGTTTCAGGACTCACCTGTCTTCAATTATATCAGCAACCTCTCTCCCATACAACCTGTCAAGGGCGCTCCAGTCGTGCAAGATTTCTCAGGGCTGAATTCTCCCCCTCTTCCATTTACTTCACCTCGAATTAATGCACAAAGTCGATCGAGCTTCTTGAAAAGGTGGTATAAAATTGTCTTTAAGAGTCTTCGTATCTGTAATGTTGATAATAATGCTATTCATTCCCATCAGGCAAAAACTAACTATTTCAAAACCTTAAAACATATCTCAGGAGCCAGTTTCCTAAACTATCCATTGAAACGTTTTCTGGGAGGAATGAGGATTATAATAGTGCTGTCACAGATTCAGATGGCACTGGAGTATCTGTTTCTCCACTGAGCAGTGGACTAAGCCCTTTTGTTCAGAAAGTATCTGACAATAACATCTCTGTGCCTGAGCAAAGTGGGAGTCCCATAAGATGTGTGGATGAATTCTTAGTTGATGTTTCAAACTCAGAGTCTGGTAATCCGTCAAATTCAAATAATTCCATTTTAAAAGTAGCTGATACTATTCCTCAATCTCCTAATAGTGCAGAAGATTCAAATGTATCTGTTGCTAACATTGCAAGTAAAGATGAAAGAAAAGACAAGATTCCAGAAGATGCAGCCTGTGTTGTTGTAGAGCAAGCTGAAGAGGACAATAAGGGAAAGTCCCCATCCATTCAGAAAGATATTGGTGTTTACAGTACCAATACTGACCTTGATCTGCCACCTCCCGCTTTATGCACTAAGATTTTTCCCGGGTTGCCTGCTCATAGTTCGTCGCATTATTATTATGGTGACCAACACATGGGTCCGGTAATACTGTTTCTTTCTATTTGATTTTGGTAGGAACTCATGTTATATGAACTATTGATGTCATTTGAATTTTTTTTGAATTGCAGCTTTCAAGGTCTGACCACCCTATGTTGGAGGAGGCTTCTAATATATCAATCAAATCATTGGAGACTGCACATGATTGCAGAGATGATAGTGATAAGATTACCACGAAGTCGGTTGCAACAGATGAAAGAATTGTGCAGCATGGCTCTCAAATCAAGGTGTGATGTTCATACCTTGATGCTATAGCCCAAATTTGAACCAAGGTTGATAATCATGCAAATTTAGTTAGATATAGGAAGTTGAGTAATATACTCCCTCTATTCCATATTAGCGAAATTTGTGAGGCAATGCACATATATTAAGAAAAACATTAAGGGACATAATTTGAACCATAATTTCCACTATTGTCCCTTGTGAAATCATAAATACGACTTTGTAAGTAGTGTAATTTACTTCTAGAAAATATAGAACTTCAATAAATGAAAGGGAAAATATGAAAAAAATTTCAAACATCTATCTTGAATTTTGAACAATTCAATTGAACAATGAAAAAAGACTCAAAAATTCAATTAATTTGGAATAGAGCTTGCAACTTGCAATGTTTTCATCTCCTTCTGTCAACATGCTTGCTTGACGTTTTAAATGGTCATTGGCCCATACCAAAATCCTCAGTCAATAACTTGTCTTTTCAACCTATGTTGAGTTTATTTTAGCTTTCCAATTCAGTCTGTTTTACTACTCATGGCAACATCAATATTCTTGTTATCATTGTCTCAGAAGATGAAATAAGACATGCTGATTATGCTAATGAATTGAAGTTTAAAATCTTGAAGAAGTTGATATATATATTTGATGCTCGAGAAATCCCTCATGAGCTTGCCCAACTTCAGTTGATCCACACGTTAAACTTGAGAGGGTGTGGGCCCCACCGTTTTCCTCATTCCCACCTAAGTACGTTTCTCTACTTGAATGCACTTCCATTTAAATGAAGTAAAGCTTCAGCTCGTAACATCCTTGCCATCTAAACTCGAAACCTGATCTAGGATAGAGGAAACATTTACTTTTTCCCTTCTATCTGGATTGTTTTGACTCCATAGCTAAGGTTATGCCGACATGCTATAACTAAAATATTTTGGTATTGCAGAATCTGATGATATCTATCCTTTTGCCTTTATTCTTGTTTTACCAGGGCCATTGAATGGTAATTTCCAATGAGTATGAAGTCTGGCCTAAGATATTGATGAAGAACCTTTGTTGGTCAAGGTTACTTCGTGCCATGTTTCCATTTTTTTCCCTGATAACCATCTGAGAAATCCCCGAGGACTAGTGGCACAAGATTTGAAACTCAGTGGATAATAGGACCATCTCTTGGTTCTTCTCCGTTTAAATACATGGCTTTTGTCTACGATAGGGTTTGAACCCGTGGCTTGTCCTTAACCCGCACAATGCGTCTCTCTTCTACTAGACCAAAGCCATGGGGGCCTCTCCATTTTCTCCTTCCTCATATGCCATCCAGTTGGCTTGTAATATCACCTATATGACAGAATAATTTGGCTGTTGTTGCTAACAAGGAAAACCGCATGCATCCTTATTTCATTGTCTGTAAGCATGCGTTTGAAGCCATGAAATTGGTTTCTAAAAAATGTTTCTATTCCATGTTTAACTTTCTCGAGTCGGTGACTACATTTAAAAGGCAAGCACAGAAAATCACTGTTGCTTTTGGAAAAAGTAGAATATTATCATGATAAATGAACACCTTATAGTTCTGGCCTAATTGGTTAGAAAAAAATGCAGGCTGGTCAACATCAAAGCGGAATAAGTAGGCGTTGTCTCCAATTTGAAGATGCTCAACAGAAGATAGCACCAGCTAGCTCAAATTCACAGAGCGCTTCAAGTATTGTGAGCTGTTCAATACCACCAGTCAGTCCTGCTGTCGTAGAGATTGTAGAACCAATATCATCAAATAGATCATCCCCTGCAACCAATAGGCCATTGACCCAATTGACATCTTCCTCTGTTAATTCTGAAGCCCTTACTCTGAAAGTACCCAAGCCATCTGGTATTGGTTTGCACTTAAATAGTATAGTTAATGGTATGGAAGCTGGTTCTGGTGCAACTGTAAGCGTAAAATCAACTGAGAGGGGTAACCTGAGCATACAGGGGAAGACGTTGACATCCATGATAAGCTGTCACCCTTCTAAGAACTTGAAGAATTGCTTGATATCTTCGAATGTGGTTGGGAGCAATTTGACAAGTGGTGACAATGTCGGTAAACACAAAAGTTATGTGTCAAATGCAGAAAGTGTTGCAGCTTCTTCGTGTCTGAATGATGCAAAACCTTTGAATGACACTGTGCTCTTGAAGCCAACAGAGCATACTCCAAGTCACAAAAGGAAGTTTAACTCTGAACACATCGATGGCCGTATGGATTACAATAAGTTGAGCCCTAAAAACAAAAGGCAAGTGTGTTTGTTATCTCTTGAAACTGGATAGCTTAATTTGTCTGCATACTTTTTACAGAATTGCATGTTTGTGTAATTCAGGAAGAAAACGTCAGATGGAAATGATGGTGATGGGTGCAAACGCTGCAATTGTAAGAAGACTAAGTGCTTGAAACTGTAAGTTTGAAATATTTGCGTTACTGATCTTCAACATATGTTACATATCTACTGATTTTTTTGTTTATATTCAGTTATTGTGATTGTTTTGCTGCTGGAGTATATTGTGTGGACTCTTGCACTTGCCAAGGTTGCTTCAACAGACCTGACTATGAAGACACTGTTCTTGATGTGCGACAGCAAATCCAGTCTCGGAATCCCCTGGCATTTGCTCCAAAAATTGTGCAGCATCCAACAACTTCCCCTGCAAATGGGGTATTCAACTCTTCTGAGTTTCTTTATTTAGGAAGCTCAATCTCCCGATAATTCACATAACCAATTGCAATATTTCAGGAGGATGGAGCAAGTTTTACACCCTCCTCTGCAAGGCACAAAAGAGGGTGCAACTGCAAGAAGTCAATGTGTTTGAAAAAGTACTGTGAGTGCTATCAGGTACATTTCTCTTGGATCCCATGTGTTGCAAATGCTCTGGTTTTTTTCAATAATCTGAATAATCCCTGTTCCTTCTGCCTTAATAGGCTAATGTTGGATGTTCCAGTGGATGCTGTTGTGAAGGATGTAAAAATGTCTATGGTCCGAAGGAAGGTATCAGCAATTTCTTGTTAACTCTGGAGCTAAAATGTCTTTTTAATTAGAAAAGAATAGCCTATCATCTTAAGCCGAATATCATTTTGCCTATGGTTTTGACTTTTTGCTACTGATACTTTTGATGGTTCTTTGTATGTATTGCGGGGTAGCCTGTCCTGTTAAGTACATGAAATCACTTTGTATGCATTCAAATATTCCACTTACTAGTCTTTTTTTTCTTGCTCCAACTTCGGTCATGAATAAATTGGAAAAGATTCAAAGAAATTTTCTATGGGATGTGATAGATGGGGCTAGAAAGTTTCATTTAATGCAGTGGGAGACTGTTACATCTCCCAAAAAGTGGGGAGGCCTGGAATTAAAGATTTAAAGGTCTTTAACAAGGCTTTATTGGATAAATGGCTATGGATGTTCTATTTGGAGACACAGACTTTGTGGAGGGGATTAATGAAGGATAAATATGGAATTTTGGAAGGAGGGTGGAGAACTAGAGACATCGCTTTGCCTTCCTGGTGTGGTTTGTGGAGGAATATATTGAAGGGATGGGATGTGTTCTTGAGGAACATCTCATTCAAAGTCGGAGATTGGGCAAGGTTAATTTTTGGGAAATAGATGGTGCAGGGGTGACACTTAAAAAGATGAGGTCCAGAGTTTGTATAAAATTTCTTTCTAGAGAGAGATGATAGTCCAACAAATTAGGGGCACACGAGGTGGAGAGACTTTTTGGGACTTGAGCTTTAGAAGGGTGTTTAATGGTTGGGAAGTAGTTGAGCTCCAAAGATTGCTAGTCTTATTACATAGTCAAGGCAACCCGGTTGATAGGCTTGACGCATGTTGATTGAAATTGGGGGGAATGATGGTGTGTTTTTTGTTAAAGCTTTCTATGAGAATCTTTGGGTGGGGAGGAACAAGTGTTTCCATGTAATGCAAGATGGATCCCAAAGGCACCAAGGTGGGTGAGCTTTTTCACTTGGTTAGCCAAAAAAGGTGCTATTTTGATAACTGAGAACTTGAGAAAGTGGAAGGTTGTATGCATCAACTGGTGTTACATGTGTAAGGAGGCGGGCGAGAATGTGGATCATCTTTTCCTATATCGCAGTTTGATAGTGAGATCATGGTGGATATATTTAGGTGGTTTGGCACTCCATGGGTGATGCCAAAAATGATGAAAGAACTTATGTTCAGTTGGAAGAACTAGAGGAGAAAGAGAAGATGAAGGGCATGAAATATGGTGTGCCACTTGCATTAATATGGGTTGTTTGGGGAGAGAGGAATAGAAAAGCTTCTAAATGTGGAGTCGAGTTTCCCTCAGTTATGAAACAACCTTTGTTCCCTTGTTTTATTTTGGTGCATTCAAAAAGCCCCCTATTGTGTAGACAATTGAATCAGTTAATTGTATAGATTCTTTACCTTTTGGTATACCACTTGTATGTAGTTGTTTTATGGTCTTGTTAATGATATGAAATATGTTTAACTCGATAAAAAGAAAGAGACTTTTTGGGATAAATTTCAGGATTATAGCGACAAAATAGGTAATGGTTATGGTAAGAGTGCAACATTTAATGTGTGTAACACCTCTCAAAACACTTTAGAATGACCTTAGGAAACATGTCTTGCATAACACATCATTCGTACTCTTTTTGGCAAATTCGAGGCCAAATTATTGATATTGAGGCAAAATTGTGTGGAAAAGTGGTCTCGTTCAAGTTTTAGGTCAATCGTGTTAAAAAAATATTTTTTCGTAAAATTTTGCATTTCCAGAAGCCTCTGCGACCTCTCTGTGTTGGGGGAGGGTTCATTTTAGTATAAAAGTGACCAAAACTCCTTCCAAGGTTAGAATAGGGAAAAATTGAACTTCGTACGAAAATGACCTATGCGAGAACAAGTCCGCGTCGCGCTTGTGTTCCAGTATAACTCAATTTTTTCTGAACAATTTCAGTTTTAAGTGTAACCGCTTTGGACTTTTTCCTAACCCCCATTAAATGAATTTGGATGTTTTTTATGACCAAAATTCACTTTATAAATAGCCCTTAACCCCCAAATTGACCCCATTCTTCATCAATTCACTTATTACAAAAACTCTCTCTAGAATACTACTCTCAAAAGCATTCTTTTCCATCAAGCAAAGACTCCATTGAAGAACAACTCTATTGTATGAGTGCAGATAGCCAAAGATTCACTATTTTTTGGCTTTGGGGTATGATGGAATAAAACAAAATGACTCTTTAAACTGTCTGCGCTTCTTTCAATTGTGAAGTAGCAGTTAGTCAATGCAACTTTCGACGCTCATCATGGGTCATCCTGAAACAGTCGCGCTATGTTTTTAAACATAGGGGTCAGGCTGCGTACATCCGACCCCCCCTTACCCGGCAATGGGCGGGAGCCTTTGAGGCATTGGGGTAATGTTGTTGTTGTCTAAGGCTATCTACCTAAGGCATGTGAGCTTTCATCCATAGAATCCTTTCATCTATCGAGCTCCTTTCAACTATTCGATTTTTTACCTAATTCGAATTATGCAAATTATATGGCTCTTTTCAACTTCTACTCATTTTCTTCAATTATGATTGAGATTATGTCTATTGATCGATTTTAATGTGAATTTATGTCAATTGCATAAAATTATGATCTTTTCATGAATTCTCTCAAGTCAAGCTAGGGCTCATGATTTCCGAATGGGTCTTGTTCGATTCTCATCCAATTGCATGAATTATTATTTATTATGATCTATTTACTAAATTAAGCATGGAGTTGTCAAATTGCACAAGGAACCTGCTCTTAAGGATAAACTACGATATTTGATGGACTGGCAGGTCAGCCACATAATTTATCCCTCAAGTTGAACGAACTTGACCTGCTCCTTTAGTCTAGGGCTATAGAGTTTACTTGCTTCTCACTAATGGCAGAATCATGAGCTTCATCACTGGACTCTAAACCAAATTAAAAACACTATTTTATATGATTTTGGTTCAATTGACCATGAACCGATGTTATGCCTAATTTTCTGTGACTAAATTATGATTTCATAAATATCATTCTAAGTATGAATATATGATGTGATGATGGTAAGGATTATCTAAGACCCTAATGTTTATGAAAGTTATGATAAGATGGGGAATATACCCACATTATATGCAAAGTTATGTAGATGGACTATTCCTATGATATGCTTTGTTCTCATGAGGTCATCATACCTATTTTACAAACTATGAAAGTATGATTTTGACAAAGTATGAATTATGATGATGTCTATATAATGCATGTTTATGTATTCTGTGGGATATGACTTAGCACTGAGAGGGCCTTGGTAGATTCCATTGCCCCATAATTACATGCCACCATAGGGTTATGATCATGTGCCTATAAGGCTAGCTACTGGATCCATATAGCTTCATGATGTGACACTCACCGTGCTCGAATTGAGCCTAAGGAGTAGGTTCTTTACACATACTTGTGATGCTCACTGTGCTAGGATAGAGCCCATAGGGTGAGGTATTTATTTACACGTGATTCTCACAATGCTAGGATAGAGCCTATAGGGTTAGGGTCGGGTCTACCTTGGCAAAGTAGACTCCTCTTTTGCTCGGTATAGAGGGAATATCGAGATTCTATGTAATAGTCCGCATGATCTTATTGTTGGTTATGGTTCTATTCCCACATATGTATGTCTACTAGGTTATGAAATGTTTTATGATGCTTCCTTCCATGATTTTAAAGATGTATTAATCATTCATATCTTGTCCTTACTCTATTGACATGTCTATGCATATTGCTAATTTGTATGATGTTCGTAGATGCATTGCCTGCTTACATACTTAGTATGTTCCAACGTACTAATGCATGCTCTTGCCTACATGATATCACCATGTAGGGACGGACAACAATTCTACACTTCACTATTGTAGCTAGCTTTTGGACCTTTCTAGTAAAGATTTGAATTCCCATGCTTTGGGGACAAGCACTTATGTTTTTGCTTATGTTGATGTTGATAAGACTTTTATACTTTCCATCTTGAGGGTGAGCTATTAACATGTTCTAGACCCCGACAAGATCTATGATGTAGATGCATGTTTGGACCTGTGTTGATGTAATTCCCTTTAATGGGAAATGTTGACTCCTATGTTTAGCTTGTTTAAAATTGTGTTTTCGCTTGCTTACTCTTATGATTGCTTATTTACCTTATGTATGCTTATGATATGAACAAGAGGCTTGGATGGGGCACCTTCGGGTGTCACATTCGTTGTGTCAGACTAGACCCTAGGTTCGGGCCATGACAATGTGTGAGTTTGAATGTACGTCATGGGTTTAAATTATGTCATGGATGAAAACCTAGTATTTAAGTGGTGAAGGGTTGAGGAGTGGGCCACTTCCACTGAGTTTCAAATTGTATGGCATTGGGCCTCGGGGATTTCTTGGTTATAAAAAATTTAACTGATAGGTACTCAGTCTATTTGTTACTAGAGCATATTAAAGGGAAGAATCCCTTTTCTTTCACGATATAATGTTGTGAGGTTTCTTAGATGACTAAAGACTCGCAGACAAGTCAATTAATTATTTTGATGTGCTTGCTTCACTGTAAATGTGGTTAATTGTAAAAAATAACCATAGTAGTTGACCAATCTTTATATGAAATATGTTTTGATGTACTGTCTCATAGATAGCAAGTGGTCAGCTGACAATTATGATTTTTTGTGTGGAGAACAACATATATTGCTTTAAGCTTCCCAAAGATAGGGGAGACCAAATGCTTGGGGTTGGAGTAAGCAAAAGGTCTTGCTGTTCTAATCAGTGCAAGCCCCTACGTTCAAGTTAAGCCTGATTATATCAGTCTAAGCAAAGTCGCTCTTTTGTTTGTTCAGTCTATGTGAACTATGCATGATAATGAAAACAGTGTGTTAAGAAAAGAAGTGAGTGTATTATCTTTATCAAAAATAAAGTGAGTATATTGTGAATGACACAAATATGCTAGCCAAACATGGTCTTCATTATTTTTTCTTTTCTCTTTGCTAGTGAGAACTATGAAATGCATATCCTAACCGTCTTGTGTCCATGTGCTTTGTACAATTAAGTCTTAAGAGATCTTTTTGAATTTTAAATAACTCCATCCATCAGGAAACAAGTGCAAACCTATTCCTAGATAAGTCAGTGTCATAACTATGATCAACTTGGCGAATTTAATGACAAATTGAGATGGTTCTTTGTTTAACTTCGGTAATGAAGTCATGTCTTAGTTAGAGTTCTTGCTGATATGAATTATTACATCATGAACATGATGTAACTAAAGTTGGAGCACTTGTAGACAGGGCCTTGGGTGCCACCTTTTCTCCTTATCCCTCCATTCTAACCATGAATGTGCATTATTGGCCTTTCATATCAAGCCTGGCTTGGCAAGGGTGAGAATAGCATGCTAACTAAATAAGGGGAAATTTTTATTGTGAAACATGTGTTGAGAGAGCAAATTTGGATGATTGGGCAAGGGCTTCACTTCTCGTCACCTTTACAAGGGGAGATAATAGCTTTTCTATCAAACTAAACAAGAGAATTTTATTTACTCTTTGTGTTGAGTTGGGTGATTATCTCAGCTAAAAGTTTAATTTGTTCGGGAGAACAAAGCTTTATTTTCTTAATTCAGCACACCCCCTCACGTGCTGGCCCTAATCATTTTCATCAGTCAAGCATGTGGAAATTCTCTTTGATAATGGGTGGTAGTAAGATTCGAACAAGGACCTCTGTCTACTTTGTTATCATGTTGAAATTGTGTGACCATCTCATCTAAAAGCTTAAGCTTCTTCAACTCCCTACATTTCTCTTTCTATTGTTTCTGGCGATGTATGTACTTACTGAACTATTAACCTGTTTAAAAGCTGTCCTGTGGTAAAAATATGCTTGCGTCTCTCATACAATCTAATTAGTTATAGCCATTCATGAACTATTTGCTCTATATTCCTTTGTTCTCAAGGTTGAGGGGGCTGCCATTCTAGGTTCCTATAGAATCCTTTGGGAGTTCTCTTTTCTTTTCAACCCCCAAAAATGAGTTGTTAAGCATTTAAAAGTGTCGAGGCATTTTCCTTGTTCAGGCTAAACAAGAGGAGAAGAATTCTTATACTAATGAAACATAGTGTTATTACTTCAACATTCTCCATGGTGACAATGTTTCACATCACTGTGATATGATCAAGTATTAGCTCTTGATGAGCTGCCTAGTATTTTCTTTTCTTGACCATTATGCTCTGCATTCTTTTTCTTTCTATTCTCTAATGTTCTCTTTTTCCCTCTTTGTTTCTTTCCCTTTCTTGTTTAGAATATGGTAAAGATTTGGTGAATAAACACTGCATCACTGAAAGATTGGAGAGGTCAGTTGAGGAAGAGGTGGAAATGGTGACAGCTACAAGTGGGTCATTGCAAAGTGATCCAAGAAGTCAATGCAACTTAACTCCCTTGACACCTTCATTCCAGTCCTCAAAGTAAGATTATTGTGACTTCTGTTGTTCCATTAGTTTCTATCATGAGTATTCATATTCTTTTCTCATTTCTACTACTGAAAAAATGATTTACTTATTTTCCCTCTTACTACTGATACCTCTATGCAACACTAGCCGTGGGAATGCATCAAAACCTTGGTTCACTTCCGGAAGATACCTTTCTTCACCTGAATCTGGCCAAGCTAATACAGCAGCATATGGACTGTCCCCGGGATCTCCTAGAAGTTCGAAAAATCATGACAGAGATCAGGAAACTGCTGGTGATATTTTGGATCTTGTTACCTTTGATCAGGAGTTTAGTTATGGCAATGCAGAGTTAGCAAATGAAATCTCACCAGGGTTTCATGTGACTGGCAATATGGATGATCTTTTGGGGCTGCCAAAGTCACAAGATTGGGCAAGTAGCTCAGGTGGTCAACTGATTCCTCAAACTGTCCATTTCCAGTCCACGCGTCCCCTAAGCTGGCGTAACTTACCTATGAACCAGTTCGACGGGAGTGAAATGAACAGTATGGAATTACAAGACTCTGATAAGAAGCCATATGTGATGGCAGATGACACTCCAGAAATATTAAAGGACTCCTCTATACCACAAATTGGTGTTAAAGTAAGCTCCCCTAATAAGAAGCGTGTTTCTCCACCTCATCGTCATTTGAATGAGCTTGGTTCTACATCATCTGGAGGAAGCTTAAAAACTGGCCGGAAATTCATATTACGAGCTGTTCCTTCTTTCCCACCACTTACCCCATGTACTCAACCCAAAGATGTTGCTGCGCATAGTACCAATAACTCTCAAAAGGATAGCAGCAGCAAATAATACCACTACAAGAGGTGAGAAATGCTGTTTTCCCTATCAGTTTAGCACAATACAAAACCATATAGCTAATGAGCTGGGTTAGTTATTGCTCATTCTCACTTGAAGGCTTCACAGAGAACAAAAGATGGTTTTAGATATGAACATCCTTGCATGAATAATGTGATCTCAGTGGAAAAGCATGCTGCAGCTGGAGGAATTTCTTAACCTTCAAATGAGAACTCTTCAAATCTCCCTGGAAATCCTATATATTTTAGTTGAAAATGAACAAATTCTAGTTATTCCGCTGGTGCTTATGATGTAGAAGAATTCTTCTTGCATTACTTTGTACTACATTTCAGATTTTTTAAATTGGCTTATTTGCTGCCAAGTACAATAATTGCTGTTACTTGGCTCTTGTTGCAGTTGTTATGGCAGAAGTAGCATTGTATACTTCATATGAAAAAAGAATGTTTACAAAGCCAAGTCCCTTCTTCCCCTAGTTTATTTGACACTCTTTATTGTGGATATCCTTTTAATTATTTTGTGACCATCCATGTTTTTCTGTATTACTTTTACATTTTTAAAAATAAATTCACGAATTAAAATTTTGGTTAGCTAAATATAATTTGAGATTTTGATACGATGATTGTCTAGTGAACTAAGGGGTTGTCGGATTGCTAGTTAGAGTTTTGATACAATGTTCAAAAAAATTATGTCACAAGTAGTAAAAGAAACTACCAAAATATAGTTGAATACTTGAAGCTCATTATTATTAGTTGAATTTAAGTAGCCTTTTGAGCATCAACGTGTTGCAAAAATATTTTTGAAACACTGGAATTCAATTCTTAAATAAGATGTTACAGTTACGGGATGGAGTGTTAAATTAAATTCTATTCGGACTCGTTTTGGTAGGGGTAAAATAGTAACTTACAATCTTATTTGATTATCGGTTTACCCAATAGCAAAAAGCGATATCGAATTGATAACCTAATAATCTTTTTTCTTTTTTAAAATCATTAAAAATCTGATAATCTAGTAACCCAATAACAATAAATCAATAACAGTTTAATTGGTTCAGATTATCGGTCGGTTCGATTTTTGCATACCCCTACAAAGAAGGAGACAAAAACATTATGTTGGGTGAATTAATGTACTCTGAAAGACTTCAGAACTTTAGGTTATGTAGGTATTTTATTGTTGAGGAGGTTAAATGTGTTATTAGTAGGTTGAGTAGGAGAAGAGCGAAAGGATCCGATGACATTTTGATGGAATTTTAGAAGAGTATCGATAAGATAAATTTAGAGAGGTTGACTAGGTTGTTTAATGCTATTTCATGACAAAAAAATGCTCGACAAAGGAATGTGGAGTACAATAATTTCATTATACAAGGACAGGGGTAATATCCCAAAGTGTAGCAATTATAGATGCATCAAATTGCCGAGCCACACTATAAAGATATAAGAGAAACTGGTGGAAATGAGGGTGCAACAAGGGGTGTCTATTTTCAAGAATCAATTTAGATTCTTGTCGAAACGATTGACTACCAAAATAATTTATCTTGTGTGGAGATTAGTAGAAAAATATACAAAGGAAGAGGGACTTACATATTTCATTGATCTTGAAAAAGTCTGTGACAAAGTTTCGAGGAATGTCCCCTAAAGGTGTTTGGAGGCAAAAGATATATTGATAGGTTTGATGATTTATACTAGAGAAATAAAGGACATGTATGATGAAGTCAAGACGTGGATTAGAATGGTGGAAGGAGACGCTGAGCACTTTTCAGTTGAGATGAGACTTCATTAGAGATCTGTGCTCAACCCTTTCCTATTTGTCTTGGTGATAAATAAGTTGATGCGGTCTACTCAGAGGAAGATTCTATAGTGTAGGTACTGTTATTTGTATACAACATAGTACTAATTGATGAGATACTAAACATAACTAATGATAGATTGAAAGTTTGAAATAAACTCTAGAGTTTAAAGCATTCTGATTGAGTAAGATCAAGATGGAATATTTGAACGTTGAAGTGCACGTTGAAGTGTGATTTTCCACACAGATAATTCTTAAGAGAGAAAGTTTTAAAAATTATGGGTCCATCATCCAAGAGAGTGAGGACAACGATGATGTCATATATCACATTGGGTTGGCACAAATAAATAGAGGCTTTCCTCTAGAGTCTTATTTGATAAGAATGTACCATCTAAATTTAAAGGTAAATTCTGTAGCGCAGTTGTTTGGCTGTCCTTATCATATGAGGCAGCATGTTGGCAATAAAGAAATATTATGTTTATAAGATGCATGTTGTCGAGATAAGGATATTGAGATAGATGTGTGAACATACTAGGAGTGACAAGAGTAGGAATGAGTTTAACTAGGAGAAGGTGAAAATGACCTCTACGGTAGACAAGATGAGGAAAGATAAATTGAGATGGTTTGAGCATGTGCAGAGAAGGTGTGTCAACATCCCAGAGGCGTGTTGACGCTCTAATGAGGAGGTGCGAGAGGCTGATTGTAGGGCGTATGCAAATGGGTATGGATAGATCAAAAAAGATATTAAGGAGAGGTGATTAGACAAAACATGGCACAACTTCATATTACCGAGGACATAACTTTAGATAGGATGGAGTGTAGGTTACGTATTAAGGTAGAAGGGTGTAGGGACAGAGTAGTATCTTGTGTTGCGAGGTTTGGTGCCTGATGTTGGACTAATCATTTATTATATTTCTTGCCATATATTATTTATTGTATTACACTATCTTGCAGTTGTCATTGTTTCACTCCCGTAGACTTGATACTACTTTTCTTATATTAATCATTATACTTTCTCTACGGTCTTTTTTCTTTATCCAAGTTAGATCATTTTGGATAATTTTATAAATTGAGCTAAAAAAAAATTATAAACAAATGTTATGAATTGTCATCTGGTTTAATTTTTCCTATAATTATAGAGAAATTTAAGGATGTGAGATTTGAAGAAATATTAATTTTCAATGCCTCGAGTTTGGGCTCAATCCATTTACAGCCCAATTAGTTATAATGGGCTCAATTAACTTTGACCCGTCTTTTTTTGCTTAACTGTTGGCGGGTTACACTATTTTAAGGCTGAAATTACCACTTTTAAAAATTACTATAAATAATCAGTAAAGTAGACCATCCATTAGAAGAGGATTTGTAAATATATCGTTCATCACCGTCGCTTATTTTTTCTAAATAATGAAAAAGAGGGTTGAAACATAGTACTATAAAATTCGATCGAAACAAAAAAGGGATGTCAGACTGAATCGATGGATAGTTGATCTAATCTTGTATGGATGGTACATAGATGGTAGTTAGAATCGACAGTTCTCCCACGATTCCATTACCTAGACTTTCACAATTAAGCGATGAACAAAAATATCATAAAATAACTTATTAGTATATTAATAGATCACACCGAAATTACATATACATTACATATCTTAGGTCAAGTAAAAATCTTAGGGCTCCAACAAGCTATTGCGACATTCATTTCATTAGGAACAAATGATCTTTTAATAATACCCCTGCTTTCCATTTCAACCATTGTTTTAACTCTTCACGTCCAAATCACTCTTGTTTATTAAACATCTTTCTTGGGAGTTGAGCATTATTACATATAATTACCTTAATATTGAAGATATAGCTGAAAATAATTATCCATTTTAATTTAAATTTCTTAAATGACAATTTATTGATTTTGTTATTCTAATGACCAAGTGGATAATGACTTACTATTTTGGAAGCATATGACAAAATTTTGTAAAACTAAAACTATAATATTTGCTGAAAAATGAAGTTTCAAACATTTTAATTGGTATGGAGCACGCTGCGTGGCGTTTAGAATAATCTCTATAACCATTTTCTTTGTCTGCCTAGCTGTCCTAGCATGAATCTCTATCTTTTTGATTTGTTTTCTCTCCCGGTGGTCAATGTTTCTAACAAAGTATTTGATTATTTTAGATTCATACTGCATAATGTCTTAAATGAAAATTATTTTCTAATATGATTTTTTTTCATATTCAGAGATTGAATACGAGACTTTTAAGAATGGAGGGATACTATTTGTTGTTGTAATATACATAATAATAAATTACAATTTAAATAAAATAACAAAAATGAATGAAAAATATATTCAGGTTGAAGCGTGGATATAAGGAGATTCAAATTCACTGCGGTATAATTTATACTGACCAGCAGTATTATTCTTGACTTGTCGCCCTCAGGATACAACAGTCCAACAACGTTGTATGACTCAAACAACTCCGGATTAGTTGAAGAGTCTAAACTCCACATAAAAACACATTCCTTCAACTTATAAATACTCACTTTTGATTTTTTTATATGATGTACAAAACTATAAATTATATTATTTTACAATTATTTTTAAAGTTCAAATTTGGGCGTTTCTAGTTGTACTTTTTCTGATTATGATATTTCAAGTTCGACATTTCATTTTTTTAGTGGGCATATTGTAAGGGCACTTTATCAAACAATTCAGGCCAACAGAAGAAGATAAGGAAAAAAAGGATGAAGAAAAGCCACTTTTAGTATGCTAAGAGTGGTCAATCAGCCATCAATAATATAATGTATATACTTCTTTTATTTTTTTTATGAACATATGCTTCTAACATGATTGTCGCTACCAATAAGGAGTATGGTGGGATATATTGTATTTTCTGTCTTGAATTTTGAAAAAAATAAATAATGTTCGACCTAGAAATATATATACACATATAAAGAGATTTTAAAATATATTGAGAAGTTTCAATAACATTGGGGATAGAGGTAGACTGAAGAAGTATTGGAGGGAAGTGATTAGATAAGATATGTCGAAACTTGATTTCACTGAGGACGTGACCTTAGATAGAAAGGAGTGGAGGTCGTGAATTAATTAGAGTAGCAGACTAATAGGCTAAAAGGGTTAGGTTGATGTCTGGCCGTGGGGTATAGTAGGGTAGTAGGATTAATTGTGTCTTTATATCCTGTATTGTCATTATTCGTCTTAAATATGTTAATTTTACTGTATTCACATACTATCATATGCTTTTCGTTATTAGTCGCTCTTTTCTGTTTCCTTTTTCTTTTTTCCATATCTAGTTAATTTTGCTTATGAGTTTTTTAGACGAGGATTCCTAGGAAACAACCTCTCTACCTTTGTAAAATAGTGTTACAGTTCATATACATTCTACCCTCCCCAAATGAATTAAAAATAGGAAGGGGTCCCGGAGAAGCAAGAAAGAATGCAGTGTGCACTCATAAAAACGCGTTAATCCAATGAAATGGACGTTGATTGGTAAAACAAAGGACAAAGTAAAAGGCAGTAAAGCACCATGACTAATATTTTCCATAAATAATTGGATCATGCCTAATTTCGTTGTTTTTTCTTTTGGAGTGAAGCAAATAGTAGTCAATTAGTCAACTCTCAACTCTCAAGTAGGAATTCCTAACCTGTTTATAATCAATTTGGATTGACTTTTGATTTTTGATTTATAAAATCAAAACTTATAAGTTAGAAAGTTTAGTTGATGATTTATTTTTATCGTTTTATCTTAAAATCAAGTGTTTATAGATATTTTTAAAATTTGCTCAGACAATTTAAAAGTGCTAAAAAATATTTTAATCTAAAAATATTTAAAACAAGTCAATTCAAATAAGCTCTTAACTTTAGGAAGATTAGAAGAAGACTACTTAAGAGGTTGTTTGGTAGGGTGTATAAAAATAATATTGACTATGGATTATTACTAGTAATGCTGATATATTAGTTATACTTGCATCAATTATGTTGAGATTATTTCTTATGTAGTATTTGGTTTAGTGTATTAAAAATAACATATATTACATAATTTCTTTTTAAAAAAATATTTGTTTATAAAAATACTCTCAACAAATATGATGAAAAAAATATGAAAAAAGATTCTTAAGCAATTATATCTTTAATCATGTTAATGCAATGCATTAAAACCTTTTTCATTTTTAATATCATAAATTTGTATGCATTAGTGATACATGTTTTAATATCAACTTTAAAGTGGAGTCTAATAATGTCCATTGAGCCATAACCAGTCCTTTTCTTTTTTTCCCTTGCAAACAACAAGAAGATGATGTCACGTAAATGGCTAATCAATAAAGATTCCCAAAGATGAACCAATTTTACTTCTTTTCTTATTTAAGGTCTGTTTTGTGAAATTATGATTTGAACTTAAAATTTTTTTAACTTTGTTAAGTTGTATTCTTTTCACAAATTTGAAAATCTCATAAATTGTGAAAGCTATTAACATTTTTCCATACGATCTTATTAATGAGCAAATCATAATTCAGAAATAAGATATTAAAATAAACTAATATACCACATTGATAAAAATCACATATCTTCATGTTACTTTTGCAAGTAAATATATGAAAGTACAAATTTTTGAATACACATAATTTATAAAGATTCACTAATCAGCAATAATAATAACTAGTTATTTTTTAATATAATCCTTTCAGGTACTATAAATTTTATTTATTTATTTATTTTTAATAAGGGAGAATCATTATGACTTGTGAGAACACATGAAAGTGACCTACAAGTTAGGCCTCCCGTCCACTTGCTTCCATCAATTAGTGTTTTATATGTTAGCAACAAGTTATAGTTAATGTTTACTTTAAGGAATCATGCTCTATCCTAAATTTGTAAATTAGTGATATAGGATTATTTGTATTTTGAAATATTAATTCTATGCTTGAGGAGAAGCTATAATTTGTTGCTTCTATCTAACATTAGGAAAATTATAGTATTGCTTTCTCTATTATTCAAAAACACTTTTTTTTTTCTTTTGGCCAAACACATCATATATTTTGGAAAAAAAATACTTTTTTTTAAGGGAAAAAAGTGCTTTTGGATCCCCATAAATTTGGCTAGACAAACACTAATAAAAGCACTCCTAAAATGATAGCCAAACAAAAACAACAATGTATTTTCCTCAATTAGCAACTGTTGCATTTGTGTACCATAAAATTGGCCATTCTAGCGTAGCTTCACATGTGACATCCTACACAGTAAAAAAAAAAGAATTGAATTGACAATGACAAAGCAACACTAAAAAATATCTCGCAGTGAATGAGTCTGAAAAATTTCAAGTTCAAGCTTTGAATATGAAAAAATTCTTGATGGAAAGCGATTCTCCTTAAATGATATTGTATGTGGCACGAATTTGAATTAATTAAATTCCAATACACATACCAAATATGAATGTGATCCTTGATGGGAGGCTCGCTCTATTCCTTAATTAACCTTTTCCTAAGATCTAATAGTTGAGAGCATATAAAATCGAGAATTTAGTAGTTCAGTTGGTTGATTTGATTACTTGTATTTATGTGTTAGGATGACCTAGTATGGTAGGTATTGAATTGAAACTTTTGATATCATTCTTCCGATACAATATACATTATATTTGATACGATTTTTGATGATTATAAAGTGTATTTCATGAAAATATTCCAAATCAAATTTTATCAATTCCTTTTGCAATTAATATACAATAATGACAAAATTTACATTCAAATATTTAGTAGTAAATATTTTAATATGTATATTTTGATTATTTAAAGACAAAATAATATCCAACTTATTTCATAATGAAGAATATAACCTCCAGCATCTTTTCCTTCTAGACGTATAGACTTGTTAGTGGGTAGGTATGCCAAAAACTAGTTGAATTTTAAAAGTAGCACTTTCACTATTTATGATTTTGTGAGAGCCAACTTGATGACAGTTTCTCCATTTTTCTTTTGTTTTTTTGGAATTTATCATTGACTTACAAGTCTACCTCCATTAAGAAACTTCTTATTTAGTAAATTATTTAAGACATGTAATTGTAATATTCAATATCTAATTTTTCTACTCCTACCAACCAAAATATGCCGCTTAAGTTGCGGCTAAATAAATTTCTTAGAATTCACAAATAACTCCGTCGACTATAAGGCTATTAAAACAATTGTTTGGGGCCTTAATTCTTTAGGATCCCTCACTTTCTCTTAAGATGGTGTATATATATTTGTATATTATTTTAAAAAAGTTTTATGTATTGATAGATTTGAAAAGAATTTTTTAAATATATAATAATTTTTTTATCCCATTTAATATAGTGATTGTTATTATAATTAAGAAATGAAATAATGTTTTGTTAGTTGTAGCATCCTTTCTAAAATGTCTGTAGCATCCTTTCTAAAATGTCTATCTATTTTGTTGTCTTGTTTATATTTTGATGATTATCATGGACCAAAAATATCATTTTTATATTTATTTTTTATTCCTCTTTCACTATTTTTATTTCCTCATCTAAATACTATAAAGTCTCTCAAATGATCAAGTTTTTATTTTATACAAAATCTATTGTTCTGTGTATACAAAAAGATCAAATTTATTTTTAGTGTTTTCTTCAAATTTCAAGCACTAAAACTAATCAACACTACCATAATAATTATGTCAACTTATCAAATTTACCGCAACACTATTTCGATATTATTACAAAAACTTTTCAAACTTTTGAGTCATGTTTTATTATTCGAACTTTTTTTTATATTTCTTTTGTTGATAATTTACACGTTTACATTTTTACTTCATAAAATATGCGAATATATTATATCTTTTCAGA
>JAABOM020000103.1:16565693-16601218 GCA_011800125.2 Solanum clarkiae
CTTAATTATGCACGCCAAATTCACTTGATACTCTAATCATGCACCGGGAATATACTTAAGTTCAAATTACACGACATGCACAACAAAATTTCCCAATTGTATAATTATCCTTAGTTTAAACAAAAACGGGGTCTAACATACTCGAACTTATAAACTATGTAACCAACATAGGATAGGATTGTACCAAGGTACATGCCTCACTAGCCACTGAGATGGCCTAGTTTTGAGATGGATCCACTCCCCTAGTTCTTCGTCCCCTACCCCGCCAAAGTACGGGATGGCTCTGGCAGCGTGGGCAAGATGTTGTATCACCACGAAGCTCATAGATATAGTTGACGGTTAGAGAAACTCCCCAAGTTAAGTAAGATATGTTTTACATATAAGTTTTCAACATGTTATTTTCAGCACACAGAGTACTTATTATTATTTTACCTCATTCTGAGTTATGCTTATGTGTTTTGAGAAATATTGCATTATCTTAAGTTCCATTTTGGCCATTTTGCATACCGTACATTCCACGTACTGACGTCTTTAAGACCTGTATCATTTTATGATACAGACGTAGGTGACAGAATCCCTCAGCAGCCGCTTTGTTGAGGATCATGCCCCTATTCTGATACCGATGAGGCCTCTTCTCAACCACAAGCTTAGAGTTATTGCTTATGATTTCCTTTCTAGTAGTTATTTTCAGTTGTGGCTATTGTGGGTTTGTCCCGGTAGTAGTTTCAGACTATTCTAGTAGAGGTTCCATAGATTATGTGTCAGATATTTCAGCTCTAGTTTGATTGATTTAATTGTTGAACTATTTCTCTTTACAGTTTATTTAGATAGATTGATAGTCTTTGCATATTATTTAAAGTCTTTCCACAATCATTTAAGTCTTTCGCTTAGTAAGTAGCCAGGCCAAGCGGTTCGCTTGGGACTAGCAATGGTTCTGGGCGCCAGCGTCTAGGATATAGGCTCGGAGGTAAAAACTTGGTATCAGAGCACAGAGCACAGAGCACAAGAGTCCTAGGGAGTCTGTGGAACCGTGTCTAGTAGAGTCCGTATTATGGATATGAAGCGCGCCACATCTGTAATGGGGAGGCTACAGGGCATTAGGAAGTGTCACCATCAAACTGCTATTCCTTGTCTCGTGCTTCAGAGTTTAGCTCTGTTAAGTCCCTCCTAACTCGTGCATTTACATCATGTTTTTCAGATCATGCATTCACACAGAGCCAACAAACTAGTAAGGGGCAGAGGGCACCCAGCCAGGAGAACTACAAACAAGCCTGGCCCAGTTCCTAGAGACCTAGAGGTCCAGCTGTGCATGTTGAGCAGCCACAACAAGCAGACATCTTCAATGCTAAGCTCCGCCAGGCCATCCAAACTTTGGCTCGGGTGGTCATTACATAGGGAGACGGCAGAAATGATGGGTCGGATACCGCCAGGGTTCGAGAGTTTCTTTGGATGAACCCACCAGAATTCACGGGGTCTAATATAAAGGAGGATCCTAAGAATTTCATTGAGGAGCTCCAGAAAGTGTTCTAGGTTATGCACATATGTGATACTAAGTAGGTTGAGTTGGCTATCTACCAGCTCAAAGAGTTAGCTAGACTCTAGTTTGGTTAATAGAGAAGAAGCAGGGTAGATGAGGTGCCAACTGCTATTTGGGCGATGTTTAAGGAGGCTTTTTGGGTCAGCACTTTCCTAGAGAGATGAGGCAAGCGAAGGTAAGAAAATACCTGAATCTGAAACAGGAGAATATGAGTGTGCGGGAGTACAGCCTCAAGTTTACTAGTTGTCCCATTATGCTCCAGCTATGGTGACAGATATACATGCTAGGATGGACTTGTTCGTGTCAAGACTCTCTCGGATGTCTAAGAGAGAGGGCAAAAATGCTATGCTGATCGAGAACATGAACATAGCCCACTTGATAACGTATGTGTAGCAGGTAGAGAGGGAGAAAATGCAGGATACAGAAGAGTTTAGGAGGAAGAGGGCCAAGACGTTTAGGAGGAAGAGGGCCAAGACATCAGGCCAGGAGACAGGTAAGAGGGGGCTAGAAGTAGAAGTCACTCATCCTTTCAACCTAAGATAGCCGGACCAACACCTTCGTCCTCTAGTGCAACTGCACTGAAAGTCAGGAATGAGCTGGGATCACAGCACCGCATGTTCCCGCGTAGCAAGTGACATCGTAATATAGCTCAAGGATTGAACCATCTACTTGCGGTAAGTGTGGTAGGTCTCATCCCAAAGAGCGCCAAATGGGCACAAATGGTTGTTTCAAATATGGTCAGGTGGGGCACTTCTTGAAGGATTGTCCAATGGGGAAGCAGAATATGAGAGATAATAGGTCACAGTCAGTTTCTTCAGCACCACAAAGTAAAAGACCTCACAGGAGCAGGAGAACTCACTAGATGTGTTTATGGGTATGCTCAAAATCTTAACTGATGATGTCTATGTATTATTACACCCAGGTGCCATATTATCATTTGTAACCCCATATGTAGTTATGAAGTTTGGGGTCAATCCAGAATGTCTTCTTGAGCCTTTCAGTGTCTCCACTCCTACTGGAGAGTCTATTCTAGCCCAAAGAATTTATAGGGGTTGTCCAGTCTCAGTTTATCATAAGAATATTGTAGCTGATTTGGTGAAATTAGACATGGTAGATTTTGATGTCATCCTATGCATGGATTAGCTTCATATTGGGTATGCTTCCATAGATTGCAGAACCAGGGTAGTCAAATTTCAGTTTCTTAACGAACCAGTCTTAAAGTGGAGGGGTAGCTCAGTTTTTCCTAAGGATCAGTATGTCTCATATCTCAAAGATAAAAAGTTAATTTCCAAAAGGTGTATATACCACCTAGTTAGAGTTTAGGATTCTCGTGCCAAGGCACCATCACTTCAATCTGTGCCAATTGTGAATGAACTCCCAGAAGTTTTTCCTGAGGATCTTCCCGGAGTCCCTCCTGATAAGGAGATAAACTTTGGGATAAACACTCTTCTAGATAATCAGCCCATATTTATCCCTTCATATTGTATGGTTCCCTTGGAGCTAAAAGAGCTAAACTAGCAGCTGAAAGATCTCCTAGATAAGGGCTTCATTAGACCAAGCATCTCACCTTGGGGTGCTCCAGTTCTCTTTGTGCATAAGAAGGATGGTTCTTTTCGAATGTGCATAGATTACCGTGAGCTGAATAAGGTCACCATAAAGAATAAGTATTCTCTTCCTAAAATTGATGACGTATTCGACCAACTTCAGGGTGCCACTTATTTCTCCAAAATAGATCTCAGATCTGGGTATCATCAGCTTAAAGTTAGAGAGAGAGATATTCCTAAAACAGCTTTGAGAACCCGCTATGACCATTATGAGTTCTTGGTCATGTCTTTTGGACTGACGAGTGCCAGTAGTGTTCATGGATCTTATGAACAGGGTGTTGAGGCCGTACCTAGATATGTTTGTTATTGTGTTCATAGATGACATCTTGACCTATTCTCGTAACAAGGAGGACCATGCTAACCATCTCAGAATTATCCTTCATACACTTAAGGATCAGCAGCTTTATGCAAAATTCTTCAAGTGTGAGTTTTGGTCGGCGTCTGTGGCATTTCTAGGGCACATTGTGTCTGGTGAAGGTATCTAGGTTGATTCCCAAAAGATTGAGACAGTGAAGAATTGGCTAAGGCCCACAACTCCAACAGAGATAAGGAGTTTCTTGGGCTTGGCAGAGTACTACAGACGGTTTATAGAGGGATTTTCTTCTATCTCAGCTCCTTTAACTAAGTTGGCTCAAAAAAAGGTTAAGTTTATATGGTCAGAAGCTTGTGAGAAAAGTTTTCAAAAGTTGAAAACTAGGCTGACCACAGCCCTAGTCTTATCCTTACCCGAGGGAACTGATGACTTTGTGGTATATTGTGATGCTTCCAGAGTTGGGTTGGGATGTGTATTGATGCAGAGAGGCAAGGTGATAGCATATAACTCCAGACAGCTTAAGACCTATGAGAAAAACTATCCAACTCATGATCGTGAACTTGCTATAGTAGTGTTTGCTCTAAAGATCTGGAGACACTATCTTTATGGTGGACACGTGGATGTATTCACGGACCAAAAGAGTTTGCAGTATGTGTTCAGTTAGAAAGAGTTGAATTTGAGGCAGAGAAGGTGGTTGGAGCTGCTGAAAGACTATGACATGAGCATCATCTATCATCCAGGTAAAACAAATGTAGTTGTTGATGCTCTTAGCAGGTCGACCATGGGAAGCACTACTGACATTGAGGACAAAAAGAAAGAATTAGCTAAAGAGGTGCACAGACTAGCCCATTTGGGGGTGAAGATTAAAGATTCCGATGAAGGTGGTGCCATTATTAGAAATAAGGCAGAGTCATCCTTAGTAGTGGAGATGAAAGAAAAGCAAGACAGGGATCTCATCCTTCTCCAATTGAAAGAAGATGTTCAGAAACAAAAGGTATTAGTGTTCGCAAAAGGGGGAGATGGTGTCTTGAGATACCAAGGCAGATTGTGTGTGTTAAATGTTGATGGCCTTAAAGATAGGATCTTAGCTAAGGCTCATAACGCCAGATACTCAATCCACCCTGGTGCAATAAAGTTGTATAGAGATTTGCGAGAAGTCTATTAGTGGGGTGGCATGAAAAGTGATATTGCAGAGTTCGTGTCTAGATGCCCGAATTGCTAGCAAGTTAACGTAGAGCACCAAAGGCCTTGTGTTATAGCCCAGAACATAGGAATTCTAGATGGGAGATGAATAACATGGACTTCATAACAGGCTTACCTCAATCCCATAGATAGAATGATTTGATATGGGTCATAGTAGACAAAATGACCAAGTTAGCTCACTTTCTACCTGACAAGATGACTGATACAGCGAAGGATTATGCCAGACTTTATCTTAAGGAGATTATTAGGCTGTACGAGGTCCCTATATCCATTATTTCAGAAAGAGGAGTTCAGTTCATAGCATAATTTTGGAAGTCCTTTCAGAAAGGGCTTGGTATGAAGGTGAATCTTAGTACAACTTTCCATCCATAGACAGACAGGCAAGCAGAGCGAACTATACAGACCCTGGAAGATATGTTGAGGGCGTGCGTGATAGACTTTAAAGATAACTAGGATGATCACTTACCTTTGATTGAGTTTTCTTATAATAATAGTTTCCAGGCCAGTATATAGATGGCATGGTATGAGGCCCTTTATGGGAGAAGGTGTAGCTCACCTATTGGGTGGTTTGAAGTTGGTGAGGCAGGGTTGATAGGACCTTATCTAGTCCATCAGGCTATGGAAAAAGTGAAGGTTATCCAAAAAAAACTCAAGACAGCTCAGAGACGACAAAAGTCTTACACGGATGTTAGAAGGAGAGACTTAGAATTTTGAGGTAGGCGATTGGGTGTACCTGAAGGTGTCCCCGATAAAGGGAGTTACGAGATTTGGGGAAAAAAAGAAGCTCATCCCACTATATATTGGCTCTTACTAGATTCTGAGGAGAGTGGGTAGCGTTGCTTATGAGTTAGAGTTACCAACAGAATTAAGTGTTATACATCTGGTATTCCATATTTCCATGCTTAAGAAGTTCTCAGGAGATCCGATCCCTCTCTAGTTGTTCCTATTGAAAGTGTTGGGATTAAAGGTAATTTGCCTTATGAAGAGATCCCGGTGCAGATACTAGATCGGTAAGTTCGTAAATTGAGGACCAAGGAGATTGCTTCGGTAAAGGTGTTGTGGAGGAATCAATTCGTTGGGAAAGCTACATGGGAGGCAGAGGAAGACATGAAGGCCAAGTATCCACACTTATTCGTTGGTGCAAATGAGGATCTTGAAGGTAAATTTTCATAATCTATCTTGAAGATTTATGTTTGTTAAGTTCGGTAATCTTGTGGTTTAAGCTAAGTTTTGTTCATATCATTATCATTCAAGGACGGATGATCCCAAGTGGAACATATTGTGACACCTGATGAAAAGACCAAAATATCCCTAGAACTGACCATGCCTGCAATGCATCTTCCCAAGCTCTGTTCGTAAATCCAAGACTGGATTTGCAATCAGCGCAAAAAATTAAGTGAGAAAATGGTCTCGACTCGATTTTAGAGCAACCGAGATGAATTAAAAATTTTGCTAAATCTTTCTAGACAGTGAGCTTTTCGCACCCAGGACGCAACGCGCCTTTATTTTATTTTTGTTAATTTTGATGGGAATCAGATTTTGCAAAAACTGGAAAAAAATACATAAGTCCGCGTCTGAGGTGCGACACGGACGTGTATATATTTCTTGATTTTCGCTCTCTAATTAATTTTTGCTCTCTAATTAAAGGGGGGTAGTTCCAACCTTTTCCACCCCCCTTAGACTCTAGATAGTTGGTTTTCACTTAATATTTTGATAAAAACTCTCAAATTCACGCTCATCATTTTAAAACCTCTCAAGGGACTCAAGCGTAAAAATCAAGAAAGTTAGGGCTCAAGAATCTCTCCAAGTCTTCCAAGAATTAGAATTTCCAGGTATGTAAGGCCCTCTAAAAGCTATTTCATGGATATTTCAGAAATGTATACGTCAGATTTCATTCAAGAATTTTCAATACAAGCTGAGATCAAAGTTTCATGTACTTCTGCAAGGCTCATTAAATTTCTGTTCATATGTACAGATTCTTGATAAGTATTATAATTCTTGATTTCTTCATCATTAATTTATTGTATTTCTACCATGATCTATAATCCTGGATGAACTTCTATATATTTCGTATGGGTTTCATGAACATTCATAAAGCTTACAGTTTGAGTCAAGTTTAAGAATTATTTTAGAACTGCTTTTACACTTTAGCTGAGTAACCCAGTGTATTTGAAAATACTTGAAAAGATACTAGTTTCAGTCAAGCTAAAGAGTTTAGAAAGTTAAATAGCTAAGTTGGGCCAAGTCCCCGAAAGATCAAAGATTTTGAGAATTCATATTCCTTAAGTAATGAACTATATAAAAGTTATTTTGGGAGTAGTATTGAGCTATGAGTGAGAGTAGAATTAATTACTCGAACTCATAAACTATGTAGCAAGCATAGGATAGGATTGTACCGAGGTACATGCCTCACTAGCCACTAAGAAGTCCCAGTTTTCGGATGGATCTACTCCCCTAGTTCTTCGTCCCCTACCCTATCAAAGTACAGGATGGCTCTGGAAGCATGGGCAAGACGTTGTATCACTACTAAGGTTATAGTGATGGTTGTTGGTTAGAGTAACTCCCCAAGTTAAATAAGATATGTTTTATATACAAGTTTTCAGCTTGTTATTTTCACCACATAGAGTACTTATTATTTTACCTCATTCTGAGCTATGTTTATGTGTTTTGAGAAATATTGCATTATCTTGAGTTTCATTTTGGCTATTTTACATACCATAAATTCTATGTATTGACATCCTTAGGGCCTGCATCATTTTATGAAGTAGACACAGGTGACGAAATCCCTCAGCAATCGTTTCGTTGAGGATCAGAAACCCCCTCCATTCATATATCGGTGAGGCCTCTTCTCAGCCAGAGGGTTAGAGTTATTACTTATGATTTCCTTTTAGTAGTTATTTTCAGTTGTGGCTACCATGGGCCTGTCCCAGTAGTAGTTTCAGACTATTCTAGTAGAGGTTCTATAGACTATATGTCAGATATTTCAGCTATGGTTTGATTGATCTAATTGTTGAATTATTTCTCTTTACAGTTTGTTCAGATAGACTGATAGGCTTTTCATGTTATTTAAAGCCTTTCCACAATCATTTAAGTCTTTCGTTGAGTAAGTAGCCAGGCCAAGTGGTTCGCTTGGGATCAACAATGGTTTTGGGCGCTAGTTATGTCTAGGCTGTAGGCTCGGGGCGTAACAAACTTGGTATCAGAGCACAAAGTTCAAGAGTCCTAGGGAGTCTATAGAACCGTGTCTAGTAAAGTCTGTATTATGGGTGTAAAGCGCGCCACATCTGTAATGAGGAGGCTACAAGGCATTAGGAAGTGTCACCATTAAATTGTTATTCCTTATCTCATGCTTCAGACTTTACCTTTGTTAAGTCCCTCCTAACTCGTGCGTTCATGCCATGCTTTTCATATTATGCCTTCACACAGAGTCGACGGACCAGTAAGGGGCAGAGGGCGCCTAGCCAGGTGAAATGCAAACAAGCCTGGCCCAGTTCCTGAGGGACCTAGAGGTCCAGCTGTGCATGTTGAGCAGCCACAGCAAGTAGACATCTCCAATACTAAGCTCTGCCAGGTCATCCAGACTTTGGCTCGGGCGGTCACTACATAGGGAGGTCATCCAGGGTTCGGGACTTTCTGAGGATGAACCCACCAGAATTCACGGGGTCTAATATAAAGAAGGATCCTGAGAATTTCATTGGGGAGCTCTAGAAAGTGATCTACGTTATGCACATATGTGATACTGAGTGGGTTGAGTTGGTTGCCTACCAGCTTAAAAGGGTAGTTAGACTCTGGTTTGATCAGTAGAGAAGAAGCAGGGTAGATGGGGCGCCAGCTGCTATTTGGGCGATGTTTGAAGAGGCCTTTCTAGGACAGTACTTTTCGAAAGAGATGAGGCATGCGAAGGTGAGAGAATTCCTCAATATAAAATAGGAGAATATGAGTGTGCAGGAGTACAGCCTCAAGTTTACTCAGTTGTCCTATTATGCTCCATCTATGGTGACAGACATGCATGCTAGGATGGACTTGTTCGTGTCAAGACTCTCTCGGATGTCTAAGAGAGAGGGCAGAAATGTTATGCTAATCGAGAACATGAATATAGCCCGCTTGATAACGTATGTGTAGCAGGTAGAGGGGGAGAAAATGCAGGATACGGAAGAGTTTAGGAGCAAGAGGGCCAAGACATCAGGCCAGGAGACAGGTAAGAGGGGGCTGGAAGTAGAAGTCACTCATCCTTTCAACCTAAGATAGCCGGACTAACACCTTCGTCCGCTAGTGCACCTGCACCGATAATCAGGAATGAACAGGGATCACAGCACTGCAGGTTCTCGAGCAGTTAGTCACAAGGTAGTATATCTCAAGGATTGAACTGTTATCCTACTTGCGGTAAGTGTGGTAGGTCTCATCCCGGAGAGTGCCTCATGGGCATAAATGGTTGTTTCAAATATGGTCAGGTGGTGTACTTCTTGAAGGATTGTCCTACGGGGAAGCAGAATATGAGAGATAAAGGTCACAGTCAATTTCTTCAGCACCACAGGATAAGCTACCTCACAGGGGCACTACCGCAGGAGCAAGCGCGGGCACAAACCGCTTGTATGCCATGGCCACCAGACAAGAACAGGAGAACTCACCAGGTGTGGTTATGGGTATGCTTAAAATCTTTACTTATGATGTCTATGCATTATTAGACCCAGGTGCCACAATGTCATTTGTAACCCCATATGTAGCTATGAAGTTTGGGGTCAATCTAGAATGTCTTCTTGAGCCTTTCAAAGTTTCTACTCCTGGAGAGTCTATTCTAGCCCAAAGAATTTATAGGGGTTGTCCAGTCTCAATTTATCATAAGACTTTTGTATTTGATTTGGTGGAATTAGACATGGTAGATTTTAATGTCATCTTAGGCATGGATTGGCTTCATGTCGAGTATGCTTCCATAGATTGCAGAGCCAGGGTAGTCAAATTTTAGTTTCCTAATGAACTAGTCTTAGAGTGGAGGGGTAGATCAGTTTTTCCTAAGGGTTAGTTTGTCTCATATCTCAAAGCCAGAAAGTTACTTTCCAAAGGGTGCATATACCACCTAGTCAGAGTTCAGGATTCTCGTGTCGAGGCACCATATCTTCCGTCTGTCCCAGTTAGTGAATAAGTTCCTAGAAGTTTTTCCTCAGGATCTTCCTGGAGTCCCTCCTCATAGGGACATAGACTTTGGGATAGACATTCTTCCAGATACTCAACCCATATCCATCCCTCCATATCGTATAGCTCCCTTGGAGCTAAAAGAGTTAAAGTAGCAGGTGAAAGATCTCCTAGATAAGGGATTCATCATACCAAGCATCTCACCTTGGGGTGCTCTAGTTCTTTTCATGCATAAGAAGGATGGTTCTCTTCGAATGTGCATAGATTAGCGTCAGCTAAATAAGGTCACCATAAAGAACAAGTATCCTCTTCCCAGAATTGATGACTTATTTGACCAACTTCAGGATGCTACTTGTTTCTCCAAAATAGATCTCAGATCTGGGTATCATCAGCTTAAAGTTAGAGAGAGACATTCCTAAAATAGCTTTCAGAACCCGCTACGGCCATTATGAGTTCTTGGTCATGTCTTTTGGATTGACGAACGCACCAGCAGCGTTCATGGATTTTATGAACAGGGTGTTGAAGTCGTACCTAGATATGTTAGTTATTGTGTTCATAGATGACATCTTGATCTATTCTCATAACAAGGAGGAGAAAATGTTGACTGTCTCAGAATTATCCTTCAGACTCTTAAGAATCAGCATCTTTATGCAAAATTCTCCAAGTGTGAGTTTTGGTTGGCGTCTGTTGTATTTCTGGGGCACATTGTGTCTGGTGAAGGTATTCAGGTCAATTCCCAAAATATTGAGGCAATGAAGAATTGGCCAAGGCTCACAACTCCAACAGAGATAAGGAGGTTGTCTGGCTTGGAGGGGTACTATAGACGGTTTGTAGAGGGATTTTCTTTTATCTCAACTCCTTTGACTAAGATGACTCAGAAGAAGGTTAAATTAGTATGGTCAGAAGCTTGTGAGAAAAGTTTTCAAGAGTTGAAAACTAGGCTAATCACATTCCCCGGTCTTATCCCTACCCGAGGGAACTGATGACTTTGTGGTATATTGTGATGCTTCCAGAGTTGGGTTGGGATGTGTATTGATGCAGAGAGGCAAGGTGAGAGCATATGACTCCAGATAGCTTAATACCCATGAGAAAAACTACCCAACTCATGATCCTATGCTTGCTATGGTGGTATTTACTCTAAAGATCTGGAGACACTATCTTTATGGTGTGCACATGGATGTATTCACGGACCACAAGAGTTTACATTATATGTTCAGTCAGAAAGAGTTGAATTTGAGGCAGAGAACGTGGTTGGAGCTGCTGAAAGACTATGACATGAGCATCCTCTATCACCCAAGTAAAACTAATATAGTTACTGATGCTCTTAGCAGGTCGACCATGGGAAGCATTGCTAACATTGAGCACGAAAAGAAAGAATTAGCTAAAGAGGTGCACAGACTGGCCCATTTGGGGTGAAGATTGAAGATTCCAATGAAAGTGGTGCCATTATCAGAAATGGGGTAGAGTCATCCTTAGTGGTGGAGGTGAAATAAAAGCAAGACAGGGATCTCATCCTTCTCCAATTGAAAGAAGATGTTCAGAAACATAAAGTATTAGTGTTCGCAAAAGGGAGAGATGGTGTCCTGAGATACCAAGGCAAATTGTGTGTGTCAAGTATTGACGCCTTAGAGATAGGATCTTGGTTGAGGCTCATAATGTTAGATACTCAATCCATCCTGGTGCAACAAAGATGTATAGAGATTTGTGAGAAATCTATTAGTAGGGTGGCATTTTAAGGGATATTGCAGAGTTCGTGTCTAGATGCCCGAATTGCTAGCAAGTTAAGGTAGAGCACCAAAGGCCTTGTGTTGTGTCCCAGAACATATAGATTCTGCGAAAATTGAAAAAAAATACATAAGTCCTCGTCTGAGGCATGACACAGACGTGTATAAATTTTCTCATTTTCGCTCTTTAATTAAGGGGGAATAGTTCCGACCTTTCCCACCCCCTTAGACTCTAGATAGTCGATTTTCCCTTAGTTTATTGATAAAAATGCTCAAATTCACACTCAGCGTTTTAAAACCTCTCAAGAGAATCAAGCGTAAAAATCAAGAAAGTTAGGGCTCAAGAATCTCTCCAAGTCTTCCAAGAATTAGAATTCTCAGGTATGTAAGACCCTCCAAAAGTTATTTCATGGATATTCCAGAAATTTATACGTTAGTTTTCATTCAAGAATTTTCAAATGCAAGCTGAGATCAAAGTTTCATGTACTTCTGGAAGGTTCATTAAATTTCTTTTCATATGTATAGATTCTTGATAAGTATTATGATTCTTGATTTCTTTATCATTAATTTAAAGTATTTTTACCAAGATTTATAACCCATGATGAACTTCTTTAAATTTCATATGGATTTCATGATGTACTTCTAGAAGGTTCATTAAATTTCTGTTCATATGTATAGATTCTTGATAAGTATTATCATTCTTGATTTCTTTATCATTAATTTAAAATATTTCTACCAAGATTTATAACCCAGGATGAACTTCTGTAAATTTCATATGGGTTTCATGAACACTCATAAAGCTTTCGTTTGAGTCAAGTTTAAGAATTATTTTAGAACTGCTTTTACACTTTAGATAAGTAACCCAGTATGTTTGAAAATACTTGAAAAGATTCTAGTTTCAGTCAAGCTAAAGAGTTCGGATGAGCAAGTTAAATAGCTAAGTTGGGCCAAGTCCCCGAAAGATCAAAGATTTTAAGAATTCATATTCCTTAAGTTATGAGCTATGTAAAAGTTATTCTAGGAGTAATATTGAGCACCGATATGAGTGAGAATAGAATTAATTACTCGAACTCATAAACTATGTAACCAGCATAGGATAGGATTGTACCAAGGTACATGCCTCACTAGCCACTGAGATAGCCCAGTTTTCGGATGGATCCACTTCCCTAGTTCTTCGTCCCCTACCCTGGAAAAGTACGGGACGACTCTGGCACTGTGGGTAAGACGTTGTATCACCACGAAGCTCATAGTGATAGTTGTCGGTTAGAGAAACTCCCCAAGTTAAGTAAGATGTGTTTTACATACAAGTTCTCAACATGCTATTTTCAGCACACAGAGTACTTATTATTATTTTACCTCATTCTGATCTATGTTAATATGTTTTGAGAAATATTGCATTGTCTTGAGTTTCATTTTGGCCATTTTACATACCGTACATTCCATGTACTGACGTCCTTAGGACCTGCATCATTTTATGATACGGACGCAGGTGATAGAGTCCCTCAAGCGTCGTTTCGTTGAGGATCAGACCCCCATTCAAATATCGGTGAGGCCTCTTCTCAGTCATAGGCTTAGAGTTATTGCTTATGATTTCCTTTCTAGTAGTTATTTTCAGTTGTGGCTACCGTGGGCCTGTCCCGGTAGTAGTTTCAGACTATTTTAATAGTGATTCCATAGACTATGTGTTCAGATATTTCAGCTCTGGTTTGATTGCTTTAATTGTTTAACTATTTCTCTTTACAGTTTATTTAGATTGATAGTCTTTGCATGTTATTTCAAGCCTTTCCACAATCATTTAAGCCTTTCGTTGAGTAAGTAGCCAGGTCAAGTGGTTAGCTTTGGATCAGCAATGGTTCTGGGCTCCAGTTACGTCTAGGGTGTAGGCTCGGGGCGTAACAACATGGGATGAATAATTAAAAAAATATATACTTTCATGACAATATTATGAATTTTTAAATATTTATAGTATTCAATTTAATAATATTGATGTGACACACACGTGGAGCTCACTAAACTAGTTGTATAAATGGTTGGGGAACGGGTTGGAATTTTATAATTAACGGCTTATTTGTGTGAGGGCAGATTATTCAATTTCCTTATCGAGTAAACTGTTAACCTGTTAAAAGTTAACATACTTACATTTTTATTTAAGTTATATTAGCCTCATTTAATATTTTACCATAATATATAAGGATACTTATATATATTTATATTTTTTTGTTAGTCCTAACTCCTAAATGGAAAATTTATTTATTTTTCTATAATTATATATATTTTGCCTTCTTCATTTTATGTAAGGGCAAGTGTTAAATGTATTTAGTATTATTATTATTTTCTTTCACTACCCATTCCATTTAAAATAATGAAAAAAAATCATCGTTTTTGTAAGGTGTGACTATGTGCTCATAGAAAAAAGTACCATAGAGATTAGCAATTAATCAGTACACTGCACGATAATCATCCATTAATTGTTAATCCTTTACTGAACAAATTGATATCTTATAGGTTAGCTAGCAGATTATTAAATTTTAAAAATGATATCCGATAAGCTAAACCATTAAGTGAAATTATCCGTCCGATCCACTCGATAAGCCACCCTAGTTTTAGCATGGACTATAACTCGATTCGGTCCTCAAAAGGGCTATATGTTTAAATTCGCCCATTTAAATTTGCCTCTCATAATAAATAATTTTTGGTAGAATATATATTTATGTATTTGTACGTAATATTTCATAAGGTATGCTCGAAAATGCAACAAAAGTGGCCCAAGTGATGATCAATCTTTGCATCATGTTGAGGAAAATACATTATTGTCTTGGTACATATCAACAAATAATCCATTAGGAAATGTTATAGAATGTATAAAAATAGTGTTGAATATAGTATATTACTATATTAGTAAGTTGATACTACTCATGAAATTCTTTCATATTCCTTGTTTGATTTTGTGTATTAAGAATAACATACATTGCATAATGCCTAAAAAAATATCCTCCACAAATATGATAAAAAAGATATTTGAAGGACAATTGTATCTTTAATCATTCCAATACATGTATTAAAAATGATTGCATTGCTAATATCATGGTTTGCCGAGGATTAGTTATACATAGCATAATATCAAGAGTGTATAACTAGTGTATATGAAGTACATCCAACATGCCAAAACATATTTCAAAAGGCAACCTAACAAATGTAATTCCAATGAATTCAACCGAATCCAATATTTTTCTCCATGGAGTGTAGATACATGTATGAAAAACCATCAAAAACTCGACGAATACTAAGTTTTGATCCCATAATTGCAAAAGCACGATGAGTTTAGTGGTGAGAATACAAATATTGAATCCATCCTGAATTTGCATCTACAGGCTTTATGTTGGATTTACCATTGTAAATATGTAACTGTTTTGTTGCCAGTATCGCCACAACCAATATCCATGTCAACTTCCATCAGTTTCTTCATAAGTAAACTAGCCTTCTCTCGAGCTCTCGCTGACCCTCTAACACAGAGATCAGCTAGCAGAGATGAAAATTCAGGCAGCCTCAGAGCATCGCTTATGCATCTCTCACTTTCATCGAATAAACGGAGTAGAATATCAGCAGCTCCCTCTTTACTCAACATGCACTTCCCCTTCAAAATTTCGATTAGCAATGGCACGATTCTATCTATCTCTTTCAAAGCAGTTAGTCCCTCTTCAAACCTCGCAAGCAAGCAGAGGATCGTCAAAGATGTTCCAGCAAGATCCTCGCAATCAGAATCTTCCACTAGCTTGATCAGCACGGGAACTGCCCCTGATCGGACAGCTACCGTGCAATTCCCATGAAACTGCACCAATTCAGCCAATGTGCTCAGGAAATGATGGGAAGCAGGGCCTCGTGGACTCGAAATGGCCTTTATAAGAGCCTCAACCGTTCCAGCTACTCCAAATTTTGCCTTGTTCTTATCTAGCATTGCCAAACTACATAAAAGTGAAGCTGCTATCCTACTTGGTTCACCTGAACTCGAAGACAGAATCACCGAGTTGAGATACAGGATCTTATCCATGTCTACTAGAGTTTGCTTGAGATTTGGATTGAGTGAGAGGTTGAACAGAATTGAGAGCGCGAGACTTCGAGTCGTGGTTGAGGAGGGAGACATCGATAAGCTGAGCAAGGTTGAAACAGCACCATTTGATTGGGCTACCAAGTTCCGGTTTTGAGGACTCACCTTTGTGATCGAAACCAAAGTTAGCAGAGCTTTCTGCTGATTCTCATGAGATTCAGATTGCAATTCAGAAAGGCATTCAGCAATCAGCTCCCGCGCCTTCGCCATGTTTGGACCACCAGTAGCATATCAATTTAGCTATAAAATGACAATTTCAAACGGCCTTCAATCATTGAATTCTCAACCTAAAGCATATTTAACAAAACAAAAATTGCACAAGCAGCCAATAGAATGAGTCTCTGCTAATTAAATGAATATTTTTCATATGGCTGCCAAATTGAATTCGATGATAACATAGTTAATTTAATCAGACAGAAATGGTCATTAATAAATATGCAGTCTGAAAATCACAATTCATACAAATCCAAGGACAATAGGACAACTAACAATTCACACCAAGTGTTTTTCATCTCCTTTGAGATTCGGACTGAGAGTTCATAATTCTTAACTCACTTCATTGATCACTAGGTCACACTCTTGTATGCACCTCGTACCACATTTTTACCTTCTTTAAATCACTCTTGTATGCACCTCGTACAACCTCCTCATTATTAATTATTGTGTAACAATACGTTCATTATTAATCTCCCAGAAACAATTTGTGCATTACAATTATTGTATAATTAGTATGTGAACAAAACGACCCTTTAATGCAATATCTATTTATCATTTTGCTAAGAAAAGAGATCAAGAATATATGAGATAGTATCTCAACTATTCTATCCGACACCTGTTACCTCTTGTCAACACAAATATTGTTGGCATTATTTTTCTTTCTTCGCATGTTTTTGGCTCATATATCATTTATCTCATTTTATGTCTCACTAGTTTCTTATTGGGGAATTTTCATAAATAGCCTGAAACTTAATATGGTCAAATAGATATATTTTATATAATTACACGGCATAACCTTGACTACGTGACCCGGAGGGAAGAAGAGAGATGAGCGAGATCGAGAGGGGGGAGAGAGGCAAATTGTATATGTATATCTATCAAATAATTGTATATGTGTAACTAATATACATATGAATATCTGGCAAGTGAGATTGGAAAAGGGAGGAGAGAGACGAGCGAGATCGAGAGAGGAAGGAGAAAGGCGAGCGAAAGAGGATAGAGAGTGTAGAGAGGCGAATTGTATATGTATATCTGTCGAATTGATTATGTATATATGTAAAAATAATTATATATTATAGCTATAAATTATAATTTTTTCAAATTATAGTTATATAATGTAAATACATATCATATGTTTGCCTAGTTACGTTATTTTTTTTTCTTATTCAATACTTTTTCTTGGGGGACTTGTATAAATTGCAGTTTGTTTGACTCGATGTCCCTCGTAAGGACCTATTTCCAAGGTGTTTTTGGTGGAATGAATAATTTACTCTCCTCTTATTTACAAAACCTTCTTTTGAAAATATCACATTATAACAATTATATTCATATTTTTCAGGATATACATTTTATTACTTTTATTGTCATATATTATTGAAGTATACAAAATGTGAATTATATATACTGAAGGTATACAATGTACATACTAGTTAGGAATTTTGTAAATATTTTTCCCTAAATAGATATGAAACGTAATATTATTTGCCTAGACGCGTTACGTAAGTATTAGGGAAAACTACATTATATAGTTATCCACTAAGTTTTCAATCTCTCATCTAAAATACGACTTGATATATATTCCTTCATCAACTTGGATTACAGAATTATTCATGCACAATGTCTATTTGTTTGGAAAAAATGGTCATCTTTTTTCTGAATAAATTCATTTGATCACAAATCGAGTTGGATCCAAAATTTAAAATTGGGATAACTACATCAAATGATCATTTGGTCATTTCAATTATTAAAAAAAATAGTCATTTGGTGTACACTCATGTATATTCAATATGTATTTCATGTATAGAGTGCATTATAATGTATATTCAGTATATAGTTCATGCATAAATAATCCATATTGTATAGTTAAGTTACTTTCTATGATTTTTGGTAAGCTATATTGTATAGTCACTGTATAGTTTCTATGATTTTTGACTTTTTTTAATGTAAATAAAATGTGGTTACATTTATTGCAAACTAAATTAGTTTATTGTATATATTTGAAATCATTTGCTTAAATTTTATGATTTCTATATCACCTCAAGTTAATATCCTAATAAAAAAATCACTATTTTCACACTGTAAAATGTTCATTGAATATTCCTAGAAATATTCGGGTTGAATCGGCAAGAAAAAAAATAATAACATTTTATCGCCGTATATCATTAAAGTATATAAAGTGTGAATTATATATTGAAGACGTATATATGAGTTAGGAATTTTGTAAATATTTTTTCCCAAATAGATATGGAATGTAATAGGGATAACTGAGTTTGTACTTCTTTAAATCAAACTATTTACATTCACATACCCCTTTACATTTTGTACCCCCATATTATTAAAATTTTGCCCCCCTAGTATTAAAATTTGCATGCTAACACCATGCTGGCGTCAGCACCTGCTTGTATGATATACCAATATAGTATACATATACCAACAGGATATCACAAATGATTAAGCTAAATCTTATATGATACCTATATGGTATAAATATACCTAGAGTATATAACGAATATACTTTCTACTAATTTAGAGTTTAATAATTTTTTTATTTGTTTCTTAAAAAAAATTCTATATACCAATTGGGTATCGATATACCGCTAGATTATCACAAAGGACTGAGCTCAATCTATATGATACCGCTATTGTGTATATATATACCGTCAGAGTATATTTCATAATATTTATGCTGACATCATCACACAAAATAAAAAAGGGTAAATGGGTAGAAAGGTAAATAGTTTGAATAATAGATTTATTAAGGGTAAATAGTTTAAATTGAATCTATTAAGGATAAATAATTTAAAATTAGATTTATTTTCTGTACTTTTTCCAATGTAATATTGCTTGCCGAAACATACATTACGAGCCGTCCACTAATTTTCAATCTCTCATTTAAAATACGACTTGATATATATTCTCATCAACTTGGATTACAGAAATCATTGACAATTTCTATTTGCTTTTTCCCGGAATAAGTTAATTTGATTACGAAATGAGTAGGATTCAAAATTTTAATTTGGAATAATTACATTAAAAATAGTCATCCTATGTATATTTATATATATTCAATATATAATATATGTATAGAATGTGTCATAATATGTATTCAGTATATATTTCATGTATAAATAATCTATGTTGTATATATTCATGTATACTTAGTTTATAATGTATGTGTGGAATGTATCATAATACATATTCAGTATATAGCACATGTATAAGTAATCTGTATTGTCTAGTCGATGTATACTTTCTAACAAATTATATTGTATATTTTCTACGATTTTTGTCTATTTTTTATGTAAATAAAACATGGCTATATTTGTTGTATTTAATTACTTTATTGTATATATTTGAAACTACTCCTTAAAATTTTATGATTTCTATATCACCTCAAGTTAATATTCTAATAAAAAATCACTATTTTTACACTGAAAACTGCACAAAGACATTTTGATTGAATTGGTGAGAAAAGAAAACATAGTAATATTTTTATATGGAAAATAAATTAGGAAGTTTAGTCTTTTCAATGAAAATCTATTTTTCACCGTGCATTTTCTCAATAAACTAGTTTGATACGAAATGAGTGAAAAAGATCATGTTCTATGAAATAAATTTCTCACTGATTTGCAGTAGAAAAAATCTTTGTTTAATTTTCATAGTAATAATATAATAATAATTGGTTTTATGATCAAAGATAATATTTATCATAATATTTATAGATATTCAATAAAATTTTAAGTATACATGTACGGAGTTCAGACAAAAGCTATTAATTTTCCATGAACCTTTGATACTATGGTCTATTGCAAGGTATGAGACTTGAATTCTCATGCCTCAATAACCAAAATGGGTCGGATCTCTGTATCATGACCCGATTACAAATATTATTCGTTGAAATTGGAATAAGATGAACAGAGGAATATGTACTCCATCAGGAGAACCAATCCTAGGATCAACTTTAATTTGGTTTGTTAGAATAAAATGACAATAATGTGTGATGCAATGCCAAAATAGAAATACCATATAATAGTCACTTATATGGTGTAGCATCTTGTATCCTTTCCATATTGAAGGATTACATTCGAATATTCAAAAACTTGTGAATGGGATTTATGTCTTTTGAGTTGATAAGCATGAATATGAGGGGATTCTCCATGGAAAATGTCATAACTTTGTCAACATATTGTTTTCACTATAAAAAGAATTTACACACACACAAACAAACAAAAAAGGTGATCAAAAGAAAGAAGAAACAAGAAGGTGAATGGAATTTTTCTACTATCAAGAAGGTGAATGGAATTTTTTCTACTACCAAGTTGCAACAGATGAGATCCAAGGTTTGTGTACCCAAAAAAACAAAAATGAGGTCCAGGGTGGAGTTAGAAGTTTCGGACTGGAATTGGCTGAATTCAGACACTCTTGTTCAAATAGTGTATTTATATTGAGAAGCTTATCTATCCATCTAATCACATACCACTGGATTACACACCTACATTCAAAAAAGTCTCAACACAACAACAATATCTATATATAAACACATTATAGGATAATATCTCAGAATATTAAACTGATTCCTAGAGTCAATTAGTGCATTAATCTATTAGTATCATAAGCATTCACATTATTCACTTAATCAAGTCTTCACAATGTACAAGGCTCAAGTTATCACCATATATCACGGTCTTTCTATAATTCCATCTTAAAAACGTATAAAATTAAAGACATTCTATCCATCACACGTAGAACATATAATAACTTCAAGAAGGAATGATATGAAATGGAATGAATGTTATAAAATATAAACAATGTAAAGCAATATCAAGTAATCATGATACATGTTTATCCTATGATATACATCCGCTGATCGTATCAGAACAGAACCCGTGGACCCACATATGGACCATGTATCCAATGGAACCGTTTTCCTTTGACATTTACTTTCCTATCTAGTTGGAACCATTTCCCTTTGACATCTACTTTCATATCTAGTCGGAAACATTTTTCTTTAGCATTTACTTTCATATCTAGCAGAAACCATTTTCTTTTGGCTTTTCATTTCTTTTCTTTTTCTAACCAGAACTATTTTTCTTCCACTTTTTATTTCTTTTCTTTTTCTCTAGTCGATACCATTTTCCTTCGACTTTTCATCACAAATGGAACATCAAGCACATAAATATCATCATATCACAAGTATCACATTCATAATCATGAATGCATGTAAGATGTCTGCATAGTTCTTTTATTTCATAATTCATCAATCATTTAATTGTCTTTTAACATTTGAATTATCGTTAACACGTAACATAATAAACTAATAATCACAATATAACATAGTTTAAATCTTTTCAAATACCCTTAGTCATCATTGCTTAACAATTCATCGTTTGAGTTCTTACTTCACAAACAATTAGTTTCACAATTTCCAACAATATAGTATCTCAACATACGCATTTAGCTCAACATTTCACCATAAGAGATTCAATATAAAATTTTCATGTAATATAATTCAAAGGTCAATAATCTGGACATCACGAACACTTTCACATTATTACCAATAGCATCACAAACTCATTTCACAATATTATCTCACAAGTCTAAGTCAACAACAATGGACAGCATCTCATAATTCAAGTCATACATGTCATCATTTTCACCTTCCCATTACCCAAATCATATCCATTAGAGTCGTTCACTAACCCCCCAAGTTTTACATTGAAAGAAAATACTAAGTTCAATCAACTCAACAAGGGTAAGGGTCCACTTACTTCAATCAATAGCAAAATCAATCAAAAAATAGATAATCCATAAGTTCACAAGTATTCACAATCCCACAATTATTTCATAAGCCAAGGATTCACAACATTTTACAGTTACCCAATCCAAATCCCATGATCAAAATCTATAATAGTATAATTCTACCTCATTTCATACCACAAATTACCCAAACCCACATACATAGAATAATAAAAGGTTCAATCATACTTAATAAAAGGTTACAAGTCTACTTGTCTTAATCGAAGTTTCAATCAACTTAAATCAAAGTCTTTTCTCTTTTACGATACTCTAAACCACCACAATCTCGAAGGCCAAACTACATATGAACTAGCCAACTGACAATTGAGCTCAAAATCGAATTTTACATGAAAAATGGAGTTTGTGGGTAAAAATTCTATAAAATTTAAGCAAAAATTGGGGGAGAAATCATCATTTGAAATTTGAATCATGTCTTGATTTATATTACCTATTTTATTGACTTCTTACAGTTGAATGAGTCATTCGCTGTTGATTGGACTAGTGATCAGGCTAAGTGGCTAGCTTGGGAACCAAAAATAGTTGTTTTTAGTGCTGGCCACATCTAGGGCACTCTCTGAGGCATAATAAAGTTGGATGAAGAATTGAATTTGGTTAATATTTGATGTTTAGATGTTCGAAATGGATTTTTGATGATTCTGTTGGATTTAAGAAGTGATTTTAGCCTAAGAGCTTTGGTGTATTTTTTGAGAGTTTTGAAAGTATTTTAATTTTATGAGCTTTAAGTTAGTTTAGTTGTGACTAAACAAGTTTCGGATCAGAGAAACCTTGAATTCATATTTTGGCTTTTCTATTATGTTCTAAATATCAAGTTCAATAGGGTAGCATAAATGATTTATGTATACAAAATTTTGAAAGAATCTCGAGAGTCTATTTGATAAATTTTGTATCTTAATATTTTGCTGTGATTTTGGTGTTTGGTTCCCCATCAATTCTTCTTCATGTTTGCAAGATCCTCGTCACATTTACGAGAGAGTATTTGGTTGGCCTCTGTGTACAAGGAGATTCGATCGCGTTCGCTGAGGGTCGAATCTATTGACCTCCGCTTTTGCAAAAAGCCGAGTCTATGGACCTCCATTTTCATGAAGGTCCTGACCATGACCACAAAGGGTTGGAAGGCAGTTGACCTCTACGTTCGCGGGGCCATGGCTACAATAGCGAAGAGTTAAACTTTACAGACTCAGAATATTTTTTAAAATAGGTGTTTTTTCCTCATTTTTTATTTTTGAGCTTTAAGAACTCTTAGATGAGAATTTTAAAAGGTTTTTTAAGGTAAGTTCATTGGTTAAATAATTTTGACTTAGAATCTTTATTTTTTCAATTAATTATTTTATGATCTTAACCTCTAATTTTTTATTTTGAACATCAATTTTATAAGTTTTCTCAAGAACACGAATTCTGAATAAATTGATGATTATGAGCTGATTTTACCTTCATTTCTAAAATTATTTTCACTGTTGATTTTCAATTACTTTGAGAAATGTAATTATGTATTAATTTTCTATTCTGCCATTAATTTTTTAAAACAAATTTTTGGGATGTTTCGAATTTGATTTCTAAGATCAATGAATTAGGTGTCATTGTTCTTGTATTCTTATTATGATTCTATTTTTGAATAAACTTTGGTGATTCAAAGGCCCATCAAAAAGAAAAAGCTCAAGTAATAGAGTAGTGACTTAATTGAATTGAGGTAAGTGAACTTCTTCGCTATTCGTTAAATGTATATAAACTTGTCTTGTTTGTTGTTGACAGGTGCTGAAAATTGTTAGAGAGTTGATTTAATAGTTGCACTTACATGCCAAATGATAAATGGGGTAATAAAAAGAAAATTTATTGATGAATTAACAAATGATGTGTTGTGAAGGTTTCGAATTTCTATCTCATTTGATATGAAATTTGTCATTTTCCTTATCATGCCATTGGATATACCTATTTACATTGGTTTTATGATATTATGATTATAAGGATGTGAAACACCAAGATCCTACTATATTATACGAAGGATACACCACACATCATGATAATGTATTATAGGAGGGATATGCCACAAGCCATGACAAATATATATTATATGAGGGACATATCACATGTGGTAAATACATTATACGAGAAAAGTGTTACATGCAGTGGTAATTGCATGGATTGATAAGTCCCCTATAGGTCCTGGCTTGAGAGTCAGTGAGTTTTGTAACAATAGACAGACATGCATCACTCCTTATATAACATCAAATCGCATTACACCTCATCATTCCTATTTGAATTGCATTGAAAGTATAAATTTGTACTCATTTTTTGTCATTATGAATTAGAAGCTGATTGATGATTTTGATATGTTAGTTTCTTTTATTGGCTCTTTCCTGGTCCGTACTACTATTTATTATATTGAGTTGATTTTTTTCATGCAGGTTATAGTTATGGAGGTTTGGATGAAGTTTAATGGAGCACTTTAGTTTGTTTAGCTTTACTTGGGCTGAATAAGACTACTTGTTGGGTACCACATTATTTGGTAACTCACTCCTTTTTTCTACATTTGTGTAGATTATAAACTTAAACCTCGTTGATTGCCTTCTCTCTATTTTCAGTTCAAGGCATTTGGTAGAAGAAAGAGGGGAAACTGCTAATCACTTCTGCGGACCCTCATAGTCCCTATGTTATTGTTCTATTAGAGATACAAAGACAATGAGACTTACATTTCTTTCTAATTAATAGTATACTTTAGAGGCTTGTACATGTGACATCAAATTTTGGGATGTTTCATAATGATGGCTTATTTGTTTGTTTAGCTTATTATAGTTATTATTTTTGCTTTATTTCTGTTCTTATCTTTATTGTCGGTGTCTTAGACTAACTTGTCTAAATAGATTAAGACAAATATGATCATACCCAAATTCGGATCATGATACAAACAAAGAACATGCCTATACACAACTAACTTGACTGGCCCAGAAAGTTCTATGTGTAGTCTCTAGTGCTCTTAATCACAAACCTCCTAGATAGGTCAAAAATTTAAACTATTCAAGAGTTTAGCTAGCTTCACATGCATGTTTTGCTTGGGAAAAACCTCTTGGACCATCTTCTTTAAAATGGCTTCCTCATTTCTTCTTGAGCTTTGAAGGACTATAAGCTCATCTGAGCCATAATTCATAAACACAGGCTGCTAATAATACATATAAACACAAAATTTTATAAACTTAAAATATAGAATTTGTTTGTAACAATAACCTTCTGAAAGTATTTAATGTTTGAACATAAGCATGGCTTCTTGGGCTAATGTTATCATCATGTGATTTTTTATTTTTTTATTTTTTGTTACTGCAATATTGAAAAATATTAAATTGAGGCCTTCTCTTTCTCTACGTACCAATTAACGTGTCAATAAATATGTTTTATGGAATGTAAATGTTCTAGGAGTTCATATTAGTAAAGAAGGAAAAAACATTAATTTTTTATTAAACATCCGGAGCAACATAATTGAATACTCCATCTAATTACAATTCCTTTTTCTTGTTAATATATTTGATGGCTCGTGATTCATTTTCTCAAATTAAATTTTATATGAACTTAATCTTAAACAATGTCTTTTACTTTCCTTTTAAATATCTCCTCCATTCTGCTTCAGCTGTCAGAAGCACGCAACTTATATATGTTGGGATTGTGCTAGCACGGATTTTTATACTGATATATTAGGAAAACAATACCTTGATAATTGGCTAGTTTGAACTTTATTTTATTTGTAAATAACATATTAGGGAATTGTCCTGGTAAGAAACAAAAATGTAAAACGGTAAAAAAAAAAAAAAAGGCAAAGCCAAAAAGTGAATGACGAAGCACCTACTCACATAGCCAGACAGTGTCAATAAAAAGGCTGTCAACTTTTTTGTAGTTATTCAAATTCTTAAACCCCAAGTGCAGGTCGGTACTAAAACCTCAAACCCCTCTAATTTTTTCTTACCCTTGAAACCAAATTGTTAAGAGTAAATTTCTTTTTAATGTTGTTGTTATTCAACTCGTAATCCCCCGAGAACTTCTGGGAATTTGCTTAAATGGGTAATGAGGTGTTGTATGCTTTGTTAATGCATATATTCAATCTTGATTTAAGACACTTTTCTTCAAGAAATATTCTTGGGTTGATGTGCTTTTCTTATTTTGTCAAAATGTGTAGAAGCATTGATTCTTTTTTCAATGTTGCATTTCAACAAAGCATGTCATTTATATGTGTTCTTTGATCTCTGTAGATTCTTTGCTCATAAAGTTAATTGCTTTTTTGCCCACTTTTTGAAATTCTTTCAGTTGGTACCTTTTTCTGTAGGTAAACTTAGACAAAGTGTAACTGGTGTAAGCTAAAACTCATCTAGGAAGACTCATGGGTTGTATTCCATTTTCACCCTTCTGTAGGGTTATAAGTAGAGGTGCTTAAATGTTGTTTATTGGCATTGCAGGGGTATTTTCCAATAGGGTGGAGGTGTGGTACTAAATTAACTTTATTTGGGTATAGCAATGAGTTTCAGTGGCTCTTCAGCAGGTTCTGGTGGGTTTGTTTTCATTTTTCCAATGCAATTGTTTAAGTACTTTGCTCTTGCAAAGCAGGGCAACTGAACTAAGTGTTTGAACAAAAGGTTGATATTGTAATTGTTTAGGTAGCGGAACAACTCGAACATCATTGGAATTTGGGAGGACTCATGTTGTTAGGCCAAAAGGAAAGCATGAGGCAACTATTGTTTGGCTACATGGTCTAGGTGATAAGGGCTCAAGGTATTGTTTATATAGTTAGCATTAATTGTGCTTTTAAGGTGATGTCGTTGTGGACAATAAACCCGCGATAAAGACTGTCATGGATATTGTTAATTGGTATATGATTTTACTGATTAGATTATGATCAATGTCATGTTTCAGCTGTTACATAATGTTGTCTAAATGCCTGCACCATCAGGCTCTAATGTAACCTGTACTACACTTTACAAAGTGATCAGATTACGATCAATGTCATGTTTCAGCTGTTACATACTATTGTCTAAGTGCCTGCACCATCAGGCTCTAATGTAACCTGTATTACACTTTACAAAGTGAGTTATTGTTGAAATTTGCTTTTAGTTACTGCACTAGTTTTTAGCAAAATAAGTTGTTTAGTTTAAGATAAATTTGAATTTTGAATTTCAGTTAGGTTGTTTGACTTGTTGAGATATTTTAGATTGTTTTTAAATTTTAAATTATACAGATTTTGTATTTTATGTTGACTATTTAAAGCCTCTCAATGCTTCATAAAATGATTGAAAGCTATTGAAAGACATTTTAATCCATTAAGAGATTCTTTCAATCTTTTTTGCTGCCTCATTCATCCTTTTAAAAAAACTAACAGTGATATCAAGAGCCTCATTGATCTTACGGGATCTGTAAGTTCTTCCAAAGAACTATCATATCATTTTCAACTCGCAAGGGCTATCTTTTTAACCCGTGAGAGCTACTTTTAACTGCAAGGACTACTTTTTAACCCATTTTAACCCGTCAGGGCTATTTTCAACCCACGTTTTTTTCAAACGCACAAGCTTTTTGAACCAATTTTTAACATAAGAATGACAAGCAGTAGTCTCTCTCTGAATACCCCACAAATTTTCACTGGCAAAATTTATCGAATATGCTTAGGGATGATAAAATCTGATTTTGAAACCTATGTTTTATGTGATATTGTGATGGAAGAAAAATCATTGCAACAATTTTCTGCAAATCCTATCAATTTCCAAATAAAAGCACTTTCAAACAAGAGAAGATTATTAACGGTGTTTTTTAGGCACAAAAACAAAAGAAGAAAAAGAAAGAAGAAGAAATTTCACAAGTTCAAATACAATCAAACTAATTTAGCATCAACCACTAAAGCAGAAATTGAGGAGAAGCAATTTTTAAAATTGCAGTAACTAAAGCAAAAGAAGTGTTGAAATTTGCTTTTAGTTACTGCACTAGTTTTTAGCAAAATAAGTTGTTTACTTTAAGATAAATTTGAATTTTGAATTTCAGTTAGGTTGTTTGAGTTGTTGAGATATTTTAGGTTGTTTTTAAAGTTTAAGTTATGCAGATTTTGTGTTTTATGTTGGTTTTTTAAAGCATTTCAATGCTTTATAAAATGATTGAAAGCTATTGAAAGTCATTTCAATCCATTTAGAGACTCTTTCAATCTTTTTTGCTACACCATTCGTCCTTTTACAAAAACTAAAAGTGATATCAAGAGCCTTATTGATCTTGCAGGATCTGTGAGTTCTTCCAAAGAACTACCATATCATTTTCAACCCATAAGGACTACGTTTTTAACTCGTGAGAGCTACTTTTAACCTGCAAGGGCTACTTTTTAACCTATTTTAACCCGTCAGGGCTATATTCAACCCGCGCTTTTTCAACACACAGGCTTTTTGAACCAATTTTTAACATAAGAATGACAAGCAGCAGTCTCTCTCTAAATGCCCCACAAATTTTCACTTGCAAAATTTATTGAATTTGGTCAGGGATAATAAAATCTCATTTTGAAACTTATGTTTTATGTGATATTGTGATGGAAGAAAAATCATCACAACAATTATCTACAAATCCTATCAATTTCCAAATAAAAGCACTTTTAAACAAGAGAAGATCAATGATAGTGTGTTTTAAGCACAAAACCAAAAGAAGAAAAAGAAAATAAAAGAAATTTCGCAAGTTCAAATACAATCAAAATAATTTAGCACCAACCACTAAAGCAGAAATTGAGAAGGAGCAATTTTTAAAATTGCAGTAACTAAAACAAAGGAGGAGTGTTGAAATTTGTTTTTAGTTACTGCACTAGTTTTTAGCAAAATAAGTTGTTTAGTTTAAGATAAATTTGAATTTTGAAGTTCAGTTAGGTTGTTTGAGTTGAGATATTTTAGGTTGTTTTTAATTATGCAGATTATGTGTTTTATGTTGGCTATTTAAAGCCCTTCAATGCTCTATAAAATCATTGAAAGCTATTGAAAGTCATTTCAATCCATTGAGAGACTTTTTCAGTCTTTTTTGCTGCCTCATTCATCCTTTTAAGAAAACCAACAGTTATTGCTTGTAGTCCATATGCTTCTCAAGCCCGATTTGTTCAGTTTTGGCTCTTTACCTTTTTGTTTGTTGACCTCTATTCGGTTCCAATATAATATAGCCCGAGTAAGATACAAATGAGTCGTTTTCTTTTTGATCATTTACTTGATTCTTGGGGATCAGGGTGCCAGATGTTGAACCAGGGACCACTTGTTCACTTCCTGATTTTCTTGTAAACCAATTAAACAAAACAAGATAAAGTAAACTATTCACAATGTCAGTGACTAATTTGGTGTCAATAAACTTAAGATTAGGCCCATAAACTTTCATATTGAAAATGTAATCTAATTTGTCCATTTCAACAGAGCTTTTCATAAATTGGTTGTCCAGATTACTTTGTGGTCCCTAAGCTAAATGTATCTCTAGTCTCCAAGTTGTTTCTTTAACTGTACAGAATTTTAACATTTCATGCATAAAGCTGTCAGCTCTTTTCTTGCAACTTTATGTAGCATATTTAAATCCAACTTGTATTATCTTGCATAATTAGCTACCAGAAACTGCCATTAACTCTTCTTCCGTATCTTCTTTGCAGCTGGTCCCAGCTTCTTGAAAGCTTTCCACTTCCTAATGTAAGGATGTAGTTTGTCTAAGCAGGGTGATTTCTATAATAAGAGCGAGATTTATTAGTTGTGACTTGTCGGTATGTTACCTTCTTTGAATGGTGTATAGGTCAAATGGATTTGCCCAACTGCTCCTACTCGTCCTGTTGCTGCCTTTGGTGGATTTCCCTGCACTGCTTGTAAGCCTTATTTTCAGAGACAATGTTGTTTCCTATTTGTTGATAAGCATATCTTCTATATTGTTATATGCTTGCAAACCCCGTGTTCAGTGACTTTTGCTTATCTACTGATTAAGATAAACCACAGAGGATGTATTAATGTGGATTATTTTAGGGTTTGATGTAGGAGATATTGCTGAAGATACTCCTGATGATTTGGAGGACTTAGATTTTTCTGCAGCACATGTTGCTAATCTCTTATCAACAGAGCCAGCTGATGGTATGTTTCTTTTTCAACTTTCTAGAACAAATATTTGCCAGACAATGTTATGCGAGATGAAACTGGTGCTTCAAACATCATACATGTCGAAAACAATCTCATCAGCATATATTCTAGAATATTTGAATGCATTGTAAGTTACTATATTGATGTGGCAGTTCATCATTGTTGCATATTTCTCGGTAACTCTTTTTCATCTTCAGTTAAACTATGTGTTGGAGGATTCAGCATGGGGGCTGCAACTGCTCTTTATTCAGCCACATGTCATGCATTCAGGCAGTATGGTAATGGAAGCCCTTATCGAATGAACCTGAGTGCAGTTGTTGGTCTTAGTGGCTGGCTTCCTTGTGCGAGGTAGAAATTTATTTCTTAGAGATACCTGCAACTTTTATTCCCATGGAATATGATCCCCTTATTAGCTGACTCTTCCAGGACATTAAGGCACCGAGTGCAAGGAGTGAATGATGCTGGAAGGCGTGCATCATCTTTGCCAATTTTGCTCTGTCATGGCACTGGTACTTCCATTCATGCTTTCCAACTTTTGGAGTTTTGACGTTCATCTAACCTTTGGTGTTTTAGTATATGTTTGCTTTTCACAGTACAAATGTATGAAGGACCTGCTAGGTTGTTTCTCGTGCGAGTTCTTGCCATTTGTTGGTTGTCTGCCTGAGATTCCAATTCTCTTTGATGTGCTAATGCGTTTATTTCTGGGCCTCCTAAGTTTTTTTTTGACAAAAACATAGCCACATAATGTTAGGGATAAGTATATAACATGTCTAAATTACGTAATATTTATTAGATAATGAGGGTTAGTGGAGTGTCTTGCTGAGCTTTGTTTAAGGAAATGCTAGTACAGGACCTCCTAGGAATACTTATACTGTGATTAAGACCTTGATAATTTTTGGTTCTCTTTTGATAGATCTTGGCCGGTGGAAAGGTTGGTTGAGAGGATATAGAAGTGACCTAAATCTGGTTAACTATCACACCGTTTTGCCTCATTTCACTAGGTTGTAGGTTTGAGGGACAAAGTATTTGTAAATCATAAGACATGAATTAATTGAAGCAACCGAGAAGTGGTTTAACCCCAACATACTGCAAGTATCTCTAGATAGGTTGACGTACAATCATAATTTGTTCTCCATTTTTTCTTTCCCTTACCCATGAATATTTTCAACAAATAACTTTCAGATTAATCATATTGCTAGGATTTCATTTTTGTCCATGTTTTGTCCAGCAAAGATTGAGGAAGTCCTTAGTTCCCATATTCTGAACTACTTAACATGTCTGATTTGTATAAAAAATAAAGTTCCAAATGTTTCTGGATATAGCGTCAGTCATTTGGGAAGTTCTATAGTACATCTCCTGTGGTTGTAAAGTCTCTAAATATGGGGCCTTTTTATATTACTTGTTACCATACAAACCCTGAAAAGAGGATGTCCCAAAGACGAGCATCATTTGTCAAACTCTATGACTTGACGATATTGTACTTACTGCCCCTACCAAAACACAAAGTAAAATCCACTACTATTCTCGTGTTTTGGACTGTTGGTTACCATGGATTTGGAATTTTAGAAGAAAGGAGATATCAAGGTCCCTGATATTCCACGTGGCTGTGATTTTTCTAATTGGTTTGCCATAGTTGTCAACCGGAAGACTTGCACTGCACTCGTGCTGTTGTACTACTGTTTATGCCACTGAATATGAAATCAGATTTAAACCTTAACAGAAAACACAATGGTTCTTGTCTCAGGTGATGACGTTGTGGCATATCAACATGGAGAAAAATCTGCAAGAATTTTAAGCTCATCTGGTTTCCAGAATCTAACCTTGAGGAGTTATGAGGGGTATACACATTTCCACCTTTTTTTTCCGGAAAAATATACATTAAACTTCAGATGTTCCTCAAGACATCATGTTCACGTCTTCTTTTTTTCTTGAATAGGCTTGGTCACTACACTATTCCTGAAGAGACCGATGAAGTTTGTCGCTGGCTGTCTGCAAATTTGTGTCTTGGGGGGACATGAAAAGAATTGCCGAAGCTCTGGTATACATGATATACACGAAGAAGAAGAAGAAAAATAACAGCCATAGTGTTATGAACAGCTAGCCTAGGGAGAGTGGTTCATTGTATACTTGCATTATGCATCCTATTGTATTGTCTATTTAGTATCTGTTGTATCAGTAAACAATAAAAATCATGTGTGGCTATGGAAGCTTTTTACAATATTAAATTTATTTTTTTTCTCTTGAGAATCAAAGGAATCAGTTTACCCTTGTGTAGTAACTTAAAATGTAATTTTGTGAAGGCCCTACTTGAGATTCAAGAGGAGGCTAATTGGGTTAGTAATAAATTTGTCACCTAAAATTTGCCTATTTAGATAATCTGGGAAGGGAAAAAAGGCTACCCATAGAGGCTATTTTAAAGAGTAAATTTCATAAATGCAAACATATAAAGCCTAATCATACTTCGTAGTTATAGTTTAAGTAATTACATTTTGTAATTATAGTTATAGCAAAGTTTGAGTAGTTCGCACATTATTTGTATACATTTGTATAATTCACTGTACAACTTGTAATTTTTGCATAATATTTGTATATATTTGTATAATTCACTGTACAATTTGTAATTTTTGTATAATATTTGTATATTTCGCTACACAATTCATGTACAACGTTTGTATAATTCGCTATACAATTTACAGTGTTTGTATATTTTATTATACAATTTAATTTGCGCACTATTTTTGTATAATCATGCACAATATTTGTATAAATTGCGCGAATTATACAAAACTCAAACTGCAATTATAGTTAGATGTTTGTCGCGAGCCATAATTAATTCAAATTGTAGCTATCTTAGCTAGTTAACTAGTATTTATTTGTTTATCCACATAATTTTTCCTAAAATGTACACAGTCAAATGTGCTACTATACCACAACAACAACAATAACATATCCGGTGGAATCCCACAAGTGGGGTATGGGGAGGGTAGAATATACGCAGACCTTACCACTACTTCATAGAAGTAGAGAAAGTTGTTTCCTAGGAACTCTCGTCTCAAAAATCCATAAGCAGAATAAACTAGATATGACAATAAGGAAAGGAAAGGAAATAGAAAGGGCAACTAATAACGAAAAACACATAACGATATGTAAATACGATAAAATTAACACACATACGACACATAATGACAACACATGATATAAAATATAATTACTCTTGCTACCCTACTATACCCCAAGGTCAGACATTCACCTAACCCTACCAACCAATTAGTATGTTACTCTAATTCGCGACTTCCACTTCTTTCTATCTAAGGTCGTGTCCTCGGTGAGATTAAGTTTTATCATATCTTATATGATCACCTCCTCCGAATACTTCTTTGTTCTACCTCTACCCCTCTGTGTACCTTCCAAAACCAACCTCTCGCACCTCCTAACAGAAGCATTGGTACTCCTTCTCTGCACATATCCAAATCATCGTTGTCTCGTTTCCCTCATCTTATCAGCCACAGGGGCCACTTCTACTTTCTCCTGAATGGTCTCATCCTAATCTTATCCCTCCTGGTGTGACCACACATCTATCTCAATATCCTCATCTCTAAGACATGCATCTTCTGAACATGTGTGCATTTTTTATTGGCCAAGCTCTCCCCTATACAGTAAAGATGGTCTAATCACCATTCTGTAAAACTTACCTTTGAGTTTAGGTGGTATCTTCTTGTCACACAATACTCCCGAAGCAAGCCTTCATTTAGTCCATGCTGCCCCAATACGATGTGTGACATCATTGTCGATATCGTCATTACTCTGGATGATAGACCCCAGATACTTAAGATTTTCCCTCTTGGGGATAGGTTGAGTGGTAAGCCTCACATCAGTGTCTGTTTCATCCCTCACAACACTGAATTTGCACTCTAAGTATTCAATTTTGGTCCTGCTCAGTTTGAATCCTTTGTGGACTTCAATCTGTGTCTCCAAGTCTCCAACCTATCATTAACTTTAGTCCAAGTCTCATCGATCAATACTATGTCATCTGCAAATAGCATACACCATGGAACCTCCTCCTGGATAGATCGCGTCAGCTCATCCATCGGCAAGGCAAACAGGAAAGGGCTCAACACAGATCCTTAATTGAGTCTTATCTCAACAGGAAAATACTCTAAGTCTCCTCCCACTGTTCTTACCCGAGTTTTGGCTCTATCATACATGTCCTTAGTCGCCCTAATATATATTATTGGGACACCTTTCACCTCTAGACATCTCCATAGGACATCCATTGGAACCTTGTCATAGGTCTTCTCGAGATCAATGAACACCATATGAAGGTCCTTCTTTCTTTCCCTATATTTCTCCACTAGTCTTCCAACAAGTTGAATTGCTTTAGTAGTCGACTGCCCCGAATGAATCTAAATTGATTCTCTGAAATAGACACTACTCTTCTCGCTCTTTCTCAGACCTTTATAGTGTGACTTAGCAACTTGATACCCTGTAATTGTTATAGTTTTGAATATCCCCTTTGTTCTTGTACAATGGAACCATTATACTCCTCCTCTATTTATCAAGCATCTTGGCAGTCTTCATAATAGTATTAAATAGTCTAATCAACCACTCTATACCATCCTTGACCATGTTCTTCCAAAAATCTACTGGAATCTCATCAGGTTTGATCACCCTCCCTCTTTTCATCCTAGTAATAGCCCTTCTAACCTCCTCAACTCTGAACCGCCTGCAATAACCAAAATCACAATGACTTTGAGACTGTGCCAACTCACCCAGCTCAATATCTCTATCTCCTTTTTTATTTAAGAGTTTATGAAAGTAAACTTGCCACCTTATTTTAATGGAAGTATCATCCAACAACACATCACCCTCCTCATTCTTGATGCACTTCACTTGGTCCAAGTCGCGAGCTTTCTTTTCTCTCTTTTTAGTGAGCCTATACAATCTCTTGTCCCTGCCTTTATCACTTAGCTCCTCATATAGGCGCTCAAACATTATTGTCTTAGCATTCGTCACCACCATCTTTGCTTCTGACTTAGCCGCAAATGTGCTACTATACCACAAACTTTATTTCGTACAGAGTATTTTACTGATGCTATAGTAGTATTGATATAGCACAATATTTCTAGATTTTAAAGTGGTTATTTATATATTTGCACAATTGAATTGTTCGACTAAGTAAACTTGATGCAATATTAAAGTGATTTTTCTTAATGTACTTATGAAAATAATGATTATGCAAGTTGTTTGCAATGACCCGTCAGGTCATTTTTAGAATGAGTTCTCTCTCTTTCATAAAAGACCATTTTCATAAATTTTAATTGAAAACTTAAAACTACTCGCTTATCTACGATTAACTGATTAACGGATAACTTTAAATAATTAATTTAATTTAGTAGATTAAATTATTGATTTATATAATATCATATGCCATTTATTTTATATTTGTTAAAATAAGTTAGTAAAATTTGTCACTATTAGTATATAATAATTTAACAAACAAACAAACAAGGGGAAGAGAGGGCCCAATTAATTAAATAATTAAAAAAAAAAAAAGAAATAAAGAAGGAGGCTGAAATGCCCCAAATCAGAAAATACTAAAAGAGGAGAATTAGCACAGAGAAGAGAGGGAACGCACGAAAAGTTCCAAATATATATAATAAACCAATTTATTTATAATATATATTTTTTTTCACTTACATAAAAGAATTAGTCAAAAATCATAGAAAATATATATGACTATACAATATAACTTACCAAAAGTCGTAGAAAGCAATGTCGATTGCTTA
>JAABOM020000103.1:16601318-16613580 GCA_011800125.2 Solanum clarkiae
GAGGGGTTGCTTGTGCTCCTCTTGGTTTTGCTCTTGATTTTTTTCTAAGTGTGGAGATCCTCTCTTGCACAAGAATGAATACATATATATAGGCACCAACCTTCCTCTTGAACCAATCAAAAATAGCCACACATATGACCCCACTGACAATTAAATCTTAAGGACTACACTTAGGAGAAAATCTACATTTGGTCCCAAACTTTACCAAATTGAACCCATTAAGGACTTACGAGTTCTAACAATTATTGTATTTCTTGATTTTTTATAGACCAAGAACGAGCCAAGACTTTGAAAAAGGAGGAAGCTCTAATTATATTTAGAGTTTTCAAGGCTTGTCTCAAGGTATGTGATGGTTTGATATTCCCATTTGTGTGATATATGATTGTTAATTATTTCGTAATACTTCCAGCATGTATGTGAATTTGAAATAATGACATGAACCTAATTAATGTTTTTTCATGATCAAATTGCATGCAATGAACCTATCATCAAAATTGTGTCAGTCGTGAATTATTCATGGTGCATGTAATTATGATTGTGATTATTGAAAGATGTGTCATGTTTTGGCACATTACTAAATTGGATTTCACATTGACACATTATTGGATTGGGTGTCACGTTCTGACACAACTTGTTTGGGTGTGAGTCCCATGAGAGGGGCATTATTGAATTTGTTGTAATAGTAATGATAATTATAAAAGTGGTATGTTCAGCATGAGTTGTAATTTGCTATTCTTTTATATGTATTGGTTTACTACGTTGTTGCATGTTATATATTTTGCTTATTGAAATAGTCGCGTGAGCCTACCAATACACTGTTGTTATATGTACTGATACTGTATTTGCTCTTTTTTTTCAGGCGTCTGTTGACAGATCTTAGATAGGAGACTACCGATTAGGAATTCAAAGGTGAGTCAGCTTGTCCAGGCCTATCATGAATTCCTCTATTTTAGCTCTTATTCTTGTTCTAGGACTCAGACAATTAGACTTTATTTTTATTTTGAACTCTTGGGGTTGCATCTCTTTATGTTGGACACTTAGATATAGTTTTGATACAATGCCTTTCAAGTTCTAGGGATTATTTTCCTCTTTTTGTTAGACTAATTCTGTTCAATTTAAGGGAACTCACTTTTATTTTATTTAATTATCATCACAAAGAAATATTCAATTTGTATATCAATTTTCTAGCACGCCCATCTCTTTTCATTAGTCAAACATCAATTATGTAACTGTCAAAAATTGAAACATCGAAAATGTACTCGACGGAAGAATATACCTAAATTGGATACCTCCAAATTCAAGATTGGCCTCCCATTCATTGGTTTAGTTGGTTAACTATATTTATAAATAATTATAGAAAGTATATATATTATTATACATTATATATATAATGTATGATAGTGTATATGGATGTATATGTTTATATATATAAAATGTATAATAATGTATATATATTTTTATACATTATGTTATATAGATTTTAAAAATAAGAAAGAGAAAAATAAAGGGGTTTTATGATAGTTTGGAGAAGATGGTAAAAAAGAAAACATTAAAATAGATTTTTCTTCATGAAATTTAATGTAAACATATATTTTTATCATAGATATAAACATTTATTAAACTATGCTCATTACAAATTATCTGGAAAAACATTCTCTCTATTTTTATAAGGTAATGATAAGGTCTGCGTATATTTTTATTCTCCTAAGACCTTATTTGTGGGACTCTACAGATATGTTATTGTTGTTATTGCTCATTACAAACTATTTATTTGGACGGTACATGTGGTTATAATTATCCCAAAACAAAAAGGTACTCCTAGAAAGAAAGTAAATAGCAAAAAGGAATCAAAAGATTTTTATACATCAAATTTAGCTATGACCTCTTTAAGGCATTTCAAACTTTTAATTGGGTCCAACCAACCATTGTCAATCTAAAAGATTAAAAGTGTCTTGAAGCATCAAAGAAAGATTGAAGAGCAAAGACAATACAAAAGGGGATTAAAGGTATCTTTTGCTTGCACTGAGAATTGGATAAAAGCTTTGTTATTTTAGCTATGATTGACCATCACAGTGCTTATTAAAATTCCCCAAAAGCTTTCACTTAAATCCAATGAATTTTGACCATATTCTTCATGGAGTTATGGCCCCATTTTGTGCTAGTATAAGGTCATGATCAAATGCTCTAATTTTCTCTAAGTTAATTTCAATGGGACACTAGAGGACTCCTCCATTTGTCTTTAGAATCATAGAGGTATTATTTGCACAAATGATAAACTGTAAAACAAGCTTGTCATTTTCAAGGTCCACTTGTTTGTTTATAATTCGAAATTATCACTAACTTAATGGAAGCTAATAATAGAAGACCATACTTTAGTTAATTAATCCTCACATTAGAAGCAAAAATGATAAAATGATTATTTCCTTGGTCCGCCACATATGTTCAAGTGTACAATAGTTCAAATAGGGGTTTTTTCCTTGCAGAAACGTATCGTTTGAATCAACCATGTTTCGAGTATGTTGTCTAAATATCCTTTTTAAAGCATGCAGAGAATTTCCCTAACCCTAACCGTTCTTTGGTCATTTTAGGGTGTGTCTTAAAAAATCCATAACTGTATATACAGTATCAGAACTTAGGGTTAGATTAACTAAAGTGTGGGATCTTTTGGCTAGCATCCCTTACTAGTATATTAAGCCTAAACGATATTTTACTAACATATGTTTAATTATGACCAAATAATCATTAAGAGAACACATTATTGTTCCAATTATTGATGAGACACAAATTAGAAGATGAAAATCACAAATTTAACCAATGATCCATATTGATGGAAATGACAGTACGTCAGGGGAGGTGGGGGAACTTAATTAAAGATGAATAAACCAACGTAAAGCCTGCTTAAAGAGGAACAAGAATCTTGTTAAAAGCTAAATAATTTAGAACAGTAGGAGACCCAAATGAATATCTAGTTACTTTTCTTTAAAAAAGATAACAAAAGGAAACAAAAAATTAGTTACTTTTTTAAAAGATAAAAAAAAGGAAAAAAATTAGTTACTTTTTTTAAAAGATAGGAAAAAAGGAAAAATTGTCTAGTTACTTTTGACCAATTTATTAATGCGTACTATCTATCGAGCAACCCCATGAGGTCAATGAACGCAACTTAAAAAGGAGGATAACTTAAATTAAAAAAGATTTGGAATCCTATGTAAGTTTTATGTTAAATTTGTTTTGTAAGATGTTTTTCGTTGGAAGTTCACCCCAATAATCTTACACACTTTCGAAAAATGAAAATATTGCTTCTTTTTTATTTTTTTCCTTTTACTTTTAGTCATGCAAGATAGTTTAATTGAGTTATTCAATTAGGGAAGAGCTCGATATTCATGAGATCAATTATTGTTTGGGCAACGTTTAAATCAAGTTGTTTTATAAAGAGAATTTAAAATTGTTATGTTTTGACTCTTATTTTAGTTTCTTTATAGTTTAATAATTTTCCTAATATTTAATTGATTCTTTAAATACCGATAGATAAGCACTACTAGAAATTTGAGCACATTTGCAGAGGGACAATATTATCAAAATTTAGGACTTTTGATCTCATTCAGAAGAAATCGTGACATAGGAAAATAATATGCTAGGAAAAGTTTGACCGATTCTCTTGAAAACTATATATAGATTTGACTTAGCTCAACGATAATAAAATGATAAAATCTAATGTTTTATGCAGCTGAGATTCACTTGAGTAGAGTAGTACTGCACATAAACACTCTCCAAAAACCCTAACAGTATAGCCGCCAAAGTCGCTAATTGATCGAAAAAGCATGGCCACGATGGTAGTTGGCCAGCCCCCCACGAAGGTTAGTCAGCAATTGCTGACAAAATCATACGCTAATGCATTGAAACCAGCCATTGTCACTACGAAACCAGTTCCGTTTAAGAAGATTTTTATCTAGATGGAGAACCCATTGTAATGTGGGATATATCAGAGTGAAGTAGACCAGATGATAGTCAAGTGCAGTCATTGGTAAATTCTCATATGGATGGCCGAACATACAAGATCTATATAAACTTACACCTAAGCAGTATGAGCTAAAAGGAGATTGCAATATTGGCCTATTGAGTAATAGACACATTATTAGAAGATTATGTCAATCTTCTATCCAAATCAGCTTTCTATATCACACAATAAAATTGGTCATATCTTATGAGGATATTTAAATAGGATCCAATGTTTAACCGGGAGAGAAGACGTTCACTGTCATTGCATGGATATCATTCCCTTCACTTTTCTCCCAATTTCTTTAGAGAAGAAGCAATATTTTCTCTTTCAGCAGTAGTGGGAATTTCCTAAACGAATTAAAATAGGGATCAAGCAGGTTGATGATGAGGTGTTGGAGAAGTGAATTTTAATTAAATATAATTATGTTCCAAAATATTGCACTACATGTTTAATCCAAGGACATGACGAAGAACAATGCCATCTCAAAAATCCAGAGTTGTTTATAAGAAGGAGACGCACAAGGAGGAAGGGTATAAGAAGGATAGTAAATTACAAGGGAAATAGAAGATGACAATTCAAGAGAAGGAGAACAAGGAACAACATAACAACATGACATAAAAGAGTAGGGATTTGTTGAACAAAAGAAAAAACAGGAAGCGTGAAAAAAATAGCCCATGAAGGTCCGGACTGAGGTAAAGACTAAGAATCAATTTGTGAGTCTTAACAACAATAAAGAAAAAGTGGATAATAAGGAAGAAAACCAAAGGGTCAAAGGCAAAAAAGTGGTTGAACAAACCATAAAAGAATGGGTAGAAGGTGTTTTTCATGATAAAAGAAAGGAGCAGCCAACTGACTCATCATCAGGAGTGAAGATTGACGATAGGAATGAGGTAATACATATAGATGGTGATAAGGCAGTAGAAGGTAAAAAGAAGGATGACCAAGATAGAAAAGAATTTGATGGTAGCATTGAAGGAAGTTTTTTCAACTAAAACTATCAAGTAGACACCTCAGATACTGTTATAAAGGTAAATCAAGGGGAATGCAGGGATGAAAATAATTGTGCTTCTGAAGCTTAATCAGATGTTGGGAAGGAGATAGATCATGAACTGCACATTTCTAATGATGTTGATGATGGAGAAGGAATAGAATATAACATTTTACATGTTAGTGGGGGGGGGGGGGGGATTTGTCTCCAAGACACACAAACAGCTTCAAAACTAAAAGAGGAAGATCCACAATTCCTTTGTAGGTTAAAACAAGGAGTAACATGGGGAGAACAATTAGTTATGATCAATGATAGATAAAGCTTTGTTTTGAAATATTAGATTCGTTAACATTGAAAATACTTTTGGGAAGTTCATGGATCTAAATAGAAGATTTCATTATTCATTTATTGCTCTTATAGAACCTTTCAAGATCCAGAAGAGATTCATTAGTATAGAACCAGTTTGGGTTTTGATAATAAAATGGCAAACTGCTCAGGGAAAATCTAGATATTTTGAAGAGATGACTGGATTGGAGCAGTTCAGCAAAATGTTTATCAACACATCACAATGAAGTTTAAGAATGTGACACCCCACAACTCTATTCTTATATGTACCTATGGTTCAAGACTCATTTCTTAGATATGGAAAGTAGATTAGGGTCATAAGAGACCTCTAATACTTAGCCGAGTTTAAAACTTTCTCATCAATTGAGTTTATCGTGTTAGATTATAAAAAGGTTAACTTTAAATAACTATAACTTTTATCACACAAATAATTAAGTGACCTATGACCTACCAAATAAAGGGTTTTGAATTATCTTTCTGACGCCACCAATTTCATCTCATTTGGAGTTCGAAGTAAAATGTTACGACTGTTTTAATACAAAATACCAGTGCAGAATAAAATGATAACCTGGCTTATAAGCCGTGATTTTAATGGCGACCCATCCTGTTAACTAGTGGAAAAACTTATGGATGGATTTCTACGAACTGTGAAAGTTTTTACGAGCCATAGATTGACCTGTGGATGACTTTGACAATATTTTTAAGAAGGATTATTTTGGTACTTTTTTGATCCTTTCAAAGCCTTAATTTGACATTTTTATTCCTAAACAAGTCCCTAAACATATCTATTCAACTCTTCTACGAAATAAAACATATTCTTCAATCTAGAGCAAGGTTTCAAGGAAAGAAAAGCTAGAGTTTCAAGAGAATCTAGTTAGTTCTTCCGAGCTATTTCAAGACTCAAAACTTCCAAGTATGTAAGGCTAATTAGAACATGGATTATGTTTTTCCATATGCCCCATAACCTGAATTGATGGAGTTATGAATGAATTGAGTCTTCCATGAATGTTTCTTGAAGGTTTTTCTTAAATCCTAATTTCTTCCTATATAATATTGAATAAATTGTCATTTTTATGAATTTAATACTTGAAATAGATGATTTTATTTTTTTTACATGAAACCTAGAATGAATTCTTATTATTTTATCATATTGCACTTAAATGATCATGCATGAGTAATTTGAGCCTAAAGAGTTTATAGAATTGGATGTGTTGAATTGAATTGATAAATGTCCAATGAGACTAATTGAATGAGTAAACCACAGGGTTGTTTTCTTATGAGCATATTAAGTCTTGGGAGGAGTATTAAATATTGAATTAAGTAAGATAACTCTAACTCTAACTTAATAACTACGTCGCCAATGTAGGAGAGGATTGAATCGCAAAATCAGATGTTTCCCTCTTGTCCCAAATAGAGGATTTTATATTATTTATTGTAGATCCACTAGTGGGATGTCCTTTATCCTACTAAGGTATTGGATGAATGTGGTAATGACATTGCTTCGTTGTATCATCATTGACTCATAGGTGATGGTTGTCGATTAGAGAAACTCGCATATAGGTCTTCATAGTACTTTAAGTGGATTGGATTAGATGATATATGAGTGATCATTATCTAAACTGTATTCTTACTTTAGATTCTTGACATGCTGATTGAGTTTCCTACTTCTTGATTGAGTTATTGGAGTTGATATTGTTCTACCTTTACATATTTGATTCTGTCATTTTAAATACTAGTTCATTCCACGTACTGACGTTCATTTGAGCCTACATCCTTTTATGATGCAGAGACAAGGACTAACGGTCATCAACATCCACCCCATTGAGGATCCGTTTGCATTCAACGAATTGGTGAGTTCTACTCTGCTTTCGAAGGATATCATGTTTCTATTCTATCTTTGAGTTTAGACTTATTTTATTCTATTTTGAAGTAACCATGGATGTGTCATTAACACCATTTAGTTAGGAGATTTAAAGGATTCATAGACTAGACTGCCTAGTTATGATTTGATTATGTTTTTGGTTAGTTTTTTTCATACTAGTCTTACTCAGTTGATTGATAGATTGTTTGGTGTTTTGCCATTGATTATCGAATTATTATTGCTTTCCATTAAGTATTCTTGATCGTTGATATCTTCCATTATTAGATTATGATTGAATGATGTGATGAGACCAAATAGTCCACTTGCGGGCTAGCAATAGTCTCTGAGTGTCATCTACATCAAGGGTGCCCTCGCTGGGCATGGCAAACTTGTTGTAAAAGCATAGAATTCAAGTGTCTTAGGGAGTTTATGAAGTCGTGCCTAGTAGAGTCTTGTTTATGGGTGTATTTGCACCATACTTCATAAGCAGGAGACTATGGGACATTAGGAATTGTTACACTTTTTTTGTATTCTAAGTTCATGCAATAGAGTTTAGCTCTATTAAAGTATCTATTTGATCTGTGTTTTACACGTTTGCAGATTATGCCTCATAAGTGTATCGCCACCTAAAGAGATGTTTCAGCTAGAAATACTGAGAATTCCTCACCAAAGGTTTATACTCAGATGGAGACGAGCGGCTGAGGTCAACGTGCTAGAGCCGTTAGGGCTTCCCAAACACCCACTGCTTCGCGTACTCCTACTATAGAAGCTGATTTTAAAGGAGTTATCACTATGCTCACCCAACTGGTAGCCACCCAAAGTGGGAATTAGAGTTCACAGGCTCTTATTTCTAGCTCCCAAGAGCCAACTGCTGCGACAAGATTTAGAGATTTTCTATGGATGAACCCACCAATCTTTATAGGGTCTAAGGTTGAGGAAGATCGCCAGAATTTTATTGATGAGATATGGAAAGTGTTGAAAGCTATGCATATGATTGAGAGTGAGGGAGTTGAACTTGTTTCCTATCAACTTAAAGAAGTGGCAAATGTTTAGTAGAATCAATGGGAAGAGAGTCGAGGTGAGGATGCTAAGTCTGCCATTTGGGATGACCTTGAGAGTGCCTTTCTTGATCACTTCTTTCTACAAGAGTTGAGCAAAGTGAAGATTGAGGAGTTTGTTAACTTGAAGTAAGAGGGGATGACTGTCAAAAGAATATAGCCTCAAGTTCATAAAACTATCCAGGTATGTTGTAGAGATGGTCCCTGACATAAGATCTAGAATGAGAAAGTTCATATCTGGCTTGGGTAAGTATGTAAAAATGAGTGCAAAGTAATATTACTGATTCCGGACATGGACATCTCTAGGGTTATGGTTTATGTTCAATAACTTAAGGCGGATAAGAAAAGGGATAGGGAGGAGCATTTGAGAAAGAAGGCTAAATCAGCAGGGCATGAGCCTAGCCAGCATAAGCAAAGTAAAAGGGACAAATCCTGTTTTTAAAAGAGGTCTTCAAGTTATAAACCATCCTCAACAAGTACACTAGCTCCATGTATCAAGTATGATTAGAAGTCTCAAGGCCATCAGAATTCCAGAGCTTAGGTATTTCTATCCCAAGCTAGTGTAACTCAAGGTTCGAGAGGGAAAGTACTATGTGGCAAGTATGGCAGGCTCCACCCAGGTGAGTGTTGTGAAGGCACAAATGCTTGTTATAGGTGCAGACAAATATGACACTTCCAGAATGAGTACCCAACGAGAAGGCAGGGTGAGGGAGGTAATAAAGCTTAGTCTTTGGCAGCACCACCAGCCAACGATAATCATAAAGGTACCAGTACTAATACGGGCAGGGGTACAAACCGTCTGTATGCGATGGGCAATTGACAGGATCATGAAGTTGCACTAGATGTTGTTATGGGTATACTTCGAGTCTTTTCTCATGATGTGTATACCATGCTTGACCCATGTGCGACTTTATCATTTGTTACGCCATATGTGGCTACTCAGTTTGACATCCTTCTTGAATGTCTTCTTGGGCCTTTAGTGTTTCTACTCCTGTTGGTGAGTCTATTTTAGCTAAAAGGGTATATAGAGATTGCATGGTGCCTATCTAAAATAAAGATATTTTGGCAGACTTAGTTGAGCCAGACATGATTGAATTTGATGTAATTCTTGATATGGATTGGCTTCATGTCTATTATGCCTCTCTCAATTATAAAACCCGGACGGTCAAATTTCAATTTCTGAATGAGCCTGTTATAGAGTTGAAGGCTAGTTCTGCAGTAGTATCTATCACCTCATGTGAGTTAAGGCTAATGATTTAGAGTATCTACCTTTTGAGTTAGTTCCGGTTGCAATGAGTTTCTTGAGGTCTTCCCTAATGATTTGTCTAGAGTCCCTCCTAATAGAAAATTCGACTTTGGGATTGACATTCTCCCCGATGCTCTGACTATCTTTATTCCGCCATATAGAATAGCTCTTGTCGAGTTGAAATATCTTTTGAATAAAAAATTTATTAGGCCGAGTGTCTCTCCATAGGGCGTTCTAGTCCTATTTGTGTGAAAGAAGGATGATTTCCTCATAAGGTGTATAGATTACCGCTAGTTGAATAAGGTGACTATTAAGAACAAATATCCCCTTCCAAGGATCGACGACTTATTTGACCAATTTCAGGGTGCCATTGTTTTCTCCAAGATAGACCTTAGATCAGGCTATCGCTAATTGAAAGTGAGCGAATATGGCATCCCGAAGATGACTTTTTGAACCCAATATGGTCACTTTGAGTTACTGGTAATGTAATTTAGATTGACCAATGCTCCTGCCGCCTTAATCGACTTGAAGAACAGAGTATTCGTATAGTACTTTGATATGTTCGTGATTGTGTTCATTATCGACGATATTTTGGTGTACTCCAGAGATAAGGGAGAGCAGGTTGATCACCTTCGAATTATTTTTTAGACGCTTAAGGATAATGAGTTGTATGCAAAATACTCCAAGTGTAAGTTTTGGCTCAACTCTGTGACTTTTCTAGACCATATTGTTTCGGATAATAGTATTCGAGTAAATATGTAGAAGATATGGTGTTAAAAATATCTTCTTTCTAAACAAATATATGATTTATTTTCTTTTTAAACATATTTATTTTATTAGAAAATGTTTATCCCGTTGCAATTCAGAAAAAATTAAAAAACAACAAAGTTGTTATTTTGTCATAATTATATTAGTATCATTATCTAAATAAAAATTAAATAATGAATTTACTATGATATATTATGTAAATGACATATATTATCCATTAAAAAGCAGATTAAGTTATTTTTATTTTAATTGATAAAATGAGATTAAGAAGACAATAATTATTTCTACATTTTAGTTAACTAAACTGATTTTCAGAAAAAGAAAATAAGAATACGGTTCTTTAAAAGTAATATTTTTTAATTAGAAACAAAATGTGTTTAATAAAAGAAATAATATATTTATTTGAAAAGGTACTTTTGACCCATTTACTAATAATAGAATATTTTTTAATCAAAACTATTGACGACAAAGACATTTTTGAATTAAAAGTATTGACTACAAAATCATTATTGAATCAAATTATAAACGAAGGATATTTTAATATATTTCACATACTTCCTCCATTTAGCAATAGTTATCCACTGTTGACTTACCACAATGATTAAGAAAGAGCAAATGATAAGAGCAATCTTACCAAATCATCTTTTGAATATAAATAAATGAATTTTTTATTGTTGGGAGGAGTAAACGAAATAGGCCCGAGGAGTTGGACAAAGTAATTGCATGAAAAGTGAAGATATCTAAATGAATATGATTTTGATTGAGAGCATGTCTTATCAAATATCATTGCCCAACTTTTACTTCCAGAAACTAAAGGGTACAACAATAAAGTTGCATACCCTACAAATGAAAGGTGTTTTCAAAAAATAAAATAAAAAATAAACTAGGTAAACCCTACACTAAGCTCCAAAACAAAAAGAAAAAACAAAAAAGAAAAGGAAAGGATACCGTGGCTTTCTTCAATTAATATTTATGATTCTGCATGTAGAGGATGAGATGGGTTCCATGTTTCTCAATGGCATAATAAAGTTCTATTTTACGTGGTCCTTATTACTTTTTTTTACTTATCTTTTCTAATTAAATCAATTTATTTGTTTTTTTCAATATTGTACATGTATGCCATTAAATAGCCACACTTCCCAATCATTGATTGCTTTGTTGACAGGATTTTAATCATCACTAGTAAGAATAATTAAAAGTAAAATAAATTTCTAGCTAATAATATTTAAGGAGGTTGCAAAACTAAGGGTGAACTAGTTAAGTATAATTTACTTTATATATATGTAATCCGAATAAGAAAGTAATTATCTTAATGCATATAAGTTTAACAAGTCATAAATTTTTTTTAATTTTTATTAGTCCATACACGTGCATCTTTTTTATTCTTTTTTTTTCTTATGTGTGATCTAAAGAGGATAATATATATACAAATTTTATCATCTTTATCAGTTGAGAACGATTTAGAGAACGATTTAACTAACGATAATTTTGAAATATCCAATTATAAAAGAAAAAAAAGATCGAGTTGATAAGGCAAAGGAAGAAGCTCTTTCATAACACACAATAATACTAAATACTAGCTTGAAACAAGCTAAGCAACTACAAGTACAAAGGCTACATTTAATATTAAAATACCTAATAAAGCTTGCAAAATAAAGATTCTGCTCCACTCGGATTTTTTTTTTCTTTTTCTTTGAGATCATAATTCATCTAAAAGATTCCTACAAGTGAATAATATAAATATCAAAATATTAAAAGGAAAAAAAAAAGAGCAGGTAGATTTTGATAGGGCAAAAAGAGAAGATCTTCTTCACGTCTTTCTAGCTTGATTCTCTCTTAGACTGCAACACCTGAATATATAAATATAAATATATTAATTACAGTAAAAGAAAAACAATATATATATATATATATATATATATATATATATATATATATAAAAACAAAAATTATTTTAGTAAGATTAATAAAGAGGGAAAAAGATTAATTACACAAAAAT
>JAABOM020000103.1:16613680-16625718 GCA_011800125.2 Solanum clarkiae
ATATATATATATATATATATATATAAAAACAAAAATTATTTTAGTAAGATTAATTAAGAGGGAAAAAGATTAATTACCCAAAAATGGAGAATCAATGATGAATTAATATGAAGACTTGTTACCAGCTATGTCCCTAGGTGCATTGCATCTGAAACACTCCATCCTGCTGGCAAAGTTGTGTTCATTACACCCTAACCTGTTTATAATAACAAAATAATAAATTAGACATTCAAATAATTAATGAATAATATATGCACGACAATTTTTCACACTTTTTTTTAAAAGAAAACAAAGTCGATAGCCTAAAAAACACTCCTGCTTATGCTGGGTGTTATTCAAACCAGACAGAAATTACTTTACTTAAGTTGGTAACTAAACAATTACCACCTTTTAAGTGTTACTTTTTGACTCGAGAAAGAGAAGTTGAAAGAAATATGTATATATAGTATAATTTTATAAGTGGAGTCTGAAAAGGTTTGTGTATATGCAACTTTATCTTTTTGTATGACCAGAGCCACCTTTGGCTAAGGACAACCTAGTGCATACAATTTGTCAGAAAATTATATGGTGTCTAAAGGTTAATGCTAAATATTATGAATGTATATTTAATTTTGAACACCTTTAACACAATTTAGAAGAAAATTTGCACAACCTATACATCATCAAATTGCTTCGTCACTCTCCTTACAAAAATTAATAGGTTATTTTCAATAAATCAAATCCACCTTATAGACAAATCTTCCTTATCCACCAAAAAAAAAATTGTGCGAATTCACCTTCGACTCTAAGCAAGCTATATTTACTTACTTTTGAGTTATAACTTGATGTATATGAAGTATCAATAAAAATGACATAATAAAATACATTATTATTTCATCTAAAAGTAATTTAATTTAATTGTAGAGATAAATAAATTACTTGTTATAACAAGTTAAATAATACATTACTTAGGCTCCGGGGCAGATAGCTCAATTAAGTACCTGGTGCAAATCCAGTCACCAGACTTCCATCCAGAGCGGCTCCCGCCACTTGCGCCTCCAAAACCGAAGCCTCTGGGGCGCGACGACATCATGTGTTCAGCATCAAAGCTGCCGCTACCACAGCCGCCAGATGGTTCATCCTTAAAAGCACCACACTTGAAGCAGCTAGAGCGGCTAGCAAAGTTGTGTGCACCACAATTTCCAACATTGCAGTACCAATCACCGGGCCTAACATCAGGCCCAGTACTGAAGCCAAAAGGGGAGGAGCTTCCTCCTCCCCTTCCGCCAAAACAACTTCCAAATTCATGAGCACCGCCGTGTCGGGGCTCACCACATCTTTGGCATGAGTCTCTCCTTTGGAAGTTCAAGTGCTGGCATGACCTGCAATTCCAGTCTCCTGGTCTGCTCATTTTTTTTTCCTAAGGAGAAGCAATTTAAAATATTTTTGAGAAAGTTAGTCGTACTATATCCGCAAATCTCAAATTTTTTAATTATTTTTTATATATATATATATATATATATTTTTTCTAATTAAAAATTTATTAAATTCACTCAAACCCGTTAGGACGACAGTGCATGGCATAAATCAACATATAAACGTGATTACCCATGAATTCATTTTGTACATATAAACGTATGTACAAAACAAGTCCAACTAATGTTAAAAGGAAAATAGAAAGAAAATATCTGTTTTTCCATTTTTGTTTTTCAAAGGACAATTGCAAGGTCAAATTACGTTAGTGAGCCAAAAAAAGTTGTCCTGAATATTTTAACAGAAGATATATAAAACAAAAATCTAAAGCAAAATGTCAGTTTTGCTCTTAGCACACACTACTAAGAAAATTGCTCTGTTCCCACAGAAAAATGTTAGATGATTATTCTCGCTAATATTCTAAAAAAATCGATGTAAAAAAATAGTCCAAAAATATTTTATAAGAAAAAACTTAGGAAGTTTTTATTATTTTAATGAGAATTTATCTTTCACTATGTATGTTCTCAAAGACGTGATTTGATATGAAACGAGTGAAAAATTAAAATTATATATAACACAAAATTTTCACCGACTCATGATAAAGGAAAAAACCCCTTTATTTCTAAGTACTCACTAAAACTACACCATTAAGAAAAGAAGAAGAGAATAGGGATAGATAAGTGATGAATATTCATGAAATGAGTTGCATGAAATATGAATAATGATAATAATAATAACAATAACAATAATAATGCTGACCTTGAATTGGAAGAAATATAAAATAAAACAAATGGAACTCAAAATAATTAACTTGAATTAATAACTTTGGTAGCTGTTGTTTGTAGGAGAAGTAGTACAAGAAGAGATATTGAAGTTGTGGATTTTTGGGTGTTGTTTGAGAGCTATATATATAACGAAAATTTCCTCGAAATTCGAGAAGGATAAAGGCAACGGTGGATGTTCTTTTTCTCATTTATATTAATTAATTATATTTTCACTTAGCCTCCCTTTAAACAGTAGAATCCCATGCATGGAGTTGTAATAAAAAGAAAGAAAAGTGATATTTAAAAAAAAATGTATATATTAAAAGAATTAACGTTGGATTCTAAAGATAATGGATATATTTGTCCAATTTGATAAAGTTCTCATCTTTTAAAGTTTCAAAAGATAGGAAAATGAATATATGTACGTGGAAGCCATGAAACCGATATATACCAAACAAAGTATATGATAAAATTCCATGTGTACCCTTCTTAAAATATTCCCATCATATTTTGGTATTTATCAATGTAAATTTTGGTGAATGATAATTTAAGAAGAGATGGAATGGAATAAGAAAAATGTCGTATCCTTTGAATCACGTGAAATAAAAATTAAAATTTAATCAGATCTCAATTTAATACTGAATGTCAGACATAAATCAGAAAAGAAGTCTTGTTTTGGTATTTCTTAGTTCACTTATACCAAGTTTTACTTAATTGAATTATAAGGATTGCATTATAAAAATTATTAATAATTTTAAATTATTCAATATTTATACCTTTGTATTTTACCTATTATCCGCCCAATTTCTTTTTCTTGACTTTTTTTTAAAAATCTACTCCAGAGGGTAGCAATGTGTACCAAAGTTACTTGTTAAGTTTTTCGAGTTTTTATGTTAACAAATTACTAATAATCATGTGTCTCATTTCTTTTTCCTTTTTTTGGATTGGATTTAAATTTAGTTGAGCTTTAATTTTTTTTTCAAAAATAAAAATAAGATTGACAGACATCTTTTATACTTTTAATTTGTGAAATCACATTACTAAAAAAATATGTCTTAATATTATTGCACTAATATTGTACGATAAATATTTAGGTGCGTATGTATATAGTGATAATAATAAGTATAAATATTTATAAGCAACACGATGTATAAATGTCGCTTAATGATTAATAACTTTGAATATAATAATATTAATTTAATTATCATTAAAAAATTATTTGCTATCACTAAATATCTTCTTTTGAAGGGGAGCCTTGAAGTAATTGGTAAAGTTGCTTCCATATGACCCAAGAGGTCACAGGCTCAAGCCTTGGAAACAGCCTCTGGCAAAAATGCAAGGTAAAGTTATGTACAATAGATCTTTATGATCGAACATTTTCTCAAATCATATGCATAGCAGAAGTTTTAGAGCACGAGCTTGCTCTATTAAATATCTTCTTTTATAGTAATGTTGCTTTAGATAATACCAAAGAATGATATGATTGATTCACAACACATACAACTCACTAAAACACAAACCAAAGTGAAAGGAATTAATGATGTGTTAATGCATGCATGATAACCCTTTGAAGCAATTAAAAAACTCCTTTGACTAAATCATTTTAGGGCCCTTAATTTGCTTACGTGGCAGACATCATGGTCCCACGTGGCAACAAGTTGCTTACATGGCAGCTTATGATTGGAGGAAATGGACATGAGCTAAATAGGTTTCGACTTGAAGCCAGACAAAATGAATATTCGTTCTATTTAAATTGACCCCCACAAGTTATTCTTATCTCAAAATTCACCTGCAGAGGAGGGGTCATGTCTCCCTTTCTCAAAAGAAAAAAAATGGTCATTCCTTTAATTATTTTTGAATATTCCAATTTTGTACTTGAAGGTCAAAGTAAGTCAAAAGGATACTCATTGAACACATTTTTCTTTATATCAAAACGAGGTAAGGGTGATTTAGTCTTTTAAATATAATAAACTATATATATACTATGACCAAATTACTTTAATTTATTCCTCATGGTCATTTGTAATGGAAAATATTTACGCTTTGTTTGGTGATTGTTATGTATTGTTTCATATGTAATGTATTGTGTTTGTAATATACATGTATTGTATTCTTTCAATAAATGCAATGTTTGGATATAGATTGTATTGTTCTCCGTATAATGTCATACATCCATAATTTGGATGATAAACATACAAGAAATTATAGATACCATGAAAAGATAGGATATATGATAAATTAGAATTATTAAATAATAAATAAAGTAAAAAAGAGAAGGTATCATTAAAGTAACGATACAACCACATCAAATCGGCCGCTACATAAAATGAGTTTTTTCGGTGTTACCTGACAATGGATTTAAACGATACGATACAATGGAATCTAAGTAACAATCAAAACAAACATTGTATTTAAATTAACAGTACATTACAATACAATAGATAACAACCATCCAAACAAGGGGCCGGTTAGATCCGAATATCTACAATTAGGCGATCATTTGGTAATTGATGTGTAAATAAGTTATTCAGATATTAAATTTTATATAAGTTCAGGAGGTAAGTTATACATGCATATATAAAATTTATACAATGTTTAATTTGTAATTTAAGAAATTACATAATTAACATATATATAAATTATAAAAAAAATAATTTATTATTTTATATGAAATAAAAATAAAATAATTAATACATGAATAAGTAAATATCGTATAACTAATCCCTTGGGGGTGGATCAACAATCCTTTTGCTAGATGAATGGCTCTAAGGAAAGGGGTGAGGTGTGTGTGAAAATGACTATTCTCTCTTATCCACTTGTCATGTTTGTTTTTTGGCATATTCCTTAAAAACATGTTAACTAAACAATAATTCAACTATATATATATACACATATATTCCTTATTTATTTTTCATTTTGATTTAATACTACTATTTCTTTCACAATAATAAACTCATTTCACATTAAACAAAGTAAAAGTAAAGATGAAAAAAACATAATTAAGTTCATCTCGATTTTCTAAAATAATTTTCTTGAATGGTAACCATGATAATATATATTGTGGATCAGAGTAGTGTTGCATTAGCCATAATTTAGCATAGGTCGGTAGAAAATGAAATGGTTTAGTATTATATTAGTGGCGAAGATTCGTGCTAACACAGATTTAATATAAATTATTTTTTAGTCTCAATTTATGAAATATCAATAGATTTTTTCTATATATATTTTTATGATATTGTAAAATTATAATTGATGCACTTAAAGAAATATTCTGAAGTCATTGAAGCAGACACGTCAATACACATCTGTTTTGAAAAGATTAAATTACAAAGCCCATAAATTATTTTTTATTAGCTCACTAAAAGCTGCAGTATAAATTATTTTTTAGTCTCATTTTCTATGTATTGTAGAAGATATCGTAAAATTATAATTGAAAGAACTAATGAAATATTATGAAATCGTTGAATCAGACATATCAATACGCACCTGCCTTGAAAAGATTAAATTAAAAAGCCCACAAATTATTTTTTGTTGGCTTACCCGAGGCCGCAGTATAAATTATTTTTTAGTCTCGATTTATATATCATCAATAGATTCTTTTTTATCTATATTTAAAAATTTTTGTAAAATTATAATTGAAACAACTAAAGAAATATTATGAATTAATTGAAGCAGACACGTCAATGTGCAGCTATCTTGAAAAGATTAAAATAAAAATTTCACAAAATATTTTTTGTGACCCCATTTAATAAAGGTGAAGAAACAGGCACGACAACTGAAAGCTGCTCAAGCAGGCAGCTATGACCGGAAGTTGCTCTCTGATTCCCTTATTAATAAGTAGTAATATATATATTGTACGTACAAATAATTTTTACATCATAAGGTTATAACATATCTTATTTTCAAATTTTTAAATCTCGCATATTAAAAATGCTTACGTTATTTATTTTGTGTATTTTTTTTGCTTTTGGAGTCTGATATATTTGAGTTGAGTGTCTTCCGTAAATAATCTCTCTATCTCTATGAGATAGCGATAAGGTCTGCATATATTATCCTTTTTAAAGCCCACTTATGAAATTTCACTGAATATGTTATTGTTGTTATTGTGTTTATCCTATATATTATTTGAAGTACCGTAAAAAATTATCCACTGACGATAATTTATAGGTCTTAAACTCTACATACATTAAGATGAAGTTAAGTTGCACAATAAACAATACGTTTTTACAGTATCAATACCTTTAATATGCTATGAGTACGTAAGTTGTCACTTTTTATAGGTTATTAATTAACAAATGGAGTATAATGTATTGTAAATAGAAAAGGATAAAGAAAAAATTGGAATTAATGATGTGCACTCGTGTGTGTGTCAGATATCGTAAAATGGACGTATTTGAAGCTGAAATCGAAGCCGGAGGTAAAGTTGCATGGCTACACCATCATGTAAGTACGTTACATTTCTTTTTCTTATTTTTTTATTTTCAAAATTATAATATAATAAAGGGAATATTATGTGATGATGGCAAAGGGTAGATACACTATATAAAGAGGCTCACATGAATTTAATATTAATTTTTATTTAATTAAAAGAAATTAAAAATATTTTTGAATTATGTGAAATTAGAAAAGAGAGAGTTATTATTTCTCGCTTTCAATTTAAAAATTGTAAGCTTGAATTATTAAGGTAGCAAAAAGAGTGGAAGTTCTTTGGAAGGGGAAAAAAAGAAATCTTTTTTTTTTTTAAATATGTGAAATTGAACAAAAATATCCTTAATTGATAGTCTAAAAATGCTCTAAAAATTTGATACAAAAATGTCTATATTATTATTTAATAAATCAAAAATACTTTTTTTTAATAAATATATTATCTTATTTCCTTAAAAATACTTTTTCGAATAATAATTTTTATAAGCAAATGTTTATCCTGCTTCAATTAAAAAATATTAAGAAACACAAATACTTTCTATTTTATTAGATATTTCTTATTGCTATCGAGATGAAATGAATAATGAGGTTACTTTGATCTTATAGATAGACCTATATTATTAATTAGTTTTAAAAGTACATGTTTAGATATTCTATTTTGATCGATAAAATAAGATGAAAATGAAAATTATCTCCTACTCATTTAATAGCCAACGTGATTTTAAAATAAAGGAATCTTTTATTAGGAATAATTATGTTTAAAAAGAAAGAAAGTAATATATTTATTAGTTAAACGATATTTTTGACCCATTAAGTAATAGTAGGAGAAATTTTTGGACCAAACAACTAGTGGTAGAGACATTTTTGAACCAAACTATGGACTGGGGACATTTTTATTCAATTTCACATAGTTTAAAAATATTTTTGATCCTTTTTCTGTTTATTCAAATTTCATATATGTATTAAGAAATTAATTTAAATACTTATATATTTAACTATAATTCAATTTTTATTATATATTAACTTAACAGTGTTATAGAAATTCATGGGATGATAACTTCAATCAATCATAATGGTGGGATGGCATTTTGAATATGAAATTAGAAATAAAGCTATTTTAATATATGGTATCTTTATACAATTTTAAAGTAGTCGATTTTGATACATTATGATATGAGTGAATTTCGAATATGGAATTAAGAAAAAAGAGGGGAGGGGGGGGGGTGATGATTTTGAAAATGGAAGAAAGTGAAAATGGTAGATTTTCGATAAAGATAGTTGAAGCTGATGATGGCATAGGTAGTCTTCGAGGTTCAATTTGACCATCTTTTCTGTTTTAGTGTATCTAATACTCTCTCTATCTTTTCTTTTTCTTCCCTTTTATGCTGTCATTTTTTTCTCTTTCTCTTCTTTTAGGTCTAAAGACAAGAACCACCAAGCACAACATTCTCCAAGAAATTAATGCAACACTCAAAAAAGAAGCACCACAAAGAATTAACTATTAATTTACTCTATTATATTTTAGTTTGAAAAATTAAGATATGATTTTTTATTTTTGTAAGCAATATGCTAAATCAAACATCAACAGATAAAGATAGATTTATGGAGTACTCTCGACATCCCATATTACCTCACACACTTTCATCTTGCATGTTTTATTAAAGGAATTATATATATTTGATTTACTAATTTAATCTTTTTTTTTTTGTAAATAAAAGATTATATTATTACCATATGAGTATAAATTGTGGTTAAGCACTAGACAACCCAATATTTTTATGCTTCTACCAAACTCAGAAATAAGACTTTCCTATGGATAGTATTCAAGCTTGCTCAATGTACTACTAATTTAATCTTAACTCTTTTCATACTCTAGCATAGACACATGTAGGGAAGGATGGACAGTCAGATAATTTTAGTTGAAAAGAATTATGTTATGTATATAAAAAATTGTATGAAGAATATACGTTTAAGTTATTTTACACACACACACACACACACACACACACATATATATATATATATATATATATATATATATATATATTAAATTTTGAACTTTTTAAATAATTATTTTGACTTCACAACTATTTTTCAATGTACATAATATTGTTAATAAATAAAAATAATAATTAATTCTATTTTATTTTTATAAATTAGCTTTGAGTCGAATATTTCGTTTATCATATTAACTACTAATTTGAGAAAAAGGAAGACAATAAGCACTCTTCCCTGTAGATAGCACTTGAAAAAAAAATTGATAGTTTACTCCTACTTAATAAAAATGTATTTTCACATGATATACTCAATTGTCTAAACTACTAGGCAAATGTGTTAAAAGAATATTTTCCACATAGACCATCAACTTAGATTTAGAATTTTCCTGCTCTGATTGCATCTCACAATTTCATAATACAATTTATATTACTTTCTCCCTATCATTTTAGTTGTCATATATATTAAAAATATTTATTTTAAAATAATTATTAATTTTAATAATTTAGAAAAAATTAATTATTTTTTCTAATTTATTCTTAATATTAATTATTTTAAAATTCATTGAGTATGTTGTTGTTGTATTAATTATTTTAAGATTAAAAAACACATATATAAAAAAATATTTAATTATTAAGCTTACAATACTTCTAATTACTTTTTTCTTTAGGATTGTATTAAATGAGATGGAGAGAGTATTAAAACTATAATGTAGTAGAAACACTTACAGGACCTTTATATACTCTTCCGTTCACTTTTAACTGGATAAATTTTTTTTATTTTTACTTGCCATTTTTAACAAATTAAAATACGATAGTTTTTTCTATTATACTCTTATTTTATTGTCATTGAGTTAATGTCTTTGAAAAATATAGTAAATAAATATGTTTGGGACCCTATCAATTAATTGGAGTAAAATGATTAATTTACTACTCCCTCCATCTGTTTTACTCATCCCCTCAATATCGTGAAAAATGTAATAGGGGAATGATTATAATTAATGATAAGGATAAATTAGGAACTAAGTATAAAATTATCTCTTGATTTCATAAAGTTGATAAATATTATTGGATATTCTAAAATATTACTCTCTCTGTTTCATATTAAGTGAATTGTTGGGTTATTTCACACATAGTAAGAAAAAAGACAAAAATTAATCATGTTTTCCATTTTTATCTTTTTCAAACTCCACACACTCACTTAATACATCATTTATTTCGCATGAAACTTAATTAATGAAAGGTAAAATTTAAAAAAAAAATCTCAACACATCCCTTGAAAAGTGAATAATTTATTTATTTTGAAATAGATGACGTATAAGGGACAAACAGAGATAAATGGAACGAGAGTTAATTAGTTTGGTATTTAAAGTGAGTTTATTATCCATACTCATATGATTCTGTATTTAAAGAAAGGAAGCACCCACCATTTTCTTGGGAAGTGGTAAAGAGGTGTAGCAAACTGTGAAAAAGCAAAAAGAGAGAAGGATTCGATTCTCTTTGGGAAATGTAAATGCTTCCCATTTCCTTCATGCAATCACTATAACGTACACATTAATGCTACTTTTTGAGACTTACCATTGCCAATTCAATACTTCCTTCTAAAGCCATGTTACATAGCCTTTTGACAAAACACCAATTCATTCTTCTATTTACAAATAATATATATATGATTTTAAGTAATTTTTAAAAAGTATTTAAGAATTTTGAATTGCGTGATCTTAAACTAAAAATATATAGAATAATGTATTAAAATGTTGTTATTTTAAATATATCATGTAAAAGGTTAGAATTTAAGAGTCAGCAAGAGACACTATTTTAAACAAAATAAAAAAGGGGAAAAGACTCAAATATGTCATCGAACTTTGAGAAAAGATTCATTTATGTCATTCGTTAAAAGTTTGGCTCATTTATGTCATTATCCTTTGAGAAAAAATTCATCTATATCATTATTTTTTAACTCTGGATTTGCAAAACCACTTAAACAACTTTAAATATTTTTAAATTAGAGTTTTTGATCAAATATAGTCTTTTTGGTCATTCTTCTTCAAGAATGCCAAAAATATGTAGTCTTTTTGGTCATTATTCTTCAAGAATGCCAAGAACACATAAAGAATACCAACAACACATAAAGAACACCAAGAACTCTCAAATTTTTAACTTCGTCAAATCTTCACGAAATCATCTCAAATTTCAAGAGTAGTGTTCCTTCGAGCTAGATACCAGAACTCAATATCTTTTGAGCTCGTAGTCAACCTAAGTTTAAAATTGTTTAAGTGTTTAAAATTGTTTAAGTGATTTTGCAAAATCAGAGTTAAAAAATAATAACATAAGTCTTTTCTCAAACAGTAATGACATAAATAAGCCAAATTTTTAACGAATAACATAGATGAGCCTTTTCTCAAAGTTTGATAGCATATTTGAGCTTTTTCCTTAAAAAAAAAAAACAAGACAAATATGTTGAAAAGAAGAAAGTACAAACTATAACAGACTAAATTTCTACACGATTATATTTTTATTCTTCTTTCTACATTAGAAGATGTACAACTATTTGTATTTGTTGGGCAGATCGTGTATTGGGCCTGACTGATTAGAACGAATCGTTCTCTCTAAAGCCCAAAAAATCAAAATCTGAATTTTTTTTTGAGCTCAAACTTTAGTCATAAGGGAAAATTGTAAGAAAAAATTATTTAAGAGTGTTTATTACATTTTTGACATAATCCACATAATATTTACAAACTTGAACTTTTATTTACCAAAGTGTAAATATCTTTAACTTTTTAAATTTTATTTTCTATTTAATTATTTATCTCGATTTTGCGTCAAAAACTGTCACTTTTTTTAATATCAATGCACCTTTTCTGATTTTTCTTATCTTTGGAAGCAACATCAAATAAAAATTATACTTTATTTTTTCAAACATTAACTTCTTCTCTCTCACCCCTTTATTACATTTTTTCGTCTCTTTCCTTTCCATGACTGAAAATTCTTGAAGTCCCATTTATTTTTTTTTTCTTTGTCTTCGTCTTGGTTGTGGCAACCATTGTTGAAACTTTCTAATACTATTTTTTTCTTTCTTTATTTTTTTTTCTTTTTCATTGGTTGGTAGGTACTGTCGGAAACATCATGAATCATCCTTCAAAATCACCTATGAATCATCCTTCAAAATTTGTGAAAGGAAAGGAGAAGACATCTAACCTCCCACATGACAGTGATTTTGAAGACATCTAACCTCCCACATGACAGTGATTTTGAAGATGAGCTACCTCTTTTGAAAAGACTTTGTCTAACCAAGGAGGGTAAAAGCTCCGGAGTTAAATCCAAGGTATTTTTAATTTCTATATTTTAAAATTTTTTGCAGGCATCTGCTAATTTTTTGCTTATAATGATTTTTCTTTATTGG
>JAABOM020000103.1:16625818-16652619 GCA_011800125.2 Solanum clarkiae
ATAAAGAAATATGTATTTATATTGTTGTCTGGGATATTGCTGGATTTTATTTGCAGGTGAGGTTAGTTAATAAAACAGAGGAAACTATGCCGAAATTCTGGCAGGTGTACAGGTCGGATAAATGAGGAAATTCAGATTAATATATGTCTAGGTGCCCCTATTGGGCACTGGTCACGACCCTAGGTTGGGATGTGACAGGTGACAAGTTTACTTCAAAATGGGATGGACCATATGTTGTGAAAGAAGCATATTCAAGTGGTGCTTATAAAATTGTAGACCAAGATGGTGTTAACGACAAGTTTCTAAAGCAATACTTCCCATGAAAGTCGCTGATGCTCCTTGACGCATGAGCCTAAACTGCATGTTGCTCCTCGCCCAAAAAAAATCAAAAAAACTTTAAAAAAAAAAGTAAAAAAGAAACTCATCCTCCTGAACTACGTTATGACTTGATTCTCTTTATTGAGGCACGTAGGCAGCGTAGAGTACTTACTCTGAGTCCAGTCATATGACTTAAAAAAAAATAAAAGAGGGAGTGGATCGAGGCATGTCTTAATCATCACAATATATATTTTTGAAGTGTCATGTCTATACAAAAGCATGAAAATTCTTACATAGATTGTAGTTCTTAAATTCCTCTTTGCAACGAAAGAAGCAGCACGTCGAGTTAAGAATTTTCTATTAAGACCACTTAAAGTTGGGAAACAAAGGTCACATTCGAAATCTTAGCATATAAAAGACTGTTAAAATCTATAATTGTTGGATCAGGCAATTTGAAGTTCAATTTAAGTTCTTGTCGCAGTAGAGGGACAATTTTGTGTAACTCATTGAGGCTTCAAAAAGTTACTCAAAATTAGGGGCATTTTTACCCACTACATCAAGCTGGAAATACCTTTTGAGTTGAAGGCTTACTCATTCATGGGGTATAGTTACAAAGATACTAATTTGAACACTCCAAGCTCAAGAGATTTTGTTCTTTTAAAAAAAAGATTTCGAATTGGCATTCAAGGTGCATAGTCAACTTACAAAAAAATTCATTCTCATCAATTTGGGATGAATTTTATTGCGAATTTCACAATATTGTTTCTCTTAGTTCTGTCTTTGCAATAAATTTTTTTTATAGTTTCGTCACTCCTATATCGAGTTATTGATTTTCTACCATAGATACTCAAAGCTGAAAGGTTAAGCGAGACAAAACTTGAACCAACTATGAAAATATATCTGTACAAATTCAAAGGTCCTCGGGCCTTGATTTTTACACATGTTATACTCCTGCGGGTTATGCTTCCAATGGAAAAGAAATTTCATAGTTTCGTCACTTCTAAATCGAGTTATTAATTTTCTACCCTGGATGCTCAAGGCTGAAAAGTTTGAGGAGAAATGTATAAACATGAGGATCGAAACGATTGGAAGTAAATATAAAGTGAACAAAAGAAAGACATTTAAGAGAAAGATGCCACTTTTATTCCATAAAAAGAGGATTGTCACTACATCATTCGGAAAAAAAAAGAACATTCTTATGCAAAAAAAAAAAAAGTTTAAGGAAAAAGCTTATGGCTTATGGATAAGGATTTGGTGGCAGCTAGCTTCAGCATCCTCCTTTACCTTAGCTAGTTTTTTATCTCTGTTTCTGAGAAAGGACTGATTTTCTCAAGGGCATGAATCGTCTCTTCATTATTGGTGATACTTTATTGATTTTCAGATAACATTTGTTGATGCTCCTTAATAAGCGAGATGGTCTTTTTCTTCTTAAAAGTCCAGACATCTATCTCTTTTTATGCTTTTTCAAGAACCTTTTGAAGCGCTCTCAGACGCTTGTCAACCTTGATTTTCTATTCATTCGCAGTCTGAAGGCATTGTTGGGCACTGGAAAGCAACTCTTGATGAGAATCTCTAGTTATCTTCTAAGAGGTAGACAATCTCACAACATCATAATCTCTATGTTTCTTGAAAAAAATTCTCAAGCAAAACTTCCAATGGAGAAAGGTTGATGATGTTAACTTCTCGAAGTCCCTTGAGAATCAAAGCAAGACCTGTCTCCAACTTTTTAAGGCTTCCCGAGGATTCGGCAGAGAATTGTATAATATATTCACATAAGGTACGCCACATTCCAAAAACATAAGACAATTTAAAGGCCAAAATAACCTCTTATGGTTCAAAGTTTGGGGCAACTGGCTGCAAAGGTCCCACAAAGTCTTTGGAGACGTTTGAGCATTCAACCTAATTCGCTTCAACCACTACATTAGTAGTTGAGACTTGCTGAGAATGTTCAACTTTTTCAAAAGGAGGCACAATTAACTTTGTCAATGAATCCTCATTTGCATCTTGATCCTTGACTTCAACACGTGAGACGTGAGGACTCTTGGCCATATTGGAGGTATTTTGGCTCATGATACAGTCTTCAAATACATCTGCGTCGCTGGAGATGTCTCCAAGACCCAATAAAGAAAGTAGTAAAAAAAGAACAAGAGTGAGGATAAAATAAAAAATGGGTTCAGTGAAATATTAAAGAAATAATTTTTACCTGAAGTGTTAGTTCATCTAGTGGCGTCCCATCTTCAAAAATTGTGGTATCAATACTAATGGAGTCCAAATCAGCAAACTCATTGTGTTGATCATTCAGGTCCTTAGACTTATTATTCAAACATTTCCAATACTTCTCTTGGCTAACATTGCTCTCATTAGAGCTAGAGGCTGCACTAGTACTGAGGTCAGTCCCATGAAGTGAACCAGATGGTTTGGACAGGTTGCTGGAAGAAGGCACAATACTTAGTGTTTTTTCAACATCTTTGTCTAACGAGCTGGAAGGTTTCTTCCTCTTGTGAGTTGCATCGGCCTCCTTGAAATTAGTGTGGTCGGCAGCTTTGAGAGTTGACGAAGGACTCTTGACCTTTTTAGTCTCATGTGTAGCCTTGCCCTTGAAATTAATAGCCTTGGAAACAACTTTGGTACATCGCGGAGAGAGTCTTGGTGTCACCTTAGGCTTGGAAAACTTCGATGACTTTTCTTTACCATCCAATTGAAGTTGATCTCCTTTAATTGATAAAGATGTGTCATCCCTTTTTAGACCTTTCAAAACAATAAAAGTGAATCGTATTAACACGCTCTCCCGATATGTTGGTCACCAGTCTAAATACTCGCGAGTCATTAAAGGCCCCTCACCCGATAGACGCATCGGTATGATAAGCTTTGACAAGCTCCCAAGATGAACACAAGAATACCAATATTGTACCAAAGCAGGCAGCGAACCATCATAATGATGCTTTATTAGAACACCAGGAACCTTTTTACAAAATCTAAATTGTCGACTAAATCAGTGAGGGCTATTAAGTTCCACGATTAGATCATCATTGTGCCTTAAAGTGATGAAACTCGAATGGAGGCTTATGAAGAAATCACTCCACGAGCTGGACAACTCGCCTTTATCATCAAGATGCAACCCTTTATTCTTTTGTAGTAGCGCCAAATGATAAAGGTTAAGCATATTCACTTGTTGAAAGAACTTACGAGCATTATCAAGGTCAAAGTGTTTTGCCTGCTTTTCTCCAGAAATTTGCCACATTTTCACTCCCTGTTATGGACGATTGATATGGAAATAGGTGTCAAAATATTCACCAATCCATCCATATACATAATGTATGGGAAGGAGTGTTTTGCAAGAACCCAAGTTTGAGGAGGTGGAGATCTCCCTGAGGCTGCGATAAATGCTTGTGAGGATAGGAACTGCCAAAGAAATTTTTCTCCATGAGCCATCAAACTTGCAACTTTGAAGACGCTGACATGAACACAATCAGCCTTTTTGTTAGCAAGCACGAATTTACAGAGCCAACAAGCAAGAAAAGTCGCCAAATAAGCTTCATTTCTCAGTGATTCTTCCATGCTAGCTTGATAAAAGGGGCATTCTCTTCTTCAATTCGTGGCAAAAAAGTCATGTCAATATTCCCTAAAGGATCATGGTCCATTCTTGGTTTCGTTCAACTTTTGGATGACTTTTGTGAAGGCTCAGTATATTTTCTGGGACCTTGAAACCAAAACTTAATCCAATCACGAAAGGAGATTTCATCGGTGATACCTTTTGTAAGTCAGTAGAATGTCAAAAAATAAGTATGAGCAACTTCTTGGAAGCAAAGGATTTCCTTGGTCATTCACATGCGTCAACTCCTTACCCGAAGAGATTACTTCATCTCAGAAAGTTCCATGAACTAGAAGGCCTTAAATGGTTCTCAAATCCCACAAAGAAAGGGATAACTCTCCAATGAAAATAGAGAGGGTATTGGTGGATGGACGCCAGTTTTCACAAAACGCTTGGAGAATATGCTCGTTATGGTCATATATGAACAAGGAAGAAAAAATAGCGTCATAAGTCTTGTTGCGGTCTAGATCCTCCTTGTTGCGAGCAAGCACATCTTCTACCCTTTCCTAATATCCATACGTATAGCGAACTTCACCAAATCCGGAAGGAGGAAAACGCCAATTGCTAAGGTTCTCACCATGACGAGAAGGATTAACATCGACGATATTTTGATGGGTGGAGGACTTCAAGAGAAGAACTTTTTCATTCATAACTTCGCTCGAGAAGTTATACATGACGTCCTTTGTTTTCGTAGTTGACCATTCCATGAGATGGATAGGACTTTCTAGCGGTTGTCTAGCAAGCTGAAAGGCACCAATCACCGGAGGATGAACTTTCAAGTTTAAGAGCCTTGGCATGAGAATTTTGCTTGTTATCCATAATCTCGAGATAAGGGGACAGCGTCTCACAATTGTTGAAACATGTCATGGCTAAAAAAAATTAAAAGAACAAGTGGAGAAGTTTATGTGAATTTTTTGAGGAAACTTTTTTCTTTGATGAATCTTTTCAACAAGTGAAAGGCTTATATAGGAGTTCTTGTGGAAATTCTCATTCATCCATATGGCAAGTTTTGGTGGGATTGAAAAAGAGAAAATATATGATTGATACATCAATGGGTAATTAACCATATTAAGAAAGATCTCTTGGGAGAAAATCTGATGAAAATCTTTGATTGACTCATCAAACAAAAACGTACCACATTTTGAGAGATTTTTCTTGGAAGAAAAAATTGATGAAAATCTCTGATTGACTTATCAAGGATAAATTATCATGTCAAAGTGAGATTTTTTTTGAGAAAATTTTGATGAAAATCTTTGAATAACTCATCAAAGAGAAAGTACCACGTTGGAAGAAATTTTTATCTTGAGAAAATTTTAAACTCTTTTAAATGCCAAAAGGAAAGTAAATATTTCTTTTTGGATTAAAAAAAAGAGTTAAAACAATTTTCTTGCTAATGACACACATAAAGGAAATGTGATCACTTGTCACACTTCTAATGTCAAGTCCATATGGAAAGTTTACATTATTGACGAGCCATAATAATCTTTGTTTGGATCACTCAACAAATTGTTGGCCACTTTGTTAAAGTACCCAGTGCAAGAAGAATTTTAATGGTGAGGAATTCTCAAGTAGCGGCCCAATTAGAATGCGACGATAAGAAATAAATGATTTTGAAGTCTCAGAAAAACAAATCATGAGTACTTTAACTCTCGTCGTCAAGCATCAGCAAAGGCTACACATTGGCAAGTCTCAAAAAAATGATGAATATTCAATTCTCGTTGTCAAGTTTCAGCAAGCCTACACGTCGACAAGCCTCGAAGTAAGGGGCATTTGTAGACACATAAATTTTATTGGATTAAATTCATACGAAATTTCAATTAAGTCCATATTTATTTGGGTTGAATAATTAATTTGGGCTTTAAAAAATAGATAAAGTCTATTTTACTAAATTCAAGTCCAAGGTCCATTTCACCTTGAGGCCCAAGTCTACGCCACGTGTCACGATGATGAGTCATCCAAGACCAGCAAGATGACGCCACTTGTCCAAATGATGTGGTGATCTTAGCCAAATGTAAGAACCAATCACATTTCGCCAAGTGTCAAAGTGACATCTTCAGACCAATCACGAGCAACCTTGTCCATCCCTTACAACTATAAATAGGGGATAAACATGACAGTCAAAGAGGGGCGATTCTACAAGACTTGAGTAAGCATTGGAGCAAGTATTATGGAAAGCTACAACAACATCTACTACACATTTCTTCCAAGGAGTGATCGACGGAAATCTTCCCAGAAATTTTCTCGAAGAACAAAACTTCTGCGATTAAAGTACATCTCTAAGGGAGCTAAATCATCCAACGATTCGAGAATAAGCTACTGAAAGCCCTTGAATCTTGGAGAAATTTAGGAGAAAGAATCAAGAGAGTAACAGAATTGTACTCACAAAATTCATTAATATAAAGAGAAATTACATCTTTCTTTTATTTATTTTTTGTTGAAGTTAATTTTCAACACCCTTGAAAATTTGTTGCGAACAACTAGTTACATATATTTGTGGATATTTTTCCTACCATTAAATCACCACAATTTTGCCAACATACATACTGTTACCAAATTAATTGTTATCATATATCATATCAATATTACCAAATATATAAGTTAGCAACTTTTGCTATCAAATATTTAGAAATATAATAACAAAAATTAAACAATAATAAGAACAACATACCCAGTGAAATCACACAAGTAGGGTCTGGGGAAGGTAGAATGTATGCATACCTTACCACTACCTCATAGAAGTACAGAGGCTGTTTTCTGGGGACCCTTATCTCAAAACTCATAAGCAGAAAGAACTAGATATGACAAAAAAGAAAGGGAAGGGAAGGGAACAGATAGAGCCTAATAATGAATAGAAAAAATTAAAACAAACAAAAAAAAAGTACCCACAACAAAAAGCAAGGGTTTTACCAATGTCTATACCAATATATCACTATAAATTTGGCTACATATATATTGTAACCAAACTTTTTCTTTCTCAATCCAACCTCATACAGATACTATTACCAAATAAATACCATAGCAATCTTTGCTACCAAATATTCATCAAAATAATAAATACGTAAGTGCCAAAGGGAAACCAAAAATACCAACAATTAAAATCCATATTTTCACCAATGTAAATATCATCTTAACACCATACATCTAACAAAATGCATATTTTTACCAAAATTTTTCTTTCATATTCAATTCTCATACCAATACTATTATCAAATATATAATATAGCAACCTTTGTTACCAAATATTCCAAAGAGTAATAAAAAATTATAAGACACCAAGAAAATATTAAAATACCCACAACAAAAATCAAGGTCTTTACCAATGTCTACACTAATATATCACAAATAAGTCTGGTAACATAACATATTTTAACCAAACTTTTTCTTTCTCAAACATTCCTCATACATATATTATTACCAAATAAATACAATAACAGCCTTTGCTTTACTAAAATAATAAAAACTTAAAATACAATGGGAAACAAAAAATACCCACAAAAAAAATCAAGGTTTTCACCAACCTAGAGACCAACTTAACATCATACAATTGGCAAGATACATATTTTTACCGAACTTTTCATTTCGCAAACAATCCTCACACCAATACTAGTACCAAATAAATACCATAGTACGAAACAAACATTCACAAAAATAATCAAAGAGAGAGACTTTAATGTAAGAGAGAGACTTTAAAAGATTGTAAAGTCTTTGTATTCTTTTAATGTAAGAGAGAAAAAGTACAGACATTAAATGCAGTTGGTTGCTTGTTACCATTTTTTCCCCTTTTACTGACACTATCCACACAATTTGTATTAATTGCACTATTTTATTGGTTCACACATTTTCATTTTTTTTTAATTTTATTTTTTATCTTTTTTTTTTTTTTTTTGTGTCCATATGTACACTTTTGAAAACAAACTATAGGCATTTAACTGTAAATAATAATTGTGGAGCCTAACATGTAATATCCTCTCTAAAAATGAATAGGAAAGTTTTTTGCCCTACTCATAATCCTTCATCAGAGTGACTTCTAGCTTCTGTCTTTTTAACTATGGAATCAATTTTGAATTCCAACTCCAACATCCCCTTCAAAACTGAAAGATAGGAAAGAAACATCGAATTTGCGAATAATGAAAGTTTGAGATGGTTTAGAGGAGATGTTGGCCAAATGAGAATAAGAGGAAATAAAATTGAGATAAACCGATCTTTGAGAAAAATTAATACCGGACGAAATAGTACAATGCATTCATTTGTTCATGAATAAAGATAGGATTTCGAGCAATATGGAGAGCAGCCTATAAAATAGTATTTTACTCAGTCGATGATAGGGGGATAAATACTTATTTTTTAGATTCTTAACAAATTTGAGGAACCATCAATACTTATGAACACCTGACTAATGGAATGATAGAAATCAATGTGTCAACATGGAGAATGAAGACTCAACTTTCATTAGAAGGCTTTGTCTAGGATCAATGCTTTTAAGTATCTCATATGTCACACCCCAAGCCTAGGCAAGATCGAGTTTAACTTGTCTGTGCAAAGCAATAAACATAATCTTTATTATGAGACATATATGAAAAAGAATGAAATAGATTCATATCATAAGTACAGTTTCTTAAGAAGAAATGTTTCATCCTTGTATAGGATGATGCAGAGATCACATACTATAATAGAAAGTTTGATATGCATGGAGCATTCTCTTTCTTTTCGAGATTTTTCACCTTATTTTCATAGTGCTTCTTTTTATTTCATCATCATTTGTTGCTATTGTGTTTAGGTTATCGCATTATTATCTCACAAGACGGAGGCAAGATCCGCATATATCATAATTTCCTCAAACTCCATTTATAGAATTTCATGGGATATGTTGTTATCGAGCTTGTGAGAAGTTGGTGAGCTTGGGTCATTTGCAATAAGATCCAAAAAGCAAATCGAGATATGTTGAAAATTCTTATCTCTGGAAGCTTTTCTCGAAATTCATATTGTTAAATTGATCTTAGTAACGTATGATTTAATGCGTACTCTGCTTATGGGGACGAACGAGTAGGGATTGGACCATTGCTTGCATTCTGAATTGTTGGGAAAGCAGAAGACAAGTTTCAACTCTACTCATTTGGTTTTTCATTCTGGTCTACCTTTCTCTCAAATCATACATTTCCTCCAACTCGACATAAAATATTTTGACAGAGACGGAATTTTGAGGTTATCCAATTCACTCCAAATGTCCAAGTTCTTCCTGGGGCTGTTTCTGCACTTAACTTCATAATTATGGTACATTACATCTAAATACCAGTGATGTCAACTGATTTTATCATGTTGATGAGGAGACAAGCTTGAAGATCTCAACTTGCAACATGAAGACTCAAATCTTCTGTCATATTTATATCCAATACCTAAATGATATAACCATTACAGAATAATCTGTACAAAGAGAGAAGATCGTATAGTGCTTTCTATCCAAACCTGGACATAATGAACTATAGAAAGATACATACACATCATCAGAAAAGTTGGAAATGGTTCGTAGTACAGCCAATCTCTTCAGGGGGCTTTGTGCTCTATCAACCGATCAGAGATTGAGGACGTCTAAACTGAATCCCCCAGTAAATCATTTAGCCTTAAGACTCTTAGGCCTTGTGGGGAGAAAGAAATCATGGCAATCTTCCGACAATCATACTCAATAATGTTGGTACTCTTGCAACCATTCCAGTCATCTAGCACTAATTTAACCATCATCAATGAAAATGTGGCCCTACCGATATCTGGACATTACTCTTACAGGAATTTCTAAAATTTCATGCAGTCGGAAAGCCACATCTATTACACCTTCACTGCCCTCATATCACAATCAATGTCCACATGGATCTCTGATGGCAATGCTTCTAATGGTGCATGAACAAGGAAGCTGTAACAAAGCATGTCTGCAACAATAGACAACAGCCTGTGATAGGAAAAAGAAAACTCAGTCAAGTAGTTCTTGCGAGCAACCCCGACTGGAGTAAGAAAACTCCTTCCCCTTTTCATCTAGCTGTCTTACTCATGGGCCCTATAAATAGAAGGGAACCTCCTGGATTCAATAGAAAAGACTAAGAGGAAAGCAAAAGCAAACTTATCATGCTTAAGGTAGAGCGTATCCGGTAATTCAGAAGTGCTCCTATTCCATTTAGATCTCTAAGAGCATAAGAAGGTATTATGCTTTTTTTGCAGAACGAGGAGATAAATGCCCACTAGACAACACAGGTAAGGGTTATTCCCCAAAAAAAAAAAAAAAATAAATAAAATTGTCTTTCTTGTACAACAACTGAAGAGCAATGCCAGGTGTTACACCCAACTTCCAGTTATGTATTGTCTCTCAATTTTCTAGTTGCACCCAGAATATACATGATTTCTTTCTCTAGTTTCTATCTGAATAAATTACTTGGCGCTAATTTTTCTTGTTCTTAAAACCAAGCAATGCTCTTTCGGAACTGAAGAAAACCCGAAAACCCTCGACTAAGCTAAATAGTACAAGGTAGAACATTAGAGTCATCTCAACTTAACTTTTTCCATCTGCTAGCACAATCTTTTCCATTTAATACAATGACTCAAAATCGTGAATCATACTTGCAGCAAGAGTTTTAGTTTCAAACTTATGAAGTTACAAAATTATACCACTGGCCCACTTTAATAGATACAGATTGGAACCATTGTTCCATCTTGTGAACAATTCTGTGCAAGAGCCAAAAGTTACTTTCATAAGTAGCTGCAAGAAGACAAATAATCACTCACCAAAGGCATATTTATGTAATATACTGGTTCTTAGCAACAATATTGAAGAGGATCTTCAAATATCAGAGCTTTCATGAGAGGTAATGTGTTTCCTAAATGACTTAGCTGCTGCTTCTCTGTGGTCCAGCTGCCCCAGCTTGTCATATACAATGGCCATCAAGTAAAAAGCTTCGGCAGCCAATTTGTGATACTGCATATGAGAAGTCATTGTCATATCAGAAATGCATCTTCTTGGTTGTTATTGAAAATTTGAAGTTGGTCGCTAAACAAATGCAATTCCACTTTACCAGGAAGAAGAAACAGTTCAGTGCAAGCTATACAAGTTGGAAATAGCACTTAGCACGCCATTAAAACTGGAAAAAAGCACGTGATTGGCAATCTCGTAGCACTCGTCATTTCAGACAATTATTTTAGTTCTTTTTATATTTTTAGACTGATGTATATTAAAATGAAAGACATTAGCCGCCTATTTTAATTCTTTTTGTTTGTTTGTTTTTAATGGTATAAATTAAAATGAGACGGGCATTGGCCCCCTTTTTTTATTCCACAGTTACATCTCCATTTGTCATGCCATTCTCCTGAAAATTAACCTAGATACTTGAATTATATACATTTCGGCACAATAATCACAACTTAATTTCACCTTTATCTTTCCTATGGTACTCACTGGCAGTGCTTAAGTTACTACTACGTACACTTTAAATATTTACTTTCTAGAGTATCTTTCCATGGTTCCAATTTCTAGTTGACTCTCCAGATCCCATTTGTGGGATTACATTTGGTATGCTGTTGTACTCTAGAGAATCAATGGAAGAAACATGATAATATAACGTAGAAATGGAAGCGAAATACCAAATCTACCACTACACAAGGGAAACAAGCATTCACAACTACCACATTCATGAGAATTGATGAAACAAGACTAAATTTTCCAGATTAAACATCTAACGAAGACCATTATTTTGCTAACAAATAGAAGCTGGATTCCAAAAATTATTCTGCAAGAGCCAGAATTTAACGTAGAAATGGAAGCAAAATACCAAATCTACCACTACACAAGGGAAACAAGCATTCACAACTACCACATTCATGAGAATTAATGAAACAAGACTAAATTTTGCAGATTAAACATCTAACGAAGACCATTATTTTACTAACAAATAGAAGCTGGATTCCAAAAATTATTCTGCAAGATCCAGAAAACAGAACAAAATATGGCGGAAAAGAAAATAGGATGAATTGGAGAGGATAATAAGGAAAATTCAGAGATATTTTATGGAAAATATTTTCTTTGGAAAGGGTCAGGAAAGTGGAGTAAATTAGTTCACTCTCTTTTACTTCACCTCACTATAGTCATCAACTGCTACTTAAGTCTGAAGAGCATTTAACTCACTAAAAACAATTATGGCAATAGAGTTTGAACCAACTTTTGAGCACCTCAACTATTCAACCAGAAAACTATTAACTCCCACCGGCATAGGTACCGGTTAACTCTGTCCACCTTCGGCGGATGGGAAGAAATCACCTAGTACTTTTTGCTTCTACTAGGATTCAAATCTGAGACCTCATGATTCTCGTTCCACTTCATTAACCACTAGGTCACACCTTTGGGAGTCATTTAATTCAACTAACTGAATCCTAATCTTACAGAATTGTTACTTTTCAGATTCACTCCTTTGGTTTCTTTCCATTAATCTCACGTAATTGGTAACTAGTCTTTAGAGAATTGTACCTTCATTTTCTTTTTCACATTCCTTTTCTAATTTTCCTTCACATCATCCAATCAAAAGCTTTAGATAGTTATGCCTTTACTTTGCTCATGTATATTCTACTTTCAACCTATGCTGCTCAACTCTTCAATAATAGTGATGAGTGCATGTCGGATCCTCCAAAAGTAGTGCAATTTCTAAGGATCGGACACGGGCACAACAATATTTTTGAAAGTCCAAGCCGCATAGCTTTTAACATGTTGTAATTTGGCATAGCATGTTTAAATTTGTCCATATGCCTGAATACAGACCCCACAGAGACACTCCAACACAACACAAGCACGTGGGGACACACACATACTTTCTTAGAGTTGAGGTCTTTTTAAAAGGCAAAGAGGAAAAAGATTGAATGGAAAAAAAGGAAGATGGATGTCATGAAATACAACCTTTGTATTTCCTAGAAATTATTTCATTGAGAATGTCTATGGTGTACTCCTTGTAGCACATTTATACACAATAAAAATCATCAAATTTCATGGATTTGCTTCTTTTACTTTAATCTTTCCTTTCTTCACAGGAAAATGTCAAATGGAGCTTGAAACCCAAACTGAAGTTCTTTAATCAAAGTGTAGATGTCACTAATAGGACTAGTAAATTGTTCCTGATTGACTAACCTCTAGAAGTTCCAGGTCTTCGGAAGCCTGCCTTAACGGTTCAAGTACCATCTCTGGTTCTTCGGAAACTGAGAACAATAAAGTCAAGAATATAAGAAAACAGTGCCAGCAAGAAAATTCAGGAGCAAGTTAACTGTCAATTTATAAATGATTAGCATGTCTCTGTGTATGTGCATTAATTGAAGGTAGATTCATATCGAAAGAGAGACAAATTAATCATCAAAGAATCTCAAGGTCAAAGGATATATGAACCCATGGGAAGCAGGGATGGAGCAGCAGCTTGATTGGGAAAAGTAAATGGCAAATAGTGGCTGGAGATGAGGGGAACAGCTGGAAAGTTAGAAAAAATCTCCTGCTCCATTCGGATTCAAATCTTAGGCGTTCACAAGAGCTATAATTGCTAAAAAAGAAAAAAGAAGTCTCACACAAACAATTACCCAAATTTCTCTTAATCCTTTGGTTCCAACTTATGATGGGCCGTGTAAGTCCAGACAAGGGTATCCATTTGTTACAGAATGAAGTTTGCAAAATTTAAGGTGTTTGCATCATTTGGCGGACATGAAGAAGGATTATATTTGAGATTGAGAATGCAGGATGTAGTTACAACTCAAAACCAGGATATGATTATACATAAAGCAATGAAATTCTGTTTACAGTAAGTATAACAATCAGTTGAGCATTGAAATTCCGATAAGGCACCTGAAAAGCTTGAGTCAGCAAGATAGCATTTTGCTTCGGTGATAAAGGCCCGAGCTCGAAGCTCCAAACCACCATGACCAAGAAGTACAGGAAATGCCCCATGTATGAGAGCCAAAGCTCTTTTTGCATGACATGATCCAAGTGAGAGCCAAAGCTCCGCAAGCGTCAGTGTAGCAGATGCTTTGAGAAGGTCTAAGTTGAAAGATTTACAAAAGGAAAGGCTTGCCAATGCATACGGAATACCTAAAACAGCATTTCCTGATCTCTGAAATGGATGAAAAAAGTTCTATTACACCTTGATCATGTCAGAAAAAGTTTACAAGAATGGGCTTTAGTAAGTTCAAGTGTTATAATTCACTAGTGAAGATGCATAAATGGTGAAAGAAGTTCCATTTCTTCTGACAGGGTGACACCTTGTATAAGAAAGTACTTGTAATAAAAAAATACTGATTCAACTTGACCTATCCAACATAACAGTAAAATTACCTTGTGAATCTCTGCAAGTAAAAGAAGAACAGTGGCATTCTCGACTTGTAAACTGAACTTGTAGCACATAGAGAAGAGAGAGTGTGCAACAGCTGCTGCCTGGGAGAATCAAATCAGTAAGAAGGAAATTAAGAAATTCTTTATATGTTTATTGTCCTTGAACTGCTTAAACTGGAGGAAATCATCACCTTTACCTTGGGAAATCAGAAGATAATGATAAGTACTTTCACAGCACACCACAATAATAAGTTATTAGATGTAAGAGAAACAAAATATTTTTAGAACTTGGGGTAAAGAGATTCGAAATGGACTTGTCTATATGAACAAATTTGATATTGAAATATCTTAAGGTAACAAGAAACAACTCATTCAAAATAGTCCCACAGAATGATCATTATCACCACATTGGCTGCAAAACCAGGGAGTACAGTGGATGTGTTGTAATCATTGGCATCACGGGCCCAAGCAAACCGGCAAGCGAACTACTCATACTTCGAAAGCATGCTTAGGGTGCTTCTTATCCCCAAAGTCTACAAATAGAAGAGTGAGGAGAGATACCACACTCAAAGGTAGGGCATTTCCCATTTTATAGGAACTTCATAATCTATACCAGAAACAATGCACTGAATCAAGCAAAGATCAAATATTACTCGACTCAAGAACCAAGACCAGACTTGGTGGTCCAGCCACTTTAACTGGACCATGGCCTCTGATTTTCATGAGGAAAAATGCTCAGCCCAGAAAAACACACCGATTTCAAGAAAATTGAAGGAACTGAGAACAATGAAAATGGCCTACTAGCATAAAGCATTGTTAAAGTGGGTTAACATCCCACATTGGTGGGGGAATGGACTAGTGGTCTGCTTATATGGACTTGGGCAATCCTTTCCTCATGAACTAGTTTTGGGGTTGAGTTAGGCCAAGTGGTGTATCTTTACATCGTATCAGAGACAGATCCATCCCCGTTTGGGCTCCTGGTCCACATCCACTTGGGCCTGGGCGTGATGGGGGGTGTTAGAGTGAGTTAAAGTCCCACATTGGCTAGGGAATGGACTAGTGATCTGCTTATATGGACTTGGGCAATCCTCCCCTTGTGAGCTAGCTTTTAGGGTTGAGTTAGGCCCAGGTGTCATATCATTACAAGCATAAAAGCAATGGGGGGTGTTAGAGTGAGTTAAAGTCCCACATTGGCTAGGGAATGGACTAGTGATCTGCTTATATGGACTTGGGCAATCCTCCCCTTGTGAGCTAGCTTTTAGGGTTGAGTTAGGTCCAGGTGTCATATCATTACAAGCATAAAAGCAATGAATTAATGAAAATATATTATCATCAGTACGATCGTGTCATGATTCACTTAAAACAACATCCAAAGCCTTAAGGTCAAATGGATTTATAACAAAACCTACCTCATTTCCTAAGCAAAGGGGAAACATAAAGTGAACTCAAGTATCCAATTTTCTATCATGGGTGTAGTGGAGCATCACCGGTTGATGAAAATGACTACATTCCTTTTCATTATTTATTTACCTTCTTCTGGGAACAAGAGAGCACATTCTTTTATTGATTAAAAATGATAGTACATGAGCAAGAAAATCCAATCAATTGCATTATTACAACATATCCTTTTGTACAAAGATGTAGAAATTGAATATCGTCACCCTTATCTACCTTATTGAGTCACCTAGAAAGAGTTCTAATTATAGGAAAGCAGGCTACCTGGCTAAATTGGTTTGCTGCAATCAGTATTCGAGCATGGCGGAGGCTAGCTTCAACCTTTATCTCTACGTCTACACCAGTTACTGAAGAGGCTAAAACACCAAGCTCATCACACAACTGTTGTGCTAATTTTAAATTTCCCCTGAACAGAAGCTAACATCCAATCAGACAAGGAAAAAGAAGTTAAAACCCAAGTGAATACTAGAGATGTCGCCTTACGTATGTAAAGCATGATCATGGAGCAATTGTAGTTTTACAAGCTGAATTTGCGACTTTGAAAGAGACAAAAACTTCTCCTCTGCGAGTTTCAAAGCGGCAAAAGCTTCTGAAGGTACATGCATAAGCAGCAATTACTGAGTAAATTTTTTTAAGAAAAAAACTGAAGTAAAAACTATAGTAAAAATTCACTTTTCCTCTTTGCTTTCCTTTTGTTTTCCTAGGTATGTAGGAGAAAAAAGGATAAGTTTTTTTTGACAGAAGAAAGGAAAGAAATAGATCTGGCTTTCGTACTCTTGAAGTCTGAGGGATTACATACAATTTTGGGCACAGTACACTAAAGCGCAGCTTAAGACTGAAAACAATTACAGATTTCTAGGCCATGAGATTTGACAGAATTTGCTTGAGAACACTTTGGACATGACTCAGTAACCTATCATGGTCTTATTTAAAGTCCATCAGTTTCTTTTCACTCAACCAGAATTATGCACGATATTATTTTACTCTACAATAAAAAGAAACTAGTTCTGATTTTTTCCTGCACTACTGCCAGAAATGCTTATTGTCCTTGATCTAAACGAAGTTATCTAGTATTTATCTGAGAACACTTTGGCCACAGCTCATTACCTATAACAATAATAATCCCACTTGACTTATATCCTTCTTCTGACCAAATCACACATAAATGTTATCCGCCTCTAGAAAGACCAAAAAAGAAAAAACTGGTCAGTTAAGACGGCATTTCTGTCAAAACACCATTTTTAACATGAGCGGATATGTATGCCATATGTCTGTCTTCAGTTTAATCATAGATTTTGGCAAGTCTTGAAAGATCTGTGTTCCACATTGGTTGAGGGAATAGGCTCAAGTTCCTACAATTTTTACCACGACTCCTTCAATGATTTTAGGCAATTTTCACCGCACGAGCCAACTTGTCAGGTCGAGTTAGGCCCAAGGTCCATTTTCTTAACATGCTATCAAATCCAAATCCATAAATGTTCTTGGTCTGAGCATGCAAGAGGGAGAATGTGTCAAGAGTGTTCCAAAATTGTTGAAGGAATAAGTTGTTTTCTTATGTGATCTTGGGCAATCCTCACCTAGTGAACTAACAATTGGAATTGTTGGGCCTAAAAGCCATTTTCTTGGTAGGTAATTAGGGCTACAGAAAAATTGCAGATTAAAAAACAGTACTGATAAAAAGGGCAAGCCCCGTGCACTAAAGCTCTCGCTATGTAGAATCCGACCACAAGGGTCTCTTCTACGCAGTCTTACCTTGCATATTTGCCAGAGGCTATTTCCAAGGCTTGAACTTGTGATCTCCTGGTCACGTGGCAGCAACTTTACTAGTTACTCTAAGGTTCCCCTTCATTGTACTGATACCATATGCTAATTATGTGTAAAAGAAAGCAATACCTAAAAAGGTGTGTTGACCGTATGGGTGTGATAAAAAAATTATATTCATTCATAAATGGGAAAACAAAAGAATCAAGTGAATCAGAAAATAGTTGAAGTATACCACAGCTATAATGCGATGAGCCTATGAATATAGGTAAGCATAGCTATGCCAATTCAAGAATGCTTAATAAGTATTCAGATATATGTGCAAACCTTTGTATCCCTTAAATACTGCTAGATGCTGGATAAGTTTGCCATATGCTAACGCCAAATCCTCCAAACTGCAAGCAGATAAGAAAGCAAATTTCTGTGAGATGATACGAAGGCACAATTTCAAACAGCTCAACTACTTAAAAAATCATTATTACCTTGACGAGTCAGCAAAGCATGTTGCATAAAGCAGTGCATTCATTCGAGCAAGAGGTGCACTAAATTAGCACACAAAAGGAGAATAAAATCAGTAAAGGATTTGAATTAGAACTGAGTGTTTGTAATTTCTACACATAGCTGACAGGTGACAATAAAGCACCAAAAAATGTGAACTGCATTGTAAGTTCCATCTAGCCTTTTTGGACAAACAATGGCAACATATGATTTACAAGCTTATAGGGCAAAACCATGCTTTCAAGAGTTGAAATTCATAATCTCTAACTGGTTTTATATTTTTATGTCTGCATGACATCCATTGGACACTGAACACTGCTTTCCTATTTACTTGCTTTGTAAATCCAATGCTTTAAATAAGTCTCTCTTTGCATGTGCATTGCACGTGTATTTCATGTCATTTGTTATAAAATATATATATTAAAAATATTTAATGCATGCATACTCAAAAATCAATTGATTAGTTATAAAATAAATTGAAATATAGAAAAAGTTAGCATTGACCCTTTATTGAATGGAGTCAAAAGACACTCTTTGTTTAACTCTATATGTATTTTATCCATCACATTACAAATTAATCTTTGGTAGACCTTCTATTAAACTTGATTGCTCTAATAAATCATGTCCAAAACAACATTTTTTTCATCAACTTTATCTATGATACATTCTTCAGCCAAAACAATCATTGCTTACGCTCGGACTTAATTGTCTTATCAAAGTTGATTACTCATGTTATAGATTTTTATAACCTCATTTTTTCCATTTTAATATATATGTCATGTATATTTACACCTTCATCTTATATACATATAAATGGCATTTATTTAGATAAGTGTCATAGTTCAAATCTCAAAGATATATATGAAAGATTGAATTGCATAATAAGTCATTTTTTCTTGATTTCTTTCTCACGTGACCTGGGTCTTTTTTTCATGTTAGTATTAATCACTTTGCAAACATATATATACACACAATTATAAATATCAATATATCACCATCAAATTTAAGAATAGTACAAGTGACACAAACATACACATAATGTGACATATATATGCATATACAAATTCAAGAGAGAATTACTATCAAATTGTGTTGGAAGGTGAAAAGTAATCTAAAATACCCCATGCTAATCTTGCTAAGATTAGTCCAAACCAAGAGAAAATTTTAAAATTATACTGTAGTGAACCAGGTCCGTGTCCCAGACCTGGTAGGATTTTTGATCAGCGAAATTGGGAAAATAAATTTTTGAAATAGTGGAGTCTGCAACACGTGGACTTTTTTTAATTTTTAGCAAAACTGAACGTCGAGACTAAGTCCACATTGCGGACTTGGTGATCAATTTCTGCCCGACGTTTGTTTTAATGAGGGGCATTCCAGTCTTTTTCCCACTGTGAACAAGCCTAACCCTGCACTTTTTGGGACCAAAATCCATCCCATATCAATACCTAAAGCAGTTTCTTTCTCATAAACACATAAAATCCTTTGAGAACGAGGATTAGGGAGGAGAAAAAGGAACGAGGGTTTGAGAATTTCAAGCCTAATCTTCAACTTTCGCTAGCCCAATCTTCATTCCAGGTATGTAAGGCTATTCGAACGTTGGACTAAGTTTGTCCTCGTGTCCTACCCATTCTCTTTTCAAACTAATTAAGCCATGAGTTTGAGATTAAATCTCCTTTTTGTTTTGGCAAAAACTGGTCCAGAGACGGGTCCTAGGGGTTTCTCGGTTGATCCATAAAACATTTATCCTGTAAGAAGAATACCAAGTGCCATGAATTGTCCTTAAAATTTTTAAATTATTCAATAGGAAATTCCCTAGTTTTGAACCACCATCTCAGTAAATTCTAAAATACTTCAACTATTAAGATTTTAAGGCCTTAATACTTGTCCATTCAAGATGAAAACACTTGAAATCCGAAAGAGGGAGTAGTACTTAATATTTTGTATTTGAAAGTACTGAAACAAATCTTTCTAATTAAGTAGCAAAGCAGACTTGTTGCTCCTCCTTAATAACCCTCCCCTAAACATTGATCACAAGTAGTTTGACTAACCATGCAGTTAGCAAATTTTAACATTGGCAGTGTCACCCAGGCAGGATATTTTCATGCTTCTGAAACAGCACTTTAACGAAAACTGCATAAGGAACACATCACACAGAGAAAACGGTGGGGTACTTTATGCAAAAATAAGAATGAGAACGCCACATCACCTGCCGTATACCTCCCAGGCAGTAGCGCGGAACAAATATGAAGAGCCTAAAAGTTGCAGCACAGATCCAGGGATGGAACATGGCTGCCCACAGAACTGGAATGCGTCAGGATTACTCCTACATTCATTCTCCTGGGAAAAGATAACAGAACCTTTTGGCTTCTTTAAATTCTTAATCCATTGAGTACAAAAAGCCCCATCTGGAATCATCAGGGAAGCCTCATCACTATATTCATTAATCAGATGAGAACTCAACCTCAGTTCCTGAAAGGGTGAATATAATCAGGATAAAAAAATGGACAACTCAAGAGCAACTTTACACTTCAAAAGATAAACCAAACATCTAGCAGCGAATATAACCTTGCAGACATTGCTTGGACATGTTGCAAGTTTCATGGAAGCCTTTGGACCAAATGAAAGCAAAGGTCGTTGCACTTGCTGCACATTAAATGTCATAGGTTCAATTTCCTTATAAAGCACAGATAAAAGACATCAACCATAGAAATACAATGTTCAGCACCGACTCTGCCTAATCTGAGGAATTACTATTCCTAGTGCTAGTGTTAACAAGAAATACGGAGAAACATTCAGCCTTAAAAGTAAAAAATGTTAATATTACTGCTTTATAAGAACTATTAAGTTCATGAACTAGATACTTCCTTCAAACAAATTTTACCTTTACATAACACACTGTACTCGTGCTAGTGGATTTTTCCCCTGGTGTATGCTACGACTTGAATCACCTTAGATTATTTGGTCACTGTAATGAAGAGAGTGATTAAAGAACTTACAGTCAGGTCAAATTTAGCCATGGCGAGATGATTTGATGCAACTAGCTGCTTCAGCTTTAGACTTTCTGCTCGCTTTAAGGATCTTCTCAGGAGAACATATAAGAGTTGTTGAGTGGATAATGAAGTTCCTATACTGGTAACTGGTGAATAGGATGAACCAATAAGTCCCCTCATGTTTGAGACTCCAAATTCAGACAACAACTTGCAAATTGCTGCCAACGTGTAAGCAAGACAACTGTCATTGTTTTGCTGCACATGAGGAATGGAGAAATATAAGATCTCTTAGTAAGAAATGTACATAAATCAAAATAAAAAGGCAACTGTACAAAGGAAAGTTATTAAAAGCACATCTGGCCTGTTGATGTCTTGAAAAACAATGATAAACTGGGATGACCTAATATCCATATTTCTTGCTCTCTCCATGGCAAGAAGTAAAAACCTTTTTACGAGTTTGATCAATACAGTTTAACAACAACAATATACCCAGTGTAATCCCACAAGTGGTAAATGCGTAAGTGTGAATTGATCCCTATGACAAGCCAAAATCATTGAGGACATATACACTTCAGCTGAGTCTTTATTTGTATCTATTCATCAGTGGGTTTCACATTTTAGCATTTAAACAGTTCAGAATAAGCGGATGATAGTGGAAAGGTTTCCATTTTATGGGCAGATCCTTGGCCACTTAGTCTTAATGTAACTGTCATAAGGGTTCTACTGTAACAGAGACAGATGTTGTTTTGGAGATTTCTAATATCAGGATCTTTTCAAATTTATCTGCTCAGAGTTTGCACGTTTCGGAAGTCAGCTAAACATGTTGTGCAATTTGTTAAAAATTGTTAAAGCTCCCCTCAAGATAAAGAGTATTTTTTTTCAAATTTAGATGATTGTAACAGTTGAAGTTTTTAGTCATTCATAAATCGGGAAAAATGCAAAAGCTAAAAGCACTTCAAAATATTTTAAAAAATAAAAGTGAGAAGTTATATTGAAAATGTAGCAGATGGGATTCATGTAAGTTTTTTCACAACATGGGATGTGATAGGAAATTTCTAGGATGCTGAAATCATTTGCAGATAGATCAAAAGATGAAAATAGATGCAGTACCTTTTATATATAGTATATGCTCTATTTTGATATTTTTATTTTGTAAACTATGCAACAACACACCCAGTGAAATCCCACAAGTAGGGTTTGGAGAGAGTAGAATGTAGACAGACCTTACCACTACCTCATGAGATAGAGAGGCTGTTTCCAGAAGACCTCGGCAGCATATTTTGTAAACTATAATAACACAAATTTCCCCAGGTATCCAATCATGAATGAAGGTCCAACATAATCAATACAATAGCAGTGCTTGCACATCATCATGTGCAGACAACCCATGGAAGGAAATATCGAAAAATGAATCATTTGACAACAAGTTGGTGACAAGAAAAGCATTTGCTCATAATCCTATAATGCAGTTTAATGGAAAACGCCTAAGGAAGAAAGCAGAACATTCAATGATCTCCAAACTATTCATCAGCGATCGGATGATAGGTGCGACTGCTACTATGATATCCTTCTTTAACAGTTGGTATCCATCAATTGCATTTTTAACTCCTTACTAGGATAAACTCTTCAAGCCAAATGATTTTAGACTGCAATCAATAGAATTAAGTTGGGGAATACAACTAATTTAAACAAAGATTAGGGGTTGGCCTCAATTAAGTTAATTTTCAGTAAGTTATGGGCCCTTCCGCAAATAAGTCAGGACATCACTCAGCATCATGTTTTCTTACACGAGTACATGTTCTATCCAGCATATTGTACAACTTGAGAAGAAACAAAACTTGAAACTGGTGACCGAAAACAATGAAAATATGGCATCAAAGACGAGCTCTTTGTCCAACAGATAAAGTTGCAAGTTCTAGAAAGAAGGGAAAGAAGATTCTACCAATGAGCAGCCACGGCTAAAATTGCAAAAGATACATGCAAAAAAGAAGCAAACAGGTTCCCCTAAGATTGCTATGCAGAAAGAACCAATTACAAGATAGTCAAGAAACATCCTATTGTTGAAAACAAACGCATGGAAAGTTATGTGCACAGAGTAAGGGTATGAATCAGCCCGAAGAATAATTGCTCAAAAAGATGTGTTGCTCAGACTCTTCAAAAGTATGAGCGATTGCATGTCGGATTCTTCAAAAGTAGTGTATTTTTGGAGAATCTGGCACGGGTGTGTCATTGAAAGTGAAGAGTCTGTGCATCTTAGCCAAAAAGTACTCCATCCATCCTAATTTGTATGATACGCGTTCATTTTTGCAACGCCTTGATCAACTTCTATAAATATTGATATTCTAAACAATCTCAGCTCATTTGATGATTCTGATCATTTTAAGAAATTCAAATTCAGATAATGACATTTTGTCCCATCACACCAACTTATCAACTGATAATAATAATAATTACTCCCTCTGTCCCATTTTATGTGGCACCCTTTCCTTTTTGGTCCTTCCCAAAAAGAATGTCACCTTACTCTAATTGGAAAAAATTTGGCTTTAAAATTCCCTTTTTACCCTTAATGAAATGAATCTCAACCACACAAATTTCTCAAAATGATTTTAGACACAAGTTTCAAAAGTCTTACCTTTTTTCTTAAACACCATGCCAAGTCAAAGGGTGCCACATAATATGGGACCGAGGGAGTATAATTTCTTACTACTAATATAATAATAAGTCGAATGATATTTTTAGAACTCCATGGTCATTCATACTACATTTAACAAATTGAGTAAGAAGCAGTATAATGCTTGAGGTTTCGATGATAGTTGAGAGGCTGAGAAAAGGTAAATTTATAGGGGTCCATCCACTAAGAGTTTCTTCCTCTTATAAAGCACCACTAACTGACTTTATTTCTGTCCTAAAATGACAAACCCACGCAGGAGAGGGAGGTCAAGCAACGAAACTGACAATCTTGTCTTGCTAAGTACTAGTCTATCAATCACAAAATGCCACTAAAAGTGATTAACAAAGCAAATTTTTAACATTTTATCAAAATAAATGTATCATTGCAGAGAACTTTTTTTCAGTTATTAATATTATTGCTTATATATTATAAATTAATTTTTTTACTTTTATTTTTTCTGGTATGAAAACGACATGAGTTAAATGAGGAAACACAGTCAATGAGGATTCATATAGCCAACTCCAATTTGTTTGGGATGTAGTAGTTGTTATTGTTAGTTGTATCATTGCAGATGCTTATGTTGATTGCCATTGGGATCCCGTTATTTTGATCTTGGTTGCCTTTCATCTGAAAAGTACTCGTATGACACATTTGTATTGGCACAAGTCCAAAGAATATGATATGCCATTTTAGAGAATAAAAGAATGAAAGATAAAATAATGCAACAGAAAAAGGAAGCCATAGCCGAAAGAAAGGGAAGGAACAAATACGGCTACCTGCTGAGACACACGGACTGCTTCTGTCAACACCTGAAAATTATCAAGCAAATAATTGTCATACCAAAATGCAACACCAAAGATCCTAAGACCACTTCTATCCCCACCCTCACCTTCACCACACCAATAAACGAGGGGGATGACGTACATCAAAATCAATAAAGTAGCATAACATGGACAATGAACTTAGGAAATGACATTGAATATGCCTACCTCCAAAGCTTGCTTCGGGTGCCCAAAATGAAAATGCATCATCCCCAAGCATAATAAAGCAATTTCATATCTGCCAAAGCTATTGCAGCCTGTTGAAGAAGAGGATACAAAATCACATCCTTCTGTCCCTGCACTTTGGTAAAAATATTTCTCAGATCCATTTGCATGGTGTTAGAATATCACGTAAATACGTTTCCAGAGCTACAGTTGGCCCAAAGGGTTAGCTCCAAGCAATTATCTTGGTCATCAAAACTTATCACATATATTTGTCTAAAATTTTATTGGAATAAAAATGATCTTATAGAACAGTCTATCATATACTGTATCCATGTTCAATTATAGAATATTTATTTACCTTGTCAGCATGGAGACTGATAACCTAAGGTATTGTGTGTAGACTATGACTCATACATAAGAAGCGCCTCTAATAAATTATGTTAAAGATCAAGTTAATTAGAATTTTTTCTTCTTTTAATACGGCATTAGAGCATCTATGGTCTTGGTAAAGACTCAGAGTGCATCGCCTGCCCGGTCATTTTTTTGCCTTTCATTTTGGTGTTAGGCACTGCTCCGATGTTCAACAATTCTTGTCACTACTCTATGAATGGCCATTCATTCATCCAAGCGTTGATCCTCATTCCGTCAAACTGATGCCACTCCTCTCTTTAGAATCATTCAGGGCGACCATTTTGGTGCAATGAATCATCCTGGCAACTGACAATTCTATTTTCTATGTGATTCGTGCCCTCCTCTAAACCTTGAAGTACTATCATTTTTTTGTGATTCAAGTTACGCGGATAGTATCTTGAAAACTTGCAGCACCATATCTATGTTTGGTTCGAGAATAGACACCTCTTTATTATGGGAAATTCAAGGCTTACTCTCAAAATCTTCGTTCGCCCAATCTTGCAAGCACTTTCTTGTATTATGCACTTACCAAAGACCCTCTAGAGGTAATAATTAGAACAGTTATATTTTGTGATTGTGCACTATTCTAATAAGATTTACATAAAGTTCTATCGACTTCAAATAAGTAAACAAGTTAATCTTCCCGCTTTGAGTTTGAGGGGGTCTATTAGAATATCAAGTCTCGATTCATTTCTACTTGTATGAGGACAATCTTCTAACATATATCATTGATATTCTTATTTGATTATAGAATATTTACTTACCATATTAGCATAGAGATTGAACACCTACTATATTACATGTAACCTAAGACTCCTAAATAAGGAACACCTCTTGTAAATTGGTGAAAGAAATACCTAGGGTCGATTTTTTAGGAGTTGAATTAGACCCAAAATCTATTTTCTTATCATGGTATCAAAGTGAGACCACCTAAGTCTTGGTTCACCCAATGTTGGACCCATTCAGGGTAAGTTCAAAAATGGCCTAAGATGGGTTGGTCTTGGTATTTTATCCCCAGTTAGAAAAGTACAAAAATGGCCTCTATAAGTGGTCTTGATTTTTGGCCCCGCTTAACAATTTTTTTTTTAAAAAAATAGCCTCCACTTCAAAAAAATTCCAACTCTTGCCCATAAAACAGAAGTTCAAGATATTTTAAGACAATCAACATGCTCAATCGACCAGAAGTTTAACCTTACAGCAGAAGTTAGAACTCATGTATACAGGTTGCCATCAGGCATAAGTTCTAATCTTTTGTCCATAAGGTAGTCATTCAGGATATTTCAAGACAGTAAACATGTCCAATTGTTACAAGTTCCTCCTTATCGGCAAACATTAGAATTTATGACTAATGCACAACATAAATACTTCTTAACGAATTTTCTTCAAATTAAGGTCCTTTTTTTCAGAATTTATTTAGCTAGGATAAAAAATTCAAGACTGAACACTTTGGGGGACATTAGGCGTAATTTTCTCCATCATATACTGTCCATGCTCCACATGTCTAGTCCTGAGCGTGAGGTGAGTGATAAGTCCCACAATGGTGGGTGGGATGCAAAATCTATCTCCTTATATGATCTTAGGCAATCATAAACTCTTAAGCTAGCTTTTGGAATTGAGTTAGGCCTAAGATCTATTTCTTTATCAGCTCAGTATGCTAAGGGACAAATTCTTATTTTTCAATAAATGGACACAACAAAATTCTATAAAAACTAAGATCTATTTCTTTATCAGCTCAGTATGCTAAGGGACAAATTCTTATTTTTCAATAAATGGACACAACAAAATT
>JAABOM020000103.1:16666161-16682621 GCA_011800125.2 Solanum clarkiae
ATATAGCAGTATTATCCCTGTTTTACCTTTTTGGAGCTCCACTTAATATTTTATTGTGAAAAAAGTTAATCAGAAGTAATCATAGAATAAATTTAACCTATTTCTTAAATTTCATGATAATATATTAATTATAATGGTGCTACATAAATTGGGACAAACAAAGTATTTTTTCTTTATTCATTATAGCGTACGCTTAATTTTTTTAAGAGTAAATAAATTTGTAAAGTTCCAAGAAAGAAAATAAAAAACTAAGGGATATATTAGTAAAATGATATTTCTTACTTATTGCTTCTTGAGAGATGCATAAAGAAAACCTAAAAAATTAATATTATGTGATAAAGGATTTATTAATTTATCATGATCAAGCACTACAATAATAGTACACCCAATATAATTTTATAAATAAGTAGAAAAAAAAGAGATAAAAATGTATGTAGCTTTTACCCTTATCTTACGACGACAAATCCAAAACTAAGCTTGTACTCTTTTAAAGTAAACTATTTATATTCATATACCACTTTACATTTTGTACCCCATGCTATTAAAATTTGTCCCCCTAATATTAAAAATCACAGGCTGACATTATACTGATGTCAACACCTACTTGTATGATATATCAATACGGTATACATATACCAACAAGGCACCACAAATGATTAAGTTTAGTCCGCTGTGATATCGATATGGTATCAATATACCGATAGAGTATCATAAAGAATATATCTTCTACTAATTTAAAATTTAATAAGTAAGTTTGTAACTTTAACAATTTTATTTATCAAAAAAAAAAAAGAATTCAACATTATATAATATTGATAGGATATCAATATATCAATGTAGTATCACAAAATATATTTTCTACTAATTTAGAGTTTAATAAATAATTTCATAACTTTAATAATTTTCTAGTCCCATACGATACCGATATGGTATTATACCGATGAAGTATCATAACAAATACATTTTTTACTAATTTAGAGTTTAATAATTTATTTATTTATTATTTATTTATTTCTTTAAAAAATATATAATCTTATATGATACCAATTGAGTATCAATATACCGCCAGAGTATCACAAAAGATTGAACTCGTTCTATATAATACCACTATGGTATATATATATCGTCGAAGTATATTTCGTAGTATTTTATGCTGATGTCAGCATGATGTCAGGCGCAAAATAAAAAAGGGTAAGTGGGTAAGAAGGTAAATAATTTGAGTCATGGATCTATTTAAAGGGTAAATAGTTTAGATTGTGTCTATCAAGAGTAAATAATTTCAACTTAGGTCTATATTATGTGTTTTTCTCTTATTTCTAATAGATCTTTTGTTTAAATAAATTAAAAAAAGTAATAATAACAAACAATAAAAATGGTAAGAAAAAATATTTTATAGACACGAATCGTTTATCTATTAATCGTAGCTAAATAATTATTTTACATAAACAAATATCTTATACAAATATTTTTATGTTGGGATTGTGTTATACACTCCCATAAAGCTACAAATTAAATTACTACGAAGCTATTTTTCATATTTTTGAGTCATTACATTATATTTTTCTTTGATTAATACATATTATTATTATGAATGTGCAATATCATTTTTCATACATTTATCCTGTAATCACTATTATTTTTACTGTCATAGTTAGCTGAAAATATTATTGGTAATTACTTTAATTTTTTAAATAATAACTAATAATTACAAATACAAATTTTAAATATCGGGCCGCAAAAGGGTCCTTTTTCGTACCTTGTGTTATAAAAAATACCTAGTATTTATTAATTTCAACTAATATTTATCTATTAACTTACTCCATTAACATGGACAATCAATCCTACTAAATATCTTTATCTACTAATAAATAACTAGAGTATTCCTTCCTCTAAGGACGGACATGACATGGTATATATATGTTGAATTATCATATCATATCGAATTTTTTGATACCATATTTTTGGTGTTATAGTATTATAGTATTTTGTATATTATATGGTATGCATTTAAAATTTTTGGATATTCGACATGGTATAGGTATTTAGAAATAACATATTGAAATACCGAATACCATATCGAAGTATATAGTTACACACACACATATATATATATATATAACCATGATTAAAATTTTAAGAAATATGCAACCTAGTATCAATACAAACTAAATGTTTAGAAGTTGAAACTTTTTGACTATTCTATTTTGATAGAAATATATTTTAAATATAATTAATTAACAAAATGAGTTGTTCGTACTTTTTTTTGAATATATATTTCTACACACGTAATTAATGTGTAATGTGATACAATTGAGACTTTTCTTAAAAATTGTCGAAGTCATAATACTCTATTATAAACGAGAAAATCAAATCAATTGGCTTCGGTTTTTATGATTACATTGGCAATAATCCGAAATACATATTATTCAAAGTTGAAGAAACTATGATTATCGACTTACCATACTGCACAATTTCGACATCAAACTCCAAAAATACCAAATCGAACCGACTTAAATTGAGATGGTAATAATATAATAATTTTAAAAATTAAATATCAAAATTATTATCATACAATGGCCACACCTACTCCCTGTTATCTATTAACATCGCCAACCAACCCCAATTAAAAAGGAATAATTTATTTTTAATGCGATTAATGTATTGATCTTGCTCATATTGTTATTTTGTTTGTTGTTGATTGTTATCAATTATGTTATACGATTGTTATTTTAATGGGGGATATATTCATTATAGAATGATAAGATAAACCTATGAATTTTTTAACATAGTTTTTAGAATTAAGGATATAAATCATAATTTTTTAAAATAGTCAATATCCTTGAAAAAACTTGCGGCCAAATGCATGGTAAAATTTCACCAAAAATTACTCAAAAAATTTGCCAAAAATAACTTGCTAAGAATATTTAAGAACTTGAGGTCAAATGCCAACTAATTTTTCTAATATTTGAAAATTCTTTAAATATATTTATTAAATTTTATGACTAAATACTACTTCCTTTTTTTTTGAAAAAAAAATTCAAGCTAGAGGACAACTTTAAAATCAAACCCGAAAATCTACCAACTAGTTTTCTTCTCCAAAGTATTGTATTCAAAAATAGTTAGAGGGAAAAAAAAAAGGAAAAAAAGGGGAATAATCTCTCATCTACGTGGCAGTTATCTATTGAAAGGTGCTTCCCACTCTTTTCACTTTATTCCCAAAGTTCAAGGGCCTCTGTTTTCAGAGCTTAAAGCATGATAAGCGTGTGTTTACCCCAATTTTCACCACTTTTTGTAATGAATGAATTAACAACTGCTTTATATACTATAGACGAGAACGAATTTAATATAAATTATTTTTTATCTTCATTTATGTTATATTAATAGATTTTTTTTATATATATTTAAAAAAATTTAAGTTGTTAATTACTGAGACTTCTAAAATATTTTATTTATTATCTATTTTGTTCTAATTTATGTTGCACATATAAAATTTTTAAAATTTTTTCAAGGAATTTTTTTAACACAAATATAATCATTAAAAGATTATTAAAATAATTCTTTAATTTTATTTGTCCAACGTAAAAAGGAAGACTCAATTTTTGATTTCATATTTATTTTGTCCTAGTTTTAACGTTTATATGCTTAAAATAATTTATTAGGATAATGTAGTAAAATTATAGTTCAAGTAGCTAGGAAAATATTTTATTAGGAATAGTATTGGAAAATCATAGCTGAAACAATTGAAGAAATGCAAGGAAGCAATCATAAAAAATTCGCAAAATATTTTTTATTGATCCCATATAATGAAAAAGAACAAGTAAATAATTGAAGTAGACAGGACAATCGAAAACTGCTCAGATAAATAATATGATCGGAAGGAAGTTGCTCAATTAATTACTATAAGTAGTAAAGTAAAGTAACGTAATTTTTGAAGAAAAAGGAGCAAATATAACCTATTAACTTGACTTTTCAATTTATAAAGTGAATATATTTCTTCTTAAAAGATAATGTATACTTATACACATGCACATTATTGTTATTATTTGACAAAGAATACATATTTACTATTTTTCATTAATGAACTTTTATTTACTGAGATACTTAAAAAATAAATCTAAAAGTAATCTTTTAATTAAAAAATAATGTGTGACTTCAAAAAATTACCTCATTCATTTTTTATCCTTTTATATCCGAATCAAATGGAAAAAAAAAACCCAAAACCCCTTCTACTCGATCATTAACTATGACTAAGTTGAGTTATTGAGTCTGAATAAAAAATAATTATTTTTTTAATTATCTGATTGGAGGAATAAAGAAAATGAACGAGGTAAATTATAAAGATATGCGAAATTTTTGAAATCAAAAAAATTAATTTTAGAATTTTTAAATTCTTTTTGTTAATGAAAAAGACAAATATGCCCTATTTGTTAGATTGTGAAAGTATCATCACTCTTTAATGAGGAGTATATTTGTCTAATCACAAAATTAAGAGGTACATTTCCATTCCCCCTACATTTTTATAGTGGAGTTTCATTAATGACAATAATTAACAAATATTTAAATACACTTGTTAATAGTGTAAATGATCTAATAATATACTTTTTCAGTTTCCTTTTATGTGACATATTTTTTTTTTGTCCATCCCCAAAAAAGTATCTTACTTTAAAATTCCCACTTTACTCTTGATAAAACAATTCTCAGCCATAGAAATATCTAGAAATAATTTTAGACCACAAATTTTAAAAGTTTTTTTAAACATCATAATAAATCAAATGGTGCCATATAAAATGGGATGGAGGGAGTAATAAATAGCAAAATGAAATAATTTTAAAAGAAACAAAATTAATTTATTTTTCCTCATATATGTTCCAAATTAATTGAATTTTTGAGGTTATTTTCAATGTTCAAAATAGTTGAGTTGTTCAAAATTCAAAGTGAACGTTTGAAACTTTTTTCATATTTGTCTTTTTATTTATTGAACTTTTATATATTCTAGAAGATGAATTAGACTACATATTTATGATTTTACAAAGGGCAATGGTGGAAAGTATGGTGTAAATTTGAATGTTTTTCTTAATATGTGTGCATTAACTCATAAATTTAATTAAAATGGGACAAAGGGAGTATATACTCCTCCCGTCCTATATTATATGAATATTTTTCATTTTACACGGTTATTAAGAAATCATTAATACACTAGTGAACTTTACCATTTTACGCTTTATTTATATTAATGTAACATTAAATTAACTTAAAAAAATCATTAATATATTAATTAATGGTGGAATAAAATGAGAAAAAAATAATTAATTCTATCCTAATTTAATAAATGCTTATATAATAAGTGATAAATATTTATACAAAAATGCTCATATAATATGAGATAGTGAGACAACAATAACAACAACAACATTACCCCAATGCCTCAAAGGCTCCCGCCCATTGCAGGGTAAGGGGGGTCTGATATACGCAGCCTGACCTCTATGTTTAAAAACATAGCGCGACTGTTTCCAGATGACCCATGATTAGTATCGAAAGTTACATTGACTAATTGCTACTTCACAATTGAAAGAAACGCAGACAGTTTAAAGAGCCATTTTGCTTTATTCCATCATAATTCAAAGCCAAAAAATAGTAAATCTTTGGCTCCATGTATAATAGAATTTAATCATATAACACTAATCACATTTGCAATGTAAATTGACTAGAATAGAGTAGAGATAATTACAACCAAATAGAGATTATGATAAATTAATTAAGGCGTATTTACTCAAACTCACAAAAAAAAAAAAAAAGTTTTATTCCGAATAAAACAGCAGGCAGTAGCTGTATATATATATAGACACAGAATCTCAAGTACATATTTAGCTCTTCACACCCTCGGCATTGCTGTTGAGACTTTCCGGTTTCTCTTTGAGAAGAAGCACCAAATGGAGGAGAAGAAGCAAGAAAACCCTTTAAAAAGAAACTTTGAAGATATCTGTAGTGAAGCTGAACGGATGGATGTAGAGAAGAAGAAGAAGACAGAGGAGTTTATTCCCAGAGAGTAAGCAAAACTATTGGGTTCTTAATTTTTTATCTTATGCTAAAACAAGTAGTTGAAGTTTGATGAAATTGCATGTTGGGGTTTTTAAATTTCAGGTACCAGTTGAAGGTGTTTAATGTGGCTATGAGGAGGAATACCATTGCTGTGTTGGATACAGGGGCTGGGAAGACTAATATAGCAGTGATGATGATTAGAGAAATTGGGGAAACGTTGAGGAATGCTGATGAGAAGAAGTTAATTGTGTTCTTGGCTCCCACAGTTCATCTTGTTCATCAGGCATGTTTTTTTTTTCTTTCAGAATTTTTGTTGGATAAGAGAATGTGGTTCAGAACTTCTTGGTTATGGAGGATTGGTATATGTACTGAGTGCTCTTTCCCCTCTTTTGTTATAAAAGCACAACCGTTCTCAGAAAAAAGGAAAGAAAACAAGTCCCATTAAGCTAGACCAATTTACTGTTCTCCTGCTATATGATATACTTTCTTAATCTTGGTGGTTTTAAAAAACATAAATAAATCAATAAACTGAACTAGTGGGTGAGCTAGACTTTTCAACAAGGGGGAAGAAGTAAACACACGAAGCCCTACCGAGAGTTCAACATCTGCTATATATATATACACATAAAAGCAATTTTAATCATGTAAAATTAGTTTAATTTTCTGCTAAGGGCTTTCGGATGAACCCCTATCCCTACCTGGTTCCACCCCTTAACTGGACTAGGTAAAGTTTTATTGTTGTTTTTTCAAGCATATGTCTGATCAAGCAATACTCTGATCTTTTCTGTTTCATCAAGCAATACTCAATCTCATAGGTGTTTTTTCAAGCATGCCTTTCACTTGCAATTTACTATTAATTTTCATTTTTATTTTAGACAGTCTCTGTTGTTTTTGGATAATTTTTTTCTTAACTTCTATTTTTTAATAGTTGTTACTTTGATTTCTGCCGAGAATCATCAAAAATGGTATACAAGTATTCCTAGTTCCTACAGACTTATACATTATAAGTCTAGAATCATCGAAAAGTGGGTAGTGGGATACATGTATTCCTATTTCCTACAGTCTCTTACAGAAAATTATTGGGGTGACACACCCAATCATGAAGCAGTGGGATACATGTATTCCTAGTCCTACAGACTTATACGATACAGTCTCTAAAAGATATGAAAGGAGAGAAAAAGAAATAGTCATCAAATTTGTCTTCCAAGGACAAGTATTTGATTCCGAACAATCCCAAGATGTTATTGTAGGTCACCCTAATTTGTCCGACCCATACCCAGTTTTCCAGCAAGCTTGGAACAAGCAATTTGTTTGCTTCCAGTAACAGAACTCAAAACTTTTAGAGCTTCCACTGTGCGATATTCATTAAACGCCATAATAAGCATGCTTTCCCCCTAAATTATGACTGTTAGAGGGGTTTTGAGAACTAAATGATATGCATCAACTTAAAGTTTGAGCTTGAGCTGTATCGGTTTGGTACTTTGGAATGTGTTCAATTGTTTATGATGCTAATCCTTGTTTATTTACAACACTATTGCAGCAATATGAGGTTATACAAAATCATACACACCTTGCTGTTGAAGAATACTATGGGGCCAAAGGAGTTGATGAATGGAATGCAGAATCGTGGAAAAAAGAAACTGATGATAATGATGTAAGTGGTTCCCTTTTCTTGATTTTCTGTACTAAAGGTGTTTGTGCTGAAATAGTTGTGTGATAATCGATATGCGCCAGTTCTGTATTCAAGATATTATCATTTGATAAATAGTTGTATGTAAGAATCAAAGAGCTTCCCCTGATCATTGAAGTAAATCCCTTAACAGGTCAACTTACACTATGCATAAAGCTTCGTATTCTTGATTCACATATTTATATGCAGAAGTTATTTTTTGCCCTTATTGAGGCTATGGGCACTGCACTAACATGTTGTGAATGGCGAAAAAATTGTCAAATGATCAGGCTTTTTGATTTTATGGTTGTAATGCTTAAATTTCTTTTTCTACACAAGATCATATTTAAACTCAAACAATATGTGCCTAGCTTGCTGCTTTCTGGTTGTAGGTTCTGATATCTATGATTAGTATCTTAAACGTAGTGCCACATTCAATGTTCTCTGCATGTTACTTGTCATCTTAGTCTGATGGAAAGCCTATTTATGCCAAATTTGCTGATCAGGTCTTGAGCCCCATAAAATTTCCAGACTAGTCTAACCAATTTCTTTGCAGATCACATGAAAAAAATGTTTGTGTGATCTATCTTGGCTACCAAAAATTAGATATTTGTTTTTTAGTCAATTGTGGTTAGAAAAAATGTGCATGCATGATTGTAAGTGATTATGCAATCCTTCTGTTTCGTCTCATTTCGATTATCTTTGTGTCTGGCATATGTTCCTCCTCTTATTCTGTAGAGCTCCTAAGTGCGTTTGGTTAGAATAAAACAAGTTTCATGTGCTTGGAGGAGATACCTTTTGGATGAGCATGGTCCTATTTCTAAGTCTACATCTAACTAGAAATTTGTAGACTCTATCAGATCCAACTTAGGACTCGATCATACTACTTTGACTTGAAACCTCTGCGATCTTTTTCTTAATGTTGACTTCTTCTTGAGCAAGGCTATCACATGCTTTTTAAAGTAATTTATGGGCTTTAAATATTAATTGGTATACAATTATTATAGGTTTTGGTTATGACACCCCAAATTTTTTTGGATGCACTGAGGAAGGGTTACATAAAATTTGATAGAGTGTGCCTCCTGATACTAGATGAGTGCCATCGTGCCAGTGGTAACCATCCCTATGCTAAGATTATGAAGGTAAGCCTCACTTCTTTCATGTGAATTTTCCCCTATGTCCCTTCTTAAAATTTTCTCATCTTCTTGCTATCCTGTTGGACATGCTCCTGTGCACTCTCTATAATCAACTAAGGAATTCTATCATCTATCCGGAAAAAGGTCAAAGGTTTTTGGGATGACTGCTTCGCCTGTGATTAGAAAAGGTAACTTTTGCTGCCCCCTACCCCCCTCCCCGCCAAAAACCCCAACCAACAAACCAAATGTTTTCTTCTTTCCTGTGATCTAGACCTGTGGAATTTAGTGTTTTCGTTAATTATCAGTGTGTCTCATGATAACTTGAGTGACAAATATTATGTTTCTGGTAACTGGTGTTATCTGAAAAGATATAGAAGACATCTTCGTTCTTCCTTTGCACACCATTTTCTAGTTTGATACAATTTTTCTTGTGTACCAATGTAAATGTTGCAGAAGTGAAATTAGATGCTTGAAATCCCTGCTTTTTCTTGGTCCAAATGCAGCAGAGTGAAAGAGTTTTCTTTTCTTAACCACTCCTTACATGCCATTGCTCTTGCTGCTTTGCCATCTGTTCCCTCTTCACTTTCCCATTAGTTTTTGCATCTTTACTGTATCTTTTATTGTAGAAGAATTTGTTGCCCTTCACCTGCTATCTTTTGATTATATTCTTGTTTTACAAATTCACTATATTTATTCTCTTATTTTGTCTTTTCTTCCATGAAGAATTAAAAGAAAATTGCCTACTGAAAAATACACATGTCTGCACGTGCGCGTACTTGCATCACATTTTAGTGGGATCTAATCAGTTCTCAATCTTATTGAGGACCTGATTGGAGATCTTGTTGGTGGTTGCTTCTGTTTGTTATATTTAATTATTTATATTAAATTAAAAAAACTCTTATTATTAAAGCTAATAAAAGAAGTCCTTTAATTACTTGGTATATATTGGAGTGTCTGACTTCCAATTAGATATTCTCTGAGCTTTCTTGAGTCACATTTTTCATCAAACTTTCTGAGGTTCTTCAGGATGTATTCCTCTTCAAAAGACTGGACTCCTTACCCTTTTTTCTAAAGCCTGTGATTAGTGTGTATAAAAGGTCTTATTTACTTGCATGGATTGATGCGATATATTTGCTTCATAAATATATGATTGTTGTTGTTTGTCTAATTTACTTATCCTTGATTCCATTTATCAAAGTTTATGATGGTCTGCATGATATCTGTAAAAAGCTAAAAATGTATGTTTTTTTTGGGGATAGACTAATATAAACATGTAATGGAATATGCTAAACCTGTATGTCATATATAACAGTAATGGACACGATGTTTTTACATTCTTATGTCATACCTTGGTTTAACTATTAGTAAAGTACTTTCTGAAGTAGGTAATGCCACATACTAATTCCTACATGATATGTCATTTGTAACGACTGAACAAGTATAATTTTGCAATCATTTAACTTTTTGCAGTAAATATTATAAGAATGAAAAGAGATAGTGACGACAGACATCAAGACTCATGGGGATGTCATTTTGATTTAGTGAATTTGGTGAGAAATACCATACCTTGAAAAAGGTTGCATCGGCTAAGACAAAGTACTTATGTGTAGTAGGATCATGACAGTTATAACCCTTTTGGTATGAGAGTATCCAAAAAGATATATTTTGATAGACTTTGTGAAATTTGTCATTTTTGGGCGAGATTTTGGACATATTAAGTATACCCAAACCCTCATGGAGATAGAGAAAACAGAGAGTTGATCCGGATAAAAAGTATGGAGTAAGGAATCCTGCATTAATAAGAAGAAGACGTGATTGATTAGCTAACAAACTGTGAGATGACATCACGCCAAAAGCGAAGCACAAAAGAGTTTTGATCATTCATATTCGAGCAGTCTCGATCACATTCCTATTTTATGTTCAGTAACTCCATGTTGGTGAGGAGTATATGCACAAGATGACATATATAGAATATCCTGGGAAGGGATAAAGGAAGAGAGGTGAAGAAAAATATTCTTGTGCGTTATCACTGATTAATTTCGTTTTTAAAACACCAAACTGGTTACGAAAATGAAAGACTTAAAAGATAGAGAAAAACTCTGTCTATTTTAATTTTTTGATAACCTTGGTGACCGGTCCAGATTGCGCGCACCTAGTGCACTAAGAATATTCGTCATCAAAAGTGACAATACTGAAAATCTGAAGTAGGCTCACACAACTTGGATCCCATATATCTGAATGGACAATAGTGGAGAACAACTCTATTGTTAATTCATTTCAGAAAAGTGTTGTGTTTCCCAAGCTGACATGATTTATACTCTGAAAAAGACAAACAAGGACTGTTGGATGTCCTAAACAGCTATGAAGAATATCAGAAGAGGCAACATAAGTAAAAGCAATAGGCGTGTACTGATTGGATAATTGGTAAAAGCTGCGTGACTTATGCCTTATTGTAATCATCTGTTCCGCTTTCCTGGTCCAACACAATAATAGAGTAATCCTGAAAATTAACAGTATTTTTTTTTGAAATTAGTAATGTTGAAAAAATTAACAGAATAATTAAGGTTTCTGGTCAGTTTACCATCATTATAAGATTATGCGGACATTCTAGCACAAAAGAATTGAGGTTAAAGACGATGAATAATAAGGGCGGGCTTTATTTATAACTTCTACTATTGTTTTGGATACATTAGTTAGGGTGTCAATAGAAAAGACTGTAGAAGGTTTAATAGCATGAAATGATTTCAGTCACTAAAAATGTGACTAGGAGCACCATAATCAAGGATCGACTACCAAAGGAAGAAGACTGTGTGACAGGCAAATGAGTTACTGGGTTAGGCTGTGCAAGTTGTAGATGAGGATGATAACTGTTGTGTTGCAATCTGATACCGAAGATGGTCAGCATCATCAACTCTTGCCTGGACAATAGAATGAGGGGTTCGGTTCTTTGCATCTGGTGAAGGTAGAATTTTAGCTCCATTGGTCTGAACCACCATATTCTTTTTTTTTTTTTTGATGGAAATAAGAAGCTCTTGTTGGACATGAAAAAGCCCTTCTCTTTTTGAAAAATGGAATTAAAAAGGGAAGGAGCTTTTGGATAAGATAGTTTTCTTAAGAGTGGAGACTCAAATCCTTGGTTTTGATACCATGTAAAGAAAGCGAAAGGAGAAATTTTGGGGAATGAGTTTCTTGATTATTCCCTCAAGCATGTTGGAATTGAATGTTGTTTATGATTGATCCTGAAATGCAAAGGAAAATACTTCCTAAATGCTTAGAAGGTGGGAGTTGATGGAGAAGGGATTAGTGGTCTAGCATTTTCGAGTAATGTGTGATAATACGCAATGAATTTTTGATTTGTTGGGACTTGTTAAATGGATTTTGGTTTATCTAACCAGGTTGGACTAGTGCACTGGTTGGGAATTGATTCTGGGCTGGTTAACCCAGAAGAAGGTTTGGATCAAGCATCCTCGGGGTGACATAGTCCTATCCCCTTAAGTATGGGATTGGGGTGGCTCCAGTACCCTCTTTCTATTTTGGTCGGGGTAATCATAGGCAGATTCACCCAATTGACATGTTTGACGACAACCATAAATGTACTATTCTCTTTTACCCAAAGTTAGTTTAATTGATATAGAAATAGAGAGGGTGGCAAAATGATTTGATGAATAATTTTATCAGCAAATGGGGACTTCTATGTACAACCCATATACCAAAAGAAGAGGACCCACAACGTGTTCTCTACAAAAGAGATCCAATCCTGTATACATATGGGGACCTTGAAAGTACACCAAAAAGCAACTAAAGCCAAAACACTACTATGCAATTTTATAAAATCATGTTCCATCCCATCAAACACTTTTCTATTTCTCTCATTCAAAATGACCCACATGATAGATAAGCGCCAACACTCTAAACCTTTGGGCTTATCTTTCTGTTCTTATGAATCCAACTTTGCAAAGCCTTTTTTACTGAACCTGGCATCACCCAGTGTATTTGGAACAAATTGAGGGCCACCCTCCATAACCAAGAAGCCACCTTACAGTGCAAAGGAAGATGATCAACATTCTCATCTGCATGCTTACTAATAAAACACTTGAAACACCTGCTAACATATTTGATCTTCTTTCTCAGATTTTCTGTTGTTAAGATTGCACCCCTAGCCACCATCCATACAAGGAAAAACACCTTCCGTGCTTTAGGAATCCTTATATTCATACAGGAAAGTACATTCCTCTTTCACTAGTAGCTTCTTATAAAAAGACCTAACCTTGAATAACACATCACCAATTCTCCTGTCATTTCCCAGTTCCCGACAACCCAATTTCTAACAGCCTTTGGTGAACCTACCCATTTAGCAACAGACCAAACTAGACAGGATTTCAAAAATTGTTTTTCTTCAAAGAATGTTCCTCTAACAAAGAGAAGTTGGGCTCTCTCGATGACTCCTTCCTTCAGCATCTTTCTCCTAATCCAAAGTTGGCCCAGCTAAAGCTTCCTTGAAAGACATATTCTCCCTCTTCCTAGATTCTAGAGAGAAGTAGGAGCTTCACTCTATAAGTCATTAGCATATAGTAAAACATAGCAGACCGGATCATATTCTTACTATAAAATGAAAGATACAAAAGACAATTAAAATATTGAAAATCATCGAATTATGGTAGCCTGGAAAAGAGGAAAACAATTTTACTTAACCAAATATTAGAGTTGGAAAACGGTGAGGAGCAAAGAAGTCTTAGGGGGTATTTTAAATTGACTTTTTTAAAGTGATTTTTAAGTTAAAATCCAAAAGCCATAAGTTGGGGACCCCCTACTTTTGGCTTTTAGCTTTTTTATGGTACTTTTTTAGCTTTAAAAAAGTGCAAAAAGATGAGCCAATCCATGCACCCACTTAATGATGAAGACTTACCTTTGAAGGCTAGCCTTGTCAGGTAGATAGATGAGGCTGTCAAAAACGAGGATATATTCTATATCCAGAATTCAATGGCTAAAACAAGGAAGATAAAAACAATTTTTTTTTCAAAGAATGACTAATGCTCATGGAAGGTCCTACACAATCGATAAGTTGGATATCAGGGGAGAAATAAAAGAGGATCCAGGAGTCATCTCCCTTGTTTTGTTTGTGGTGGTGGGGTTATATCCTTTTGCTTGAATTTACACACTTGATAAGAACAATGGAGGCGGTTTGAATGCACTTATGATGAGTGTCCTAAGAGTTTTATGGATAAGGCATTGTCGATGTAAAGACCTTTTAAATATAAAGAGGTGCTGAATTGCATTAAGTTATGTGCAATTGAGAATGTCTTGGGGCAAAACAATTTCTTCCACTTCCACTCTTATTGGTATATTCTTAAGTAGGATATAATTAAAGGCTTGAGATAATTTCCATTTGCAAGAGAATTTTGGAAAAACTTCCTATGCAACGTAAGTGCTTCTATTCCCAAAAAGGAGTGGAGCACCGATACTTGGAGATTTTAAACCTATCAACTTTGATAGGTAGTGCGTATAAGATCATCTCTAAGCTACTTACTGACCAAGTGAAATAAGTAGTGCAATAAATTTGCTGAAGGCTATAAATGGCATTCATCATAGACAGACAAATGATAGATGCAACTTTTATAGCAAATAAGTACTAGATAATAAACAAAAAGGGGAAAACATTAGGGATTTTATGCAAATTGGATATTGAAAATGCTAATGATCATGTTAATTGAGATTTCTTTCTTTAGATTCTAAAGGATATGGATCAAATAGATACCTTTTTGCATTAACACTTAGAAATTTTCTATTATGATATATAGTTTCCCAAAGGAGTTGTTTCCTTCTCAATGGGAACTCCCACGAGTTGATTTCTTGCCATTTTTTCTTTTCATCATTGCTATGGAGGGTCTTAGCAAATGATTAATTTGTAAAAAAAAATGACAAGTTTGGATAAGCAAAAGGACTGGGCAAAGGGCCTTAAACTTTCAAATAGCATAGGTAATAAGGAAATCTCCCATCTTTTATAGGTTATGACATTGAATTTTTGTAAGGCTAATGTGAAGCAAATTAGATATCTAAGACTTTTTATTACAGTTTTTGAGGCAGTCTCTAAGGTACATGTAAACGGGAAAAATAGTTTTGTCTTTCCGATCAATAATGTCACTGAAGTTAAATTTTAGCAGGGATATTGTAGAGAAAAATAAAGAGAAGAGGACACGAATGATTTACGAGGTTCGGCAAGTGGTGCCTACATCCTCGGGCTAAAAGCTCTCTCAACTGTGTTGTGAGAGGTATGGCATTACTTCAATATATACAGAAGCTTGGGCTCTATACAAGGCAGCAGAATATTTTCAATGATTCTAAAAATCCCTATAATTAAGAAATCCCTATAATTAAGGATTCTAACAAATCCCTATAATTAAGAATTCTAACAGATATTATGATGTGAAGTGGGTTCTTTTGGGAGGATTAGGTGAGGTTGTGAGAGGTATACCACCCATTGTTAAAGTTATTGTAAGAGGGGATCTCAATGGACACATTGGGACAACCTCTAGGGCTATGACGATGTGCTTGGAGGCTTTTGTTTGGGGGATCAATATGAAGGAAGAGTTTCACTTTTGGATTTTTGGCAAAAGGTTGAGTTGGTAATTGCAAATTTGAGTTTTCTGAAGAAGAAAATCACTTGGTTACCTTCCGGAGTGTGGTAGCTAGGACTCAAACTGATTACTTCTTCAGAAGGGTGGTAGAGGCCTCTTTAAGGATTGCAAGGTTCTTTGGGGCGAGAATCTGAACTCAACATAAGCTCTTGGTGATGGATTTAGAGATTAAGATGAAGAGGAAGAACCGGACTTGGTATGATTTCGGCCAGGATCAAATTGGATAACTCGACTCCTGTTAGAGCTGGGGAGAAATGGGTGGCATGGGGGCTTGGGGGAGCAGTGAGGATTGCGACTAGTATATGGGATAGGACGGCTAGTTGCATAAGGGAAGTTGCAAGGGAGGTGTTGGGGGTTTCAAGGGGTATCTCTAGTAGACAACAAGGAGATTTGTGGTAGAACGGTGAGGTCCAAATGAAAATGAATATAGAGAAGGTGACTTATGTGACGCTGGTGGAGAGCAAGGACAAAGAAGGTTAAGTGGGCGAGGAGAGAAATGTACAAAGTTGCAAGGAGGCAAAGTTGTTGGTTACCACGACAAAAATGATAACTTTCAAACTTTGTATGAGGAGCTAGGGACAATGGTGGAGGTAAGAAACTTTACAAGCTAGCTAAGGGAGAGAGAGGAGGGCTTAAGACCTGAACCAAGTGAGGTGTATCAAAGATGAGGAACACTTGAATCTTGAACCAAGTGAAGTGCATCAAAGACGAGAAAGACAGAGTATTAGTGGAGGATGCACTCATTAAATGGAGGTGGCATACATGCTTCGATAAACTGTTGAATAAAGAGAGGGACAAAGACATTGTGCTGGGGAAGTTGGAGCACTCTGTGAGATGACGAGATTTTGGGTTTTGCAGGTCTATAAAGATTGGTGAGCTTAAGGGTGCTGTAGAGAAAAATAAAGAAAAAAGAACACAAATGATTTACGAGGTTCGGCAAGTGGTGCCTACGTCCTCGGGCTAAACTCTCTCTCTACTGTA
>JAABOM020000103.1:16682721-16696043 GCA_011800125.2 Solanum clarkiae
GGTGTGAGTTAGGCCTAAGACCTACTTCAACATGGTATCAAAGCAGGGCCCGTCTCACCCAATGTTGGGCCCCCGAAAAAAATTGTCCACGCACCAGATGCTAAGTACTGGGCGTGAGGGGGGGTGTTGAGACACAATGTCCCACATTGGTGGTTAATGGGATGGGTGGTCTCCTTATAATGCTTAGGCAATCCTCCTCCCTTTGAGCTAGCTTTTGGGGTGTGAGTTAGGCTTAAGACCTACTTCAACAATCACAACAAAACTTCATTGTTGTCTCTTTTTCGAACTTCGTTAATAGAACTCTCAGCTTTTATTGATGCCGCTGGGTGATGTAACCCTGTCAATGTTGTTTTAGTTGCAAAAATAACCTTACTCTGATACCATTTAAGTTTTTTGGTACCAAAATTGAACACTCTTATTCATCCATGGAGATACAAGTTTATATTAAAGAAAAAAATAAACTACTAGCAATTAGATCCCTTGATTCTGGGAGATTTGAGAATCAAGGGATGATTTTATTTGATCTAATATCCTAAACTATTTAATAGCATATTAGAGATAATTTTATCAAATCAATCCTACAAAATCATATTTTATCACACTTGCAACAACAATATACCCAGTGGAATCCCACAAGTGGGGTCTGGGGAAAGTAGGTTATATGCGGACCTTACCACTACCCCACAAAGGTAGAGAGGTTTCCTGGATATCTGATCAGACTTAGATATTTACAAATCCACAAAGGGTATCAAGTTGGTGAGCCATATTGTGGAAGTGTATAAGAGGGTGTCAGAGATGCGGTTGAGAAGGGAAGTGTCTATTTTATGGAACTCATGTCAGGATGATCTACCATAGAAGCTATTAGCTTTGTGAGGAGATGGAGTAGTATAGGAAGTGGAAAAAGGATTTCTGTATGGTGTTCATCGACCTAGAGAAAGCTTATGATAAAGTTACAAGGAAGGTTTTTTGGAGATGCTTCAAGGCTAGAGATGTACCTTTGGCTTACACTAAATCGATTCATAACATGTATGATGGTTTACAAGATCTAGCTAAGGATATTGAGAGGAGACTCAAAGCACTTTAATCATAGTGGGCTTGCAGGGTTGCACTAGGGATCAATTTTTAGCCCTTTTTTTGCACTTGCTTTTGATGAATTGACACACATATCCAAGGTGAGGTTTCATGGTGTACGTTATTCGTGGATGATATATTACTAGTTGATGACACTTGCATCGTTGTTAACAATAGGTTGGAGGTTAGGAGACAAATTCTAGAGTCTAAAGGGTTCAGGCTGAGCAAGACCAAGAACAAGACTAAGATTGAGACATAAGAGTGCAAGTTCAGTGATGCCTACACATGAGGTCGGTGTCGAAGTGAGGCTTGACGCTCAGGTCATTTTCAAGTATTTTTGGTCTTTAGTTCAAGGTAATGTGGAGATGAATGATGACTTCACATATCGTATTGGTGCCTGACAGGCGAAATTGGAGGCTTGTAGTTTTGTCTGATAAGAAGGTACTGGCAACACTTAAAAATAAATTTTACAGAATGGTGGCTAGACCAACTATGTTGTATGATACAAAGTGTTGGCTGGTTAACAACTCACATGTTTGGAAGATGAAAGTTGCAGAGATAAGAATGTTGAGCTAAATGTGTGGGCATATTAGCAGAGATAAAGTTTGCCTTCTGGGTCGAGCTCGTGGCACCGGGCTTGCCTAGTGCGGGCTACCTCTCCTATGTGGTTTGCAAGCTATTGCTTAGGAGTGGGGGTTTATCCTGTCCGCATCCAAAGGATAGCGGCTGCGGGTTCCCCTTATTATAAAACAAACACTAGCAGAGATAAGGAGAAGGTAGGAGCAGTCTCCGTGGTGGATAAGATGAGGGAAGTGAGGCTGAGATGGTTTGGACAAGTGAAGAGGAGATGTGTAGATGTCCTATTGAAGAGGTGTGAGGTTGTCAATGGCGAGCATCAGGAAAGGTAGAGGCAAGATGAAGTATTAATAGAGGTGACTAGACAAGATATGATACATCTTTAACTTACCGAGGATATGCCTTTAGATAGGAGGGTCTAGAGGTTGCAAATTAGGGTAAAAGGTTAGCTAGTAGTTGAACATTCTCTCGCTTTCCTTCAAGATAGGATTGATGGCCATTCTTGGACCTTTTTTCTTACCAGAGATATTAGCACTATTCTCGTAGTTTCTTGTTCTTCAATTTTGATTATCACTTGTGTTTTTGTGCTTCAGTTATTGCATTATTTTGTTGTCATTACTGTTCTTTCCTCTGTAAGTTTTGTACTGCTGCCATTTGACATTATTTCGTTGTGGTTACTGCTGTCCCCTTTGTATTCCCTTTTTCAAACTACTTGGAAATGCTTTATTCTAAGCTAAGGGTCTATCGGAAAGGTTTCGCTATCTCTACGAGGTAGAGGTAAGGTTTGTGTACACTCTACCTACCTCAAATCCCACTTGTGGGATTACACGCTGCGTATGTTGTTGTAGTTAGAAGAACAAGGATGTATACTTTGCTTGTTTTGGACTTGTAAATATGGCTTATGTGCTGAAGATTTATGTAGTGTTACCTTTCTTAAAAAAGGGAGATACAATGATTTTAAAAAGACTATCCGGAACCCATCTTCGTCTAACTCGTTTAAGAGTTTCTTACTCATTTAATCATTTTAGAGTTTCTGTATTGACGTTTTTCTTTCTCAGCATATTTTTTCTACACACTGCCTTTTCAGTTGGACTATGCCTAACCTTTGGTTAGTCATCCTTCCAATTTTTCGATATGGATATATGCTAATACTTTTGATTTCAGTTGTCGTAGTTTATTGAAATGTGATATGTATGGGTTTAGATCTTTTTTGGATTTACTTAGTATACCCTCTCGATCAGGTGTTTCATCTTCAACAGATTGCAAGGAGCAAATATCAGAACTTGAAAGTCTTCTTGATTCCCAGGTAATCTTCTAGCAAGCCTCGTCACTTTATTGCAGGTGGTGACTCGTTTTCTTAACACTAGTTAGAGTAATGCTTCCTAATGCATCAGTATATGGTTTCTTCTTGTGTAGATATATACACTTGAGAACAGGGTGGAGCTGGATGAATTTGTTCCCTCTGCAAAGGAGACTTGTAAATTCTATGATCCAGTAGCGTCTTCAAATACAGAATTGAAGGCAAAATTGGAATTTTCATGGTCAAAGGTAAATGCCCATATGCATGTCATATCAAATAGGACAGTGTAGGATATTACTGTTAAATAACTGATATGGCCCTTACTTTTTAAGCCATCTCCATTTAGTTCTTGATGCTTATTTTTTCTTTCATATCCCCAATTCTTCCCATTGTTCATGGTGAACAAAAGATTATGAGGGAGAAATGAACATTTTGAATTGTGAGAAATGACAGAAACGAGAAAGAAAAATTGAGAGAATGCATAAAGAAAAGGTTTTACACCTAAGCATTTATGCACATTTTACTATGTATTCATCAATAGGAGACTTTACACGCTATTCTTTATAGCTAACTGCTCTTCTCAACAGTGCATATAGATCATATGTACCCAACTTGTCATATATATAATTAGTTCAGATCAACGAGGAACTTTGTGAATATTTTGCGAGTTTGTCATTTGACTTGGCAAACTTAGTAATAGTGTATCGTGACAATTCTTTGGTGAAATGATTGTCAATTTCGATGTGCTTGTCCTCTTATAAAATACAAGATCAATGCAACATGAAGCCCGACCTGAAACTTCAAGAAAATTTGACCAAAAAAGGAAACACCCAGCATCTGTCTCAAAGGAAGGACTCGCGAGCTGAAAAGAGGTGGAAAAATCCCTATGATCAAAGTTATGTACTCTATAATATAGGGCTTATCCACACAAGTTATGGAGAACATACGAAAGCTTTGGAATATTATTTCCAAGCACTAGAACGAAACCCGTTCTTACCACAAGCTTTTAATAATATGGCCGTGATCTATCATTACGTGCAACTATCTCCACTATAGAAAGAAAAAAAGAAGCATCTAGTAAAGTAACTACTAGAACCAAATAGGCTTTTCTCTGCCATGTATTCCTATTCCAAGGAAAAAATTCAACAATCTCTTAACCAACCTAAACTGTTTGAACTCGCCGAAAAAATTGCTAGAAACCCTGTTGAAAATTGAAATTTTCAGAACTTGAAGAACATTGTATGGGTGAGCTCGGAATCTCCGAACAACCCTGATAGGACAAAGGATTGGTCGAAAAGGTGGCGAGAAACTGGCTCATGCGTCTGGTGCACGGTGTAGATCTTGCCGGAGAAGATTGATTTTGATGGTGCGTGGAAGTGCATGCAAGGGTTTGGACCCCGTGGTAGTGAATGACCACAGAGTTGATGCAAAACAACCCAAGAAAGTCGCCGGAATTTGACGCACAACGATTGTCTTGACTAAATTTTCTTTCCCAGATGCTTCTTACAAGTGCTCGGATACCATGTTATGGATCTTGAGCCTACCTCAAACCAAAATCTAGCTCAAGAGGTGAGGATTGCCAAAGACCATATAAAGTGACCAAATTATCCTTATCCTACTGATCTGGGACTCAACAATAGCAAAAAAGTAGGGAGCATTGTCTACCATTTACTTGACATGTTATGGTGTAAAAGGAAAGACAATGAGAAAAAAACATAAAGTTTTGTGGTTTAATTTTTGGGAAGTTGTCTCTAGGTTTTATCTTAACTTCCCTTGATGGGATCTTATTACAGACCTACTTGATGGTTTTGAGTGCTTGAAGTTTAAGGGTCCTCTCTTGAAGTTTTCATGTGAGGGTCATGGAAAGTGCTGCCCTTAAATCATAGAAATGCTCTCAGGCACAGTTCCCGAAAACTCTCTCTCCTACTTCCTAGGAGAGAGAGAACATCTCTTTCCGGTGGGTCACATGAGAACCACCAACTTCTTCCCCCTTTCTCCAGCTATCACTTATTGAGTTAGCTTTCTTTCTTTCCTTTTCTTTCTTCATCCTTATCAATCAAACAGGCGTGATAACAAGATTTAGAAGGCGTTCTTCACCCCACATGGACAACATCACCTATTTTGTGGTTGGTTTCTAATCTTTCGATATAGAAAGGATCTCAGGGACCTCTGCTATATGGTTCGATTGGACAGAGAGAAGCAGGGTTGCAATCACAAGGATTTTCAAAAGGGATCAATGGAGTGGATAGTAAGGGTTCTCAAGGAGGCCTCCTAAACTAAAGGGAACTATGTACGTAGGTGGAGGAAAACAGACGACATAGCGGTCTTTTTGGTTGGGACTATATTAAGTATGGGAGGTATGTCAGTTTGATTAGTATAAGGGGCAGAAGAAGATCAGTTCTCATCATCCCGGAGCTGACCTTCAATTCAAGACAACAAACAACCTGGAGGCCTACAAAATTGTTGATGAAAACATTCCCTACGTCGAGATGGTCAGAAGTTTTAAATGGGAAAACAGAGGGGGGGGGGGGTAGTAAAAACAGATGTGACGGTGCAATAAGAAGGAATCATCAGCATTAAAGAACCTTTACACAATCATAGTGAAGTTCTCAAGAGGAGTCTGGTGGGGAAATTCAATGCAGATGCTACACTGGCTAAAGTCAGGAAATGGTCCTATAATATTTGGAAACAAGCACATGGCTTGAAGGTATACGAAATGGGCAACAATAGTCCATACAGCAAGCAGAGCAGGTTACGGAAGGGATCTGGGAATGGAAGAAAACCCTAGTTATGCTAACTTGGTGGAACCCTTTAGTTGCCACCATAGAAAAGAGGACAGTTGAATCAACTTGGGTTAAGATACTAGGTTTACTGCTCCATCTCTGGTCGCAAAAAATTTTCAAGGCAATTGGAGATCGTTGTGGTGGCTGGCTTGAAACAGAGGAGGAAACCACATTACTGAATTAGAGTATGGGGTGATGGCCAAAATATTCTGTGGGAGATCAAAGTTGAAAATGGTGGAGTTATCTTCGAGATGCAAATATGCACGGAGCTACCAGTCAAAGCCTACATCGGAGAAAGAAGACCCCCCAACCTCTTTTCCCAAAAGGTTGTTGGACAAGACATGTTGGATAAAGGGTTACGAACTGACATGGGTCAGGTGAAAGGTACTAGACAATCGTCACATGCACTCCACATGATTCAACAGTGTCTAGTGGAGTGAGAAAGTGGGATACGGAAGGTGGTCTAGTATGCTAGACCTTAAAGTTATATTGGGCTCAGCCCAAAAGTAACAGAAGCTCTTAAGGCTTGTCTTGTTGAAGACACACATGACCTCTTTAAAGGAGCTCGAGGATATTAAGGTTTTGCTTGAGAATTTCATCTTAGCACTGAAGAGCTAGAAACTATCCTCCAAGGCGATGTATGAAGGAAGAGAAGAAGTCCCAAATGCAGAGGAAATCTCACATACACGCGCACAGTCGAAAGATAATTCACACAGACAGACAGAAGGGGAACCACCCAGTTCCCAACTAATCAGAGTCGAGAGAAGTAGAGTTACAAATTCAACCAGTACATCAACCAGAACTAGCTGACATGCAGAATGCAATAGAGCATGAGGCGCTTGAGACAGAGGCACCTAATTGGGTGAATTCACATATACTGGAGTAGAGTAACACCTATGGGGTAGCTTTCGAGGGTTTTGAAAGTGAAGCTCTGGAGCGCCTCATGAGAATCGAAGGAAGGAAGATGAAAATTGACAAAACGAAACAGAAAGGTACACAACTCCGAAAAGTGGAGGCATAGGTAAAAATGAGTAAATGAACCTCCACTCCAGTCTTAATAAGGAGGTGGAAGGGGCAAGGAACAGGGGGAGGGACCTCGGTTTAACCTTTAAATGGAGGTGAAGATCTTAACATGGAAAATTAGGGGTCTTAACAATAGGGCATCAAAAGACCTAGTTAAGACTTGATTACAAAAGTGGAAGGCTGATGTGGTATTTTTATAGGAAACTAAAGTAAACAACGGATTTAAAAATGTGGCATTCAATTTATGGCAAAGTAGATGGATGAGGTGTGGTTTTAATGGAAGTAGACGACAACAAAAGGGGGGGTATCCTCTTAATGTGGGATAGAAGGGTGTGGAGGGGTACAAATTGGAGGGAGACAATTTCTCAACTACATAAAAATTTGAAGCTTTGCAAGACTCCTTTTGCTGGACCTTTACTAGTGTCTATGCCCTTCACACCAAGAAGGAAAAACTTGAATTCTGGGAGGAAATGGATTCAATGAAGGGATTGTGTGAAGGGCCATGGGTGATGGGGGGACATTTTTAATACAGTTAGATGTATGGCAAAAGAAGGGGATGCTCTAGAACGACTAATAATATGGCTGATTTCTTCAAATGGGTGGAAGATCTAGAACTACATGACCCTATTTTGATTGGGGGTAAATACACTTGGATTAGGGGACCAAGCCACTCGTGTAATGCAAGGTTAGACAGATCCGTATATTCAATAGAATGGGAGGAAAGCTTCAAGAATATTAGACAAAGGATTATGCCCAAAGTAACCTTAGACCAAAACCCTATCCTTTGGAGTGTGGAGATCGAAAAAAAGGGAGTCCTTATTTTAAATTTGAAAATTGGTGGCTTAAGGTGAAGGGTTTTAATGAGCTGGTCCAGGAATGGTGGAATGGCTTCACAGTTAAAGGATGCCCATATTATTAGTTATGTGACAAACTGAAATTGCTAAAACAGAAAGTAAAAGTTTGGAGTTGGAAAACATTTTCTGAAATGGCTAATAGGAAAAACAACCTACTTGAAGAACTGGCTGTCTTGGACAGAACACGTGAGGATAGAGACTTATCCCAAGAAGAGTTGATGGTTAGGGCAACAATACTAGTGGAACTTGAAGTGTTGGCCAAACATGATGAATAGAAATGGAGACAAAAATCCAGAGCATTCTGGCTAAAAGAAGGGAATAGGAACATTAAGTTCTTTCAGAGATTGGCAACAACGCAGAAAAGGTACAGCACAATTGATAGAGTGGTTGTAGAGGTGGAGGAGGTGCAAGAACCTGATAAAATCAAAAGTGCTTTGATAGAGTTCTATTCCTACCTATACACAGAGAATGAGCCATGGAGACCTACCTTTGATTTGATAGGCTGCCCTACAGTCACCAATGAGGAAAATGAATGGCTTTAGAGACCATTTACAGAAACATAGGTGTTGCAAACTATGCAGCAGTGTGATGGAGACGAAGGCCCAGGTCCTGATGGTTACACCATGAAATTTTTCAAGCATGCTGGGAGATCTTGAAGGAGGCCTTGATGCAGATTATTTACAATTTCCACCAAAGGGGAAATCCCTTGTAGCATTGATCCCAAAGAAGCCTGGGGCTGTTGAACTTAAGGACTTCAAACTTATTAGCTTGATCTTTTTGGGGTGGGTGGGGGTGGGGTTTGCAAAATCATCTCTAAACTCATAATTAAAAGACTACAGTTATTGTAAAGCTAGTAGATGAACAACAAATGGTATTCTTGATAGGGAGACAAATACTTGATGCATCACTGTAGGCCAATGAACTCGTAGACTCAAGGATTAAACAAAAGAAACCAGGGATCCTATGTAAATTGGATATTGAAAAGGCCTATGTCCATGTCAATTGGAATTTCCTCCTCAAAATTCCGAAAGACAATGATTTGGTAGTAGGTGGATTGAATGGATCAGCTTTTGTATTTCTAGTGTGAAATTCTGCCTTATAATAAATGGCAACACAGAAGGCTTCTTTCAATCCCATAGGGGTCTTAGAGAAATGAAATGTCGGGTTGAACTGCCAAAGCCGGGCTAAGCCGAATAGATATGAATGGCAAGGGAATCCCATGTCACCTTTCTTGTTCTTACTAGCTACGGAAGGATAAAAATCACATGTTCAGGAGAGCAAATGCAAATAGATGGGTGAAACGTTTCAGTGCTTAGACAAGTAGAGGGGAAGATCTAGAAGTGTCTCATCTTTTTTATGCAGATGATGCCTTAATTTTTTGTGAAGCAGAGTCAAGCCTTTTGGAGAAGATTCATAGCAGGAAAGTATGGTTAATTCACCCACTGGACAACTTAGGAGATTGTGGGTACCTTTGCGTGTAATGTCTGGAAAACTGTAAGAAGATTATGGCTCCATTTCAACATCTCAATCACTTTTGGAAATCGTTTGAAAACTGATTCTGGAATGAGGTGTGGATTGGAGAAGACAGTCTTAGAAACTCCTTCTTACACCTTTATACCTCAAGTCTGCAAAGGAATGTCTCTGTATCCTAAGCTTGGAGTCAACATGGATGGGATCTAGTTTGTAGAAGAGCACTAAATGACTGGGAAACTTGGGAAGTTTCCAACCTACTGGAAGTATTGAACTGACACTCAGCTTTATCTATGAGGCCTGACAAACCTAGATGGAAATTACACTACGAGGGTGTGTTGACAGTGACACAGTGCAGTCAATGTTAGACAGTTGGCCTTGGAAGCTAATCTGGAAGACCAAATTCCTCCAAAAGTAGCTTGTTTTGCCTGGTTAGTATATACGAAAGCTTGTTTAACTCACGATGCCTTACTGGCAGTTTTGTTCAAGATGTGTCGCATGAGCAGTAAGCAGAAGTAAATGATCATCTATTCCTTCATTGTAAAGCAGCTGTGAGTCTATGGAATATCTTTTTGGCTATGTCGGGAATCAACAGGGTGATGCTTAGCACAACAAAGGAACTGCTAAATAGTTGGAACAGGTATTGTGAACAAAGGAAAGAACACTGGTGAAGAACTATCGCTGCATGCATATGGTGAACTCTCTGGAATTCTAGGTGCTTTCATGGACAAAAGACCAACTTACAGAAGATCAGAATGAATTGTCTAAGCCTTTCGTTTTTTTGGTGTAAAAGAATCTGATAGGGGAGATGGTAGATTTAGTTGATTTTATAGGAAACATGTAAAATGTACCCATTGGATGGGATGTAAGTTTCCAGTTCATCATTTGTTGGATGATGAATTTTCAAGTATGAATATACAGTTGCCCTTTTCTAAAAAAGTTTTATGTGTTCCTTTCACAGTTCTGTCTATGCTTTCAATAGGTTCTGATGGTGGTTAACTTAAATGACACCTTGTTTTGCTGAACTCCAGGAATGTTAAGCTCAAGTCCATAAACATCAAACTTCTGTCTTACTCTTTCTCTTCTCATTTAACATAGTGGATGTAGTGATGCCCTTGCTTATTTACTTAGATATTGGTAAAAGTTGCTTACTTAGTAGTCTTGAGTGCTTTTTTGGATGTTGATTATGTAGTACTTGTTGACACAATTGCCCACATGAATAACATGCTTCTTTGGAATGTGATGTGATAGTTTGTTTTTGAAAACTCAAGCCCTCATGCTTAATTCACCACATTTCCATGAACAGTTTGATACTGCATTAGCTGACTTGAAATTGTCACTGCCAAGTCAGTACAAAGATACAGATGATATGTATAAGAAGCTCCGGAAGAGATTGTCCAATTGTTATGCAAAGATAGTGTGTTGCCTTGAAAATCTTGGCATCATTTGTGCTTATGAGGTATGATTAAAGTTTCATGATCTGTTATTTGTTTTCATTTCTTGGCACAAATTAATTGAAGGGAAGGTCAGCAACTAGCTACACCTATGGTGGGGTTACTTTCATCTTCTGTTTCTATTTATTGAAGCATATAAATTCATGTTAATCACATATATATGTATAATTATTCATACCTTTCTGTTAGAGTAAGAGATGCTTAGGCCTCTCTTGCATGAAATGATGAGAAACCCTTTATTATAATAAGGGTTTGGATCCAGCTAATATTAATTCGTTCAAATGTCGCTTGAAATTGTCTTTTACAGCTAAAGAACAGGCTGCAGTTTTGGTTAGCTGGTTCTATCTATTTTGAAGCTTGAACTTTCAGACTGGATTGGTCTTTGTCCATCTGATGATCATCTTCGCTGCCTGACCTCAGCAAGAATGTCCATTTCATAAAATATGATCTTACTACCTCTTACTTTATGGAACACTGATAAATAGTACATGCATCTATAATCAAGGCTACATAATTTGAATTCTCAGTATCACCATAATTAATTCTAACTATATACATAATATTCTTAACACTCCCCTCTCAAGATGGCGCATACAAGTCATATGTACCAAGCTTATTACAAATGTAATTAATTAGAGAACCAGTAAGATACTTGGTGAAAATATTTTGCACATTGATCATTTGACCTCACAAATTTTGTGACAATGTTTCCTGAGAGTATCTTGCCTTCACAAAGTGACAATCAATCCCTATGCTTAGTTTTCTCATGAAACATGCATCCGATGCAATTTTAAGAGCAACTCGATTATCACGCACAAGTTTAGTATCGTTAATTTGTCCAAACTTCAATTCTTTAAGCATTGTTTGATCCAGACTAGTTCACAAGTTGCCGCATCCATCATTCAATAGTTTTCTTGCGCACAAGAACGTGCAACAACATTTTGTTTCTTACCAAGCCACTACATTACCTTCAACGAGAATACAATATCTACAAGTAGACTGCCTATCAAAGGGTGATCCTATCTAATCGTCATTTGTGCTACCAATAGTTTGCTTATGGCTTTGATCCTCAAAAGATTAATCCTTTTCCCCTAGATAATTTTATGTATCTAAGCACATTGAGATTGATTGACAATTTTGTTAGGCGGGTGATCAATTTGCAGATATCTCACCAAGCCCCTCATTAGTTCTCGTATTAATTACATTTGTAACAAGCTAGGTACATATGACTTGTATGCACCAACTTGAGGGGGGAGTGTGTTAGAATAAGAATAGGAACAAGAATATTATCTACAATTCTACTTAGAACAGGATTAGGAATAGGAATAGGAATTGTATATAAATCCTACTTGGAAAAGGATTGTATTATAGTATCCTAGTTTGAAAAGTAGTCTAATATAATATCTATAATAGGGTCTCAGTGTAATATTGTAGCGACACAATTCAATAATATTCTCCTCCAATATTTCTCACAAAGAACTTTATATTCTAAGATGTGGGTATCTCTACAGTTCCTATGTTTTCTTCAAGAGTTCTGCATCTCACGTCTTTCACTCTTTTTAGATCTATCTAATATTATTATGGAATTTCTTAATTCCGTCTGTTTTTCTCCCTCATATTATAGGCTGTTAAAATCTGCTTGGAAAATGTGCCTAATGACAAAGATGAAAATGATATTCTTAGGCATAGTTCTCTACAACATAGATACTTTTTGGAGGAGGCATTGTCAATTGTCCAGGAATCAATGCCACAAGGTACTTAAGTTTGTCTATCTGTTGTTTATGCAGATATGGGCCATTTCTGACCTGTTGTTATCCTTATAATTTTATTTCAATGTTTCTTGTGTTCTTCAATTGCAAATATGCATATTTGATTATCCGGTTAATTGGATCTTGAGTTACCATTCTTTTTGGTGTAAGGTTTGTCACGGTGAGTGAGGGGTTGCCATACTTTTGGTCAAGAATCTTTTTCTTTTTTATTTGAAATCAGCTTACTGAGAGGGTATGGAGGTCGGGGATTGGGATAGAAGATTAGTATGCAGTCAAGTGTTGGCTAGTTTTCCTTCCTGTTGTATTATTATTATTCGTCTATTATCTCTGCAATTTTATTGCCACTTGTTATTACCTTTTGCTTTGGTTGTATCGTATTATTGTTGTTGTCATTGTTCTTTTCTCTATTATTTACAACATGACTTACTTACTACTGTATTTCCTTTTGAAACCTGCTTTTGTTGTTTTACTTGAGCCGTGGGTCTTTTGGAAACCACCTCTCTACCTTCACAAGGTGGATAAGGTATGCATACAACCCTCCTCAGACCTACTCGTGAGATTACACTTGATATGTTGTTGTAGTGGGAGTATTCATTCAGCTCCTTCTTGTTTCCTCAGTTTGCTTTGCATCTGTTACACATTACATTTTAGTATCTGGAGCTCATACGTTTCTTCAATTGACTGTATTGTAATTGTTCTCTTTTCTTTTCTGGATAGACCACCTATTATGAGGTCATTTCTTGCCCTCTCTCTTAGTTATGCCATAATTTACATATTTCTTTCTATTTACATGCAGATCTTTTAGCCCTATATGCTACTTCTTTTCTCTATACTGCGGACATCATTGTATCAAGATCATTATATTTCCCTCTGAAGTTTCTCCTATACCAAATAATCCATCAACTAGGACAGCTATATATGCTATGTTCATTCTTTTGATATCTATTGTAGAAAAACATAAAGAAAAAAGAACACGAATGATTTACGAGGTTCGGCAAGTGATGCCTACATCCTCGGGCAAA
>JAABOM020000103.1:16696143-16706233 GCA_011800125.2 Solanum clarkiae
GGCTCTATACAAGGCAGCAAAATATTTTTAATTATTCTAAAAATTCCTATAATTAAGGAATCCCTATAATTAAGGAAAATCCCTATAATTAAGGAATCCCTATAATTAAGGATTCTAACAATTTGTCCTTGTTTGTTCCTGGAAAAAAGTAGTTTGAGCTTAAATACATTACTGTTTTAAGTATCATTGTGTTACAATTTATTCTGAGTTATTACAAAATTGTTACTTTGGTGGGTTTCCTGGGATGTGCGATTTTCTGTTGATTGGTTATGCTTGTTTATGGTGCAATTTGTGTGAAACTGCTGGAATGGCTTCTAGTCGGACTTTTTAGTTCTTGTCTGTTATGCAGTAGATAATAATTGAATGTTCCCATCAATTCGGCTGAATTGACTTTTACCATATTAACACCGTAGAAGTTCCAACTTTTAAGTTCTTGCTAGTGTTGATTTATTCTCATTTCCTCAGACTGTGAGCGTCTCTTAGATGTTGGATATGACTTGTCAGCAACTTTGTTAATGGGCCATATATCTTCGAAACTGCAAGTGCTTCTTGAAAATTTTCAATTCCTTAGGTAATGAACTCGACATCTGATTCTATTACCAAACCTATAACTGTAGTCAGATGCATCTTTTGTGTATTCTCCTTGCACAAACTTGAGGTTCTGATTCATGGATGCAGGAAAGCTACACAAGTACGCTGCCTCATTTTTGTCGAAAGAATTATAACAGCTAAAGTAATTGAAAGAGTTATGAAGAAAATGAACTGGTTTTCACATTTCACAATAGCATATTTGACTGGAACAAACACATCTGTCGATGCTCAGACACCAAAAGTGCAAAAAGAAACCTTGGAATCTTTTCTCTCTGGAAAGGTACTTACAAGTTACATGTATACATTGCATTATATTTGACACAAAATACTTACTTCTGAGTCCCTTTAACTAGTTTGATCTTAATTTTATATTTTCCCTCTATTCCTTTATCATCACAGGTCAATTTGTTATTTGCCACTGATGTGGTTGAGGAGGGAATTGATGTGCCACACTGTTCCTCTGTAATACGATTTGATTTACCAAAAACAGTTCGTAGTTATGTCCAATCTAGGGGACGAGCTCGTCAGACCGAGTCTCAGTATATATTAATGCTTGAGAGGTGAAGCAACTTGCATGTCTAACCCGATTGACTTTCATAAATAGATTTATTTCAATTATCTAACCTTCATAATGATTTCAGAGGAAACAGGAAGCAGAGGGAACAGATGTTTGATATTATTAGGAGTGAATATTCTATGACAGATACAGCTGTTAAGAGAGACCCTGATGATTGTGTGGTGAAACCTTGTCTAGTGAACGAAACTAAAGCATATTATGTGGAGGCAACTGGAGCATCAGTAACTGCAGATTCTAGTGTCAGTCTCTTGACTAAATATTGTGAAAAGCTCCCTGGAGATAAGTATGGTTCTCATGTCTTCAACTTAAATAATGTATTCACTGGTGCATCATGTTTTATGTATACAAACCAAGTTGTGGTTAACCCCAGTATCCAGGAACCCCTATTAGATTTAAATGAGTTTTGTTGTTACCTTGCTCAGAGCCATTTGAAAATGAATGAATCATTTTGGAAGGATATAGAAATTAATCCTGGAACAGATGGGATTATATGATGTGATTGTTTTGGTATACTTTGAGTTCAAGCAGAATCCAGGCTGAAGCACTATTATCATCAACCACGGTCAACCTTCACTGTGTACTTCAAACTTTTGTGTTAGATAGCTTTTGGCTTCCAATGTCTTGGTCCAATTCCTTCTACGTCATACATGAACCCTAAGATAAGTAAGTTACGCATAGGCTTGTCATATACAAAGTCCTATCAACTTAGAAAAGTGAAATGGTACCTGGGAGTATAGGAGGTTATGTATGGGGCTTAGGTTGGGTGTGGTCTATTTACATCTCATATTGGGCCGTGATCTGGTGATAGTAGTGTTTTCATGTTCAAGAATACTTCCCGGATTCAAGGGATCATGTACAACAATACAGCTTCTGTGTGGAAAAAAATTCTGCGTACTATAATCTACACTTCTTTAAGATGGATATTACTAATCTGAAAAAGGAATAAAGAAACAAGTAACTTAAAAGAAAATTATAACAGTAAAATCAGGGGCTGTGTGATAATGAAAAAGGAAAAAAATTAGGTTGTAGCTCCAGATTACTGTGTACTAATGACATACTACCCTTAAAATTTAACAACAATATTAATTTTGATCCTCATATTTGATGTTGCTCTTGGCTTTACGTTCTCCTCTTTACATGCCCCTTCTTTCCTCTAGTATTCCAGTTTAAGGGTTTACATAAAACGAAAATATCGTATCTTGATCTGTCTGTTGTCTAAATATGATAATTGTTTCGCTCGACAGGTTCTTCTCTCCAAAGCCAATGTTTCAGTACACTTTGACTGGAGACTTGTACCGATGTAATTTGACACTACCTCCAAATGCAGCTTTCCAAAATATTGTTGGTCCAGAATGCAGGAGTTCTCAATTATCAAGACAGCTTGTCTGCTTGGATGCATGTAAGAAGCTGCACCAGATAGGTGCTCTCAATGATCATCTTCTTCCTTTCAATGAAAAGCCTCCCCAGGGTGATTCTAATGTGCAGGAGAGAAAATTTGGGGCAGGTAAACTGGAACAAGCTTTTAGCTTTTGACCTCTGTCTTCTCTCCTTTTGAGTTCATCACATTACACTGTAGCAGCACTTAGTGGGACTAGGGGCTATCCAAAATACACTTGACAAGGTGCTGTTATCAATTGTTCCTTATCAAGTTGTAAAACATAAGTTGACAAGTCTATTCTTTGTCGAAATGTTGGTGAACTTCTGCCAGTCTTAGAACAACGTTTTTAGGAACGACAGCTCGTGGCTTCTTGTAGTATTTGTAAAAATGGGAGATGTATTAATGACTTGATGATAACAGAATATAAGACGCGGGTTCTATAGGTGTGAAAAAGAACAGGCAGATATTTTTTCAATTGTGGGACAATGAGTGTGTTTGGATTGGTTTAGTGAGAAATATGGAGAATAATATTATTGAAATTGTGTATTACATAATTACATCGAGATCCTATTTATAGATACTACATTAGACTCCTTTTCCAACTAGGACTCTACATTATAATCCTTTTCCAAGTAGGATTCTATGTATTATTCCTATTCATATTCCTATTCTAAGTAGGAGTATATATACTATTCTTGTTCCCTTCCTATTCTAACACTTCTCAAGCTGGTGCATGTAAGTGTATAAAATGAACAAGAAAGTAAGTTTTTACCCTTAAGGAGACTCTAAAATTTAGAGTTTTTACACTATTAAGGAGACTCTAAAATTTAGACCACCGTTAAGCTGCACCTGTTTTCTTGCCTGGTAGATGCTCAACATGGATTTTTAACTTATTGTGATTGAAGAATCATTTTTCTTATTAATATATTTTTAGGAACAACAAAGTTGAAAGAATTACATGGGACAGCTCGTATTAGTGCATTATCTGGGTCATGGGGAGATGATCCTAGTGGAGAAGTATATCACGTGTACCGAATGAACTTCTGCTGCAACATCAAGGAAGTAAAATATTCCAGTTTTATCCTTTTGCTTCAATCAGAACTAGATTACGATGTGGGAAATGTGGAAGTGGAGCTATTCTTAGTTTCCAAGTTTGTCGAATCCTCTGTATCGCAGTGTGGGAAAGTACATTTGGACGCCCAACAGGTTGGAACCTAGTCAATCTGTTATGAGCTTTATAAAATTCAACCATGTTAGCATTTGCATTTCATATCTGATAAGCAGTATAACGTTTTCATTGTCAGGTGGCAAAAGCAAAAATATTCCAAGAAGTATTCTTTAATGGGCTGTTTGGTAAATTATTTATTAAATCACCGGGTGGAAGGAAATTTCTGCTTGATACAGAAAAATCTTTGTGGGAGACATCGAACATGTACTTGCTTCTTCCGCTGAATCCTTTAGATTCAAGTTGTGAGGCCTTCAGAATTGATTGGGAAGCAATTGAATCTTCTGTTTCAGTTGTGGAATTTTTGAAAAAAAATGCATGGTTAAGCATCAAGAAATCTGAAGCTAAACGGAAGAACTCCTTAGTTGATAGGACTGCATCATTTGTGGAAGATCTCGATCAAACAAACTTGATTCACTTTGCCAATATATCAATCTCAAGAAGCAAGCTTAAGGACATGGTTGTTGTGGCCATTCATACTGGAAGAATATATTCTGTTCTGGAAGCTGTTGCCAATACCTCTGCAGAGAGCCCCTTCGAAGTAGATTCAGAAGCTACTGTATCACCCTTCTCATCATTTGCTGACTACTTCCATAAAAAGTGGGAACTCTTTTTTACCTTAATTACTGTTTCTTAGTTAATGTTTGAAAAGTCCTGCATAAGTTAAGTTTGTATTCTGTTGTCTGTTTATTAGGTATGGGATTGTTTTAGTGTATCCTGGACAGCCTTTGTTGCTACTGAAGCAAAGCCATAACGCATACAATCTTCTCGTGGATTTTAAAAAGGAAGGTTTGTCCAGTTATTGCCGATTCTTAGTCATTCTAAGTGTTTCCCTGTATCCCATTTCTTTTGGAAATTGATATCGTTTTTAGCAGTTTAACACACACTGGCATGTATTAAACATAAACAATTACAAACTTCTTGTTGTAAACAACGAAAGGAACTAGCAAACAGAATTTTAGAATGTTAGCTCTGATATGCCACAAAGGTAGGGGTAAGGTTGCATACATCCTACCCTCCCCATACCCCCACTTGTGGGATTATGCTGGGTATGTTGTTGTGCCATTTGAGTTTCTTATGTTTCACAGTTTCTAGTTTTTAAAATATGTTCTCTATACACCTCCATATATAAGGGAGTGATCCTCATCTATACCCTTAATTCAATTCTAAACAAGTTTGAGATAGGTTAGAGAGTATGGAAATTGGTCGACAAAGTTGTTCTACATTTCTCCAGTGAAAAAGCACGTGCACTGGTACTTGTGTCAACTGTTTTGGAACAAATGATATTGTTTTGAGAAATGCATAGTGCCTTTAGGCATAAGTAGGTGTTTTCTTTAGATGAATCAGATAGCAGTTGTTTCATGTCCCGATGAGAGGATCATAGGATGGTCTTTGGAGCACATTAAACCCCACTCACACTTTATCTGCAAATAGCCGAATTGATGTCAGCAACTGCTACGACATTAGCATTCATCCGTCATAATCTATTTCAATATATTAGCTATTGCTGTTCTTTTAACGTTGTTTTAAGTAAATCTTTAATCATCTAAATTAAAATAGGTCTTGTAAGTATATCGAATTGAATTTACTTTAGGCAGCTGTGGACTTTCTGCTGCAAAGTCATGCGTGATTAGTAAATTGCAAACATCTGCTACAGAACTTGTTGTGAGAACATCTCTATAATCATACATTTTACATTTTTAATTGGGAGTAAAAGTTCACCACTTGGAAGATAGCCTTTCAAGTTCAACTTGCTAAAGTTCTATCGAAGTTCTCTAGAAAGAATTGATCTACATTGAACTTGTCACTGCTACCTTGTAAGTGCACTACGATGAATCTGATATTCGGAGATTATTTAAGCAGGCATTTCATGTGGGCCGAAATCAAAAGATAGTACAATGGTGGTTCAGAAGCCACTGAATAATGTTCACATGCCACCAGAACTTCTGGTCTGTTTTGACATTCGGATAGACATCTTGAAATCCTTCTACTTGTTACCGTCATTAATGCACCGCCTGGAGTCCCTGATGTTGGCTAGTCAGTTGAGGAAAGAGATAACAAGTCATTCAGGCGACTTACATATATCAAGCTCATTGGTTTGTCCTATCATTTTCTCTGCTAGTTAGATGGCTTACACTTGGCATTTATCTAACTAAATGTATTTCATGGTTAGATTCTGGAAGCTCTTACAACTCTTAGATGCAATGAGAGTTTCTCGATGGAACGTCTGGAGTTGCTTGGAGATTCAGTTCTGAAGTATGTTGTTAGTTGTCACCTCTTTCTTAAATATCCGAAGAAGCATGAAGGGCAGCTAACTGGTGAACGTTCACAGGCTATTAGTAACTCAGCCCTCCATAAATTGGGAACTAATCAACATTTGCAGGTATATAAAGCTTTGTCTTCTTACTTCAGGAAAAAGAACTACTTGAAGACCATTTATTGAATCCAGTCGAGAATGTAAATATATAATATCTTAACTAGTTCACTTTTAAATTTATTCTTGAGGTAAAATGAAACTAGTTGTCTTATATTTCCTTCTCCAGCTAAAGTGGTCACTACTGTATGAGATGAGTATAAGATATTGATGATGCTATTGTGGTAGTGCAAACTAACTTACTGAAACTCATGTTCGAGATGGGTTCTTCTTTTTGGTGTGTGTGGCTTTGGGTGGGAGAGGGGGTGGGTATAACTTTTTTATTTGGTTCAGTTTGTCCAAAGTCAATGTGGATGGATGGCCACATTTCATTCTTCCATTCATGGATTGTCTTCAATGGCAACATTTTTTTTGCTTATGTTAGTGGAATCCTTCTTGTTTTCTTGATTCTTCAAATAAACGTGAATATTCTAGCCTTTCCACCTGCCTGAAGCTTAGCTTTTACACTCTTCTGCTTTTAATCATGCTTTACATTTCCAATTACAGGGTTATATACGTGATGGCGCATTTGATCCACGCCGATGGACTGCTCCTGGGCAGCTTTCCCTACGGCTTTGTCCTTGTGAACACGGGGTTGAAACTTCACAAGTGCCTTTGGACAAGAAATTTCTGACTGAAGATCCCAAAGTATTAGTTGGGAAGCACTGTGATAGAGGACACAGATGGATGGGTTCAAAAACAATATCTGACTGTGTTGAAGCACTGATAGGTGCATATTATGTTGGTGGTGGGTTAGTTGCTGCCCTTAAATTGATGAAATGGCTTGGTGTTAAAGCTGAGCTTGAACCTTCATTAGTAGAGGATGCAATCAATACTGCATCTCTTTATTCTTATACCCCTAAAGCTAAAGATATTGAAGACCTTGAGTTGAAGCTTGCCTATAAATTTTCTGTCAAGGGATTGCTACTAGAAGCTATAACACATGCTACTGTGCAAGAGCTGGATGTTTGTTACAGTTATCAGGTTGGTTAAAGAGTAGTCCCTAATTTTTTGATATAGTTATCAATTATTCTGATTATACATCATATAAAACACGTTTAAGAATTGCATTATTGTCGGCTTAGACTTATTCTTTTTGTCAAATCTGTGACAGAGGCTTGAATTTCTTGGCGACTCAGTACTGGACATTCTCGTTACCTTGTACCTTTACCAGAAGCATAAAGATATTGATCCTGGGGAACTAACAGATCTGCGTTCTGCTTCAGTCAATAACGATAATTTCGCTTATGCTGCTGTGAGAAGGGAGCTTCATGTCCACCTTCAACATCATTCTGGATATCTTGATAGTGAAATATCATCGTTCGTGAAGTCAGTCTCTAATTCTTGTTCACTCCAAGGAAACAAAGCCCCAAAGGTTCTATTACTGTTGCTCTACTGACATGTCACTGTAACCATATGTTATTGATCTCAACGCCAACTGTGGTCTTGAATGTCTCCCTAGGATACAACATTGATGAACATATGCCACATTAATCCACTACTATCTATCAAATGCTTAGAGCAGGCTGTTTGTATTCATGGGATTTTAATTTGTCATAGGTACTGGGAGACTTGGTGGAGAGTATTGCTGGAGCAGTACTTATTGATACTAAGCTTAACCTGGATGAAGTTTGGAAGATCTTCGAGCCGCTATTGTCTCCCATCGTGACTCCTGATAAGCTTGAACTACCTCCGTTGCGTGAGCTCATAGAATTATGTGACTCACTTGGCTACTTCTTGAAGGAACATTGCGTTGTGAAGGGGGATACCGTGAATGCTGAGCTTAGGTTACAGCTGAAAGATGAACTGCTGGTCGCTGAGGGATCTGGACAAACTAGAAAAAATGCGAAGGCGCAAGCAGCTCTCAAGTTACTGAAGAACTTAGAGGTATATCTTTGCCAGGAAGATGATTCTCATCCTATGTATGGTCCTTTTTTCTGCCATTAATGGGCCATAATTCGTGTGATAGGATATCCATACATAATATGGAAAAGAAAGATGAGAAGAAAGAAAATCATGTTGAGCGTCATCATACTTTTGTTCGTGGAAGTTAGCATTGCAACAACTTGTGTTATGATGTTAAACTTACTTGTCAGCAGGCCATTCTTTTCTTTATCTTCCTTTTTTTTTTAATTTTGTTTCTGAAATTGATTTTTCTTTGCTTGGTCAAGTGGAGAGTGATGAGTTGGTTGCCTTCCAAGTCCTCTGATGTCTATCGAAGTACTATAACCAGAAAGAGAATGCGAAATAACTAGGTGTTCAATTTTTTTTTCATCAGAATTAGCTTATGAAATCATTCTGTGTTTTTTCCTGATTTGGAAAGAGAACTTTCTGATTTTAATGAAATCCCAGAAGATGCTGACAAATTTTGTTGATAATAATTTTTTGTGCTTGCATGCATTTTACTTTGTTGAAAGATCAGTGACCAACACACCATAGGTCTGTATTATATGGTGTCATAAGTTGGAACAAAACCCCTGCTTGCTTGATAAGACGACTTTATTCTCTGCTACTACCATTACAATTAATGTTGAACTAGATTTTGGAAGTCTCCATCTAGAATTGACTGGTGAATTATTCAATATGTATTGCCGGTTATCCAAGTTTTGATTGAGTCATTTCTCACATTGTTTGGCCCTCTTATTCTAACAACAGAAAAAAGGAATTTCATCCAAGAAGAATAAAGAAGAGGCCAGCCTTGTCGATGTGCCACAATCTTTAGGCTTTGATCATGACATCTGCATCCAAGAAAATACTTCTTGTCCTGATATGGCTTCACGCGAAAAGCGAAAGAGAATATGTTTGAAGTTGAAGCCGGATGAATCTCAATCTGTTCAGAGTGACTGCTCCATCAGTGCTTGTTCTTCAAATAAGGACATCCAAGGTATGCACTCGAAGTTACTGTAGCAAAACAAAATTCGTATTTCTTCTATGAATATTGAAGCCTCAGGAAGCTTTTCAGGATAACAGTTTAAGAAAAATAAACTTATCGAGAAATGGCCATATACTACCAGCGCCAGCATACACATCCAATGGTTATCACTTTATTCGATTTTCTAGGGCATATCTGTTTAGGATGTAGCATACAAGAATCTTGAGCTCAATCAGAATATATATTATTTTTATCTTATCTTTACTTAGACATATCATATAAGATGATTTGTTTGACTCGACAAGATTAAAGGAGAAGTGCATACATTGTTAACTGGAGCAAGATAGAGAAGTTTTTCATGGAACATTCAAATTTTAATAATGTAGTTAGTTGAAAATATGTCTCATCAAGATGAATAACTAGAAGTACAGTTAGTTTCTGAAGGTTTCTATTTGAGAAGGGGCCAAACATTTTGGAAAGGGATATATGTAATTAAGTCGAATATTTTAGGATGGCAAAGTACATATTAGTCTATAGTTACACATTATCTCGTCTGAAAGTGGAATAAATTACCATTCTAATATGGTAGCAAGATGATACTTCATAAACAACAATCAATATCCTTGAAAAGGTCCATCAGGTTTGAAATTAGTATTCCCTCCATGAACAATTAGTTTTCTTGGTTTTGACTTGGCAGGGCGTTTTAGAAAGTAAAGAAAACTTTTGAATCTTGTGGTCTAACTATAGATATATAGAATGTACCAAAATATCTTTTAATCTTATGGTTTTGAACATATCGTGTGGAAAGTTGAAAAATTAAAGAGTTGCCAAAAAAGAAAACAGACATTCTTTTTGAAATAGACTAAAAAGGAAATAAAACAAATTGAAATGGTGGGGGCATGATGCATTCTATTGACATTGAAGCCCAATAGTCGCAGCTCTGCTCTGTATATGTAGGTGTTGTGTTCAAATCCTACCCAAGGTGTTCACTCTGGTTCTTACACCTCCCACTATTAAGACATTATAATCCATCC
>JAABOM020000103.1:16706827-16749561 GCA_011800125.2 Solanum clarkiae
CCCCCCCCCCCCCCCCCCCCAAAAAAAAAAAAAAAGTGATTTGACATGAACTTAGCAAAAGAACCCGTTTTTTGATTGCATAGTAGTAGAGAGTGATCATGCCTTCTTTTCCATTCTGCGTCACCAGTCACAACTGTATATATTAAATGTTGAGGATTTATATCTTCCCCAATAGAAGTCGAGCTATAATTCCTTTAGTTCTATTACAATTATGTTTAGCTCATTATATGCTGAAAAGTGACTTCCTCTGAATATGCTAAAGTTGCTACTTATGCATTGCTTTTATTTATAACGTAATAAGACTTATTGATTGAAAAGAGAGTTTCATGCATAAAGGATCCATACAGAAGTATATGTACCTTATTCTTTGCAAAAGATTACCAAACATGTGCATTAACTAGGCCGCCACAAGTGCTTCAAACCATTTGGTAATACCTTCTCCGTGAGATTCCAATAATACCCTCACTCGTCTCCCATGCTGTACTTCATTTTGCATGGATTTCAAAAAGTCAGCTCATTAGTCATGGGTCAATTTCTGATTCCTGGGATCATTTTTACTCTTATTTCTATACTTGCCTTGGTCCTTCCGTTCCCAGCTTCCTCATTATTTTATCGAAATGTTTCATCCTTACAAACACCTTGCTCCGTCTTACCTCTCAAATCTGTCTTCTTCGTCAGATTTGTCCAATGAGACCCTTCCCAAATTATCACAATCTGAGGCACATGGTATAGGTACCAATGCCCATTTGCTCCTTTGAGCAGCTGAATCATGAAGCAATATGGCTCAAAGTCTTGGCCTTAAGCCTCTCTAGAACTGCCTGTTTTTCCGCTATATATTAATTCCTTTCTGTGACAATGTGAAAAGCCCCAGCATCCACCTCTCTTCTTGGTGAATCTTCCAGCTGTTCCCTCGTGAATCCAACATAAGTTACCGCACTTGGATTGAAATTTTTGTGATGCAGTTTTCCAGAATCTTATAATTCCCTTGTGTAAAAATAATGGTCATCTATTTTAGAGATTTAAATTTAACCATGCATTACTTTATTATGGTTGTTTGCTTGCCTTCTTTGCTTTGTTTTATGTCACTTTTTGGTAAAATAATCAGTTCCTCACCAGTGAAGTTTTGCATAATGAGGGTACCCAAGTCCTTGAAGTTGAAAAAAATCGACGAAATTACCTAGTTCAAGTAAGTTTCACCAACACATAATGAGGGCTTCTAAATCTCTTAACATTGAATATCCACATTGCTTCACCTCAATTCCATTTCCTACAAAAGGAAAGTGGGATCCAGAATGACCTGAGTTTCGGTTCTGTTCTCTGAACATGAAAAGTCTTAAATATGTTCTTAAACCATTGTAACCATTCCCCGCCCTTTAATTTGACAGTATATATCCCAAAATTAGATAATTAAAGAAAAGTTTAGTTTTCGAAAGGTCTGCTTATGTGCATCAGCTTAATTTTTTGGATTTATGGTCTTCTCTCTTTTATTTGGCAGTAATTGGGCCAATCAACATGAAAAAGGGTGGACCTCGCATATCACTTTTTGAACTTTGCAAGAAACTGCAGTGGCCAATGCCTAGTTTTGAATCAATAGAGCGTACATCCAAGTAAACCAGTTCTTTCCTTGTTTTTATCAAAATGTTTACTAGATTGTTGCTCATTGGGTGTAAATTCCGTCCAGATCACTTATTGAGTGTGGTGAAGGCTCTGATAAAAGGAAGGTTTACAACACTTTCGCATCTCAAATCTCGCTGACAATACCTTGCTATGGTTTGATAGAGCTTACTGGGAATGAAAGAGCTGATAAGAAAAGTTCACTTGATTCAGCGGCACTTCTCATGTTATATGAGCTAGAACGGCGGGGAAAAGTAGTCATTAGAAAACAATGAATTGTCGTTGGTGTAAATTATCACAATCTTGCGCTAGGGCGTAGAATTTTTAGCGTATAGCATTTTAGGTACCTCTTTGGTAGGGAAATCCAGAAATTGTGGTGTATATTTGCATTGGGAAGTAGTGACAATCTTAATTCTTGCGTATCAGGAGGGCATAGTTTCTGTTCAGCCATTATTGGAAATCCAACTGAAAATAGGGATGAACTTTCTGAAGTGTATAACAGGGATCGCCCCTTGATTTGATTAATCTATTGTGATTTCCTTATTCATGTGCAACACTTTTGTTCCAAGTGAAACTTCAGGATCATTTTACCCTATGAGATAGTGGTAAGGTCTGTGTACGTTTTATCAGCCTCACACTCCACTCGTGGGATTTCACTTCGTATGTTGTTGAAACTTCAGGATCATGTCCTAGAGTTCAAAACGTGTACCTAGTGAACTCTAGAACTGTTTGAAATTCAATTTTTACGTTGTCCTGAAGTTGGATTCTTGCAGTTCTACATTTTACTTTGTGGCTATTATTCAATTATTTTGCCGACGTCTGTGGATTCTAGGCATAATACGACATTTAAATTTAACTTAAGCTGATAAAGTAAATACTTTAACTTTGAGTATGCATATCTAGATATCTCAGTTTGTTTTCACTGTCATATGAACACTCCAACTTACAATGATCATCTAAATGCCTCCAAAATTAATGTGTCCTACAGTGTTGGATGTTCTCAAGACAGTAGCACCGAGATGGATATCAGTGTTGGGTGTTTACATGATAAATTAGTGACGAGTTGGAGTGTTTAGTTGTTCAGTTGAGACCAAGTTGGTAAACTGCAGTACCTCCAAATTAGTTCATTTGGATTGTGTATAATTTTAGCGGGTCAGGCTAATTGGGTGGATCAACAAACTGATTAAAATGACTAGCTTTTTATTTCCTAAAAATTTGATTTAAAATAAAATTTTGTTTAAATGGAAAAATCACATGTACTTTTTAAAACAGAATGAAACAATTTTTTAACTGATAATATAGGTCTTATGTATTATCAACTAAAAATAAATATGAATCTATTTTAATTGATAAAACAATATTAAAAAAAATAACTTCCAATTTTTTATTAGTTGAAGATCTGAAACCACGAAAGAAAAAAAAAAACACCTAAGAGAAATAGTTCTTTAAAAAATAATATTTTTTTAGGAAAAGAATACAACGACGACATATTCAGTGAAATTTCACAAGTGGGGTCTAGGGGGAATAGAATGCACGCAGGCTTTACCACTACCTCATAGAGGTAGAGAGATTGTTTCATGGGAACCCTCGTCTCAAAAACCTATAAGCAAAATAAACTAGATATGGTGAAAAGGAAAGGAAAAGAAAGGGAACAGGAAGAGCGATTAATAAGGAAAGGCACATGATAATATGTAAATACAATAAAATTAACATATCAAAGACAATGTAAATACGCTAAAAGTAAACAAATATAGGACTAATAATGATAACATACGATGTAAAGACATCACTACTCCTACTAAACTACTATATCACAAAGTCATTTATCGATCTACCCTACTAACCTATTCTTCTACTCTAATACGCAACCTCCACTCTTTTCTATCTAAGGTCATGTCCTCGGTGAGATGAAGTTTTGTCATATCTTGTCTGATTACCTCCCCCAAATACTTTTTTGGTCTATCTCTACCCCTCTGCACATCGCCTAAATCCAACCTCTCGCACCTCCTAATTAATAGGAGCATCGATATGCCTTCTCTGCACATGTCCAAACCAACGTAGTCTCGCTTCCCTCATCTTGTCAGCCACATAGAGCTACCTCTAGCTTCTCCCGGATGATCTCATTGCTAATCCTATCACTCCTGGTATGTCTGCACATACATCTTAACATTCTCATCTCCGCAACCTGCATCTTTTGAACATGTGAATTTTTAATTAGCCAACACTCCACCCTATATAACAAAGATGGTTTAACCACCATTCTGTAAAACTTGCCTTTAAGCTTAGGTGGTATCTTTTTATCACACAATACTCCTGAGTCAAGCTTCCATTTCGTCCATGCTGCCCCAATACTATGTGTAACATCATCGTCGATATTGTCACTACTCTGGATGATGGATCCAAGATACTTAAAGCTCTCTCTTAGGAATAGGTTGAGTGGCAAGCTTCACTTCAATGTCTGTTTCATCTCTTGAAACCCCTAGCACCTCGGTAGCGACCCTCTTAATGTAACCAGTTATGGTATCCCACATAGTGTTAACATCTCCGCTACTACTCCAAGCCCTCAATTAATTACTCAACTTTTTCCCCATCTTCCGAGAAAGAGCAGGAGTCAAGTCATCCCATCTAATCCTCGGTTGGGCATAAGTAACCTTCTTCCTCTTTCCCTTCTTAATCTCCAAGTCCATTACTAGAAGCCTATGTTGAGGAGAAATATTTTCACTCAAAATTACCTTGCAATTCTTACGAAGGCTTCTATCACCCTTCGAAGGAGTAAGTAGTCAATTTGGGTCTTAGCTACCGTACTACGAAAGATAACCAAGTGTGTGTATGTGTGTGTGTGTGTGTGTATATATATATATATATATATCAGGAAAAGTATGTGTTTAAAAATATATATGTGTTTATCATGAAAATAACATGTTTGAGTTTGACCCAATAAAATAATTTAGTTATTCATGCATTAGTTATTTCACCTTCTATATAATTTTTATATATATTAGTTTTATGAATTTCAAATTATAAATTAAAGACCATAGTAATCAATACATAAATAACTTACCTCATATCAATTGCTAAATATGATAAATCCAATACATGCATAACTTACTTACAAATGATCCATTATAAATTTATACATAATTAAAATAATTTTTTATATGTATATAGTAGATGTCGAACCCCTTTCAACTAGTTTGTATGTCTATTTCTTCAAATTTTAAACGCTCTTACTGATAATTCTAGCTCCGTCACTACTATCCATTGATCCCTTATCGAGCCATATCATAGTGCAATACTAGTTCGTATGCTTTTAATTTATTTGGTGACTATTAATTGAGAAGATTTTGGCCATTGATTTGACTTGACAGTTAAGATTTGATTTACAACATTAATGTAAGTTTAGAGTGTACAATGAACTTAAAATAGTTTTGAAGAGAGCATATATTATAGTAAGTTTTGAAGTAGTAACTGCCACTTGTTAACTTGTTTACCATTAAAAGATGTGTACTTAACCATTCAAAATTCAACAATGCTTCTGCAATTTTGGTTGAAGAATTACAATATGACAATGTAGATGCGATGTGACTTCTCATGTAATTTATTAACAGTGTTGATTTTAGTGAGGGTAAAAAAAAAAACAATTTTTACTAGGAGGTTCAAAATAATTACTACTTCCTAAATGAATTTTTGAAATTTAAGATGCAAATTGAATGGATTTTCCAAAATTTAGAGAGAGTGCTATATTTTGTATTCCAACATATATTATTTAATTAATTAATTGCGATTTAATTTTTACAGGTTAATTCTTTGTAATCTTATTCTTTGATCAATTCAATTGGAGTATCTTTAAATCGCATATTTAATTGTATCGTTTTAAGGATAAATAAATTTGACGTTCACTACAATTGTGTTGTCGTTTAGTCCTTTGATCTTTTTTCTAATTTGCTAAGATGTGTGCAGTGAGCATTTTACCATAGCTGAGTTTAATTTGAAATCGAGCTTAACGAACAGATCAACAAACAGATATGACGAAATTAAAATTAGAGCCTACTTAGTGAAACTTGGGTCCTGCGGACTGCTTATTGGACGAATAATAATGCTTAAATATACTGATTCATTAGCCAATCAATAAGATATCCACTGATTTGACATTGAATTAATAATTATCGGACAATTAACATGTGGTGCATTTATTCAATCATTCGTGATTCTTTTTTTACTTTTACTCATTAATATAATTAATTATCTTCCATGCAACAAAATTATTTTTCTAACTTTAGTTAAACTTGTAATTTTGTAGTTGTAATCACAATGAGAAATATAATAAAATTTAAACTTCGGAGGTGCATGAACATAAATAGTAATTTTATAAATATTCACCCATACAACAATTTAGTATTATTTTAAGACTAAAATATACTTCTAACGTACATTTTTATAAACAAAAAGTAAAGACACGAATATTAGGATTCAAAACTAGCTAGATAGCTAGTAGACCAATAAGATATCCAACTCACAAATATGTATTAGTTCAGGGTTATGCGAGTGTTCGATACGGGTGCACATCTAGAGGTCGGATCTTTCAGGATCTAATTTTTAATAGTTGGGGATATGGATCTATGTATGGATATGAGTGAGGGAATTCGTCTAAAAATAATCAAAATATCTAAAAATAGAGTTATAAAACCTAAATTATATTATGAGATATTATATGGAGAACTTGAAGAGAGGAGATTAAAGAAAAGGGCATGACATAGAAATTTCTTTATAAAAGTCATTCGATTTTCTTCAATTTCACCTTCGCTTTTATATTGATTACAGAAATCATTAAAATCGTCCCAACTTTTCCCATAGATTTTGTTCAAAGTACCTCAAATTCAATTGACCAAATCGGATATGGACAAATACGGCACCAAAAGTAAAGAGCCCAAACAACTTAGCTTAGCTTATTTGCAATTCATTTCTTACAAGTTAATTCTTTGTGGTCCTATTATTTAGTCAATTCAACCTGCTTGTCCTTAAACCATGTGCACTTAAGTGGTAAGTGAATAAGTTAATTTTTCACCTTCAACTTTTTAATAATGGTGTATGAAGATGGAGAAAAACCAAAGGATAAGAAGGTGCAAGAAAGGGTTAAGACAAGTGCTAAGTAAAGATAGAGATGGATTGGCATTGTCAAATTCCATAAAAAATACCAACTTTTTCTGAAACTTAAGAAAGTTGATTGCCTGTCAAACCCTTAATAGATACTCCCCTTCAGTTCTTCTTCTTCTTATATAGTAATACTTCAATATTCATCTAAAGGTTAAAAAAAAAAAAGAAATGGGGAGAGGAAAGATAGAGATAAAGAGAATAGAGAACTCAAGCAACAGGCAAGTAACATACTCAAAGAGAAGAAATGGGATCTTGAAAAAAGCTAAGGAAATTAGTGTTCTTTGTGATGCTCAGGTTTCTGTTATCATTTTTGCTGCTTCTGGAAAGATGCATGAGTTCTCATCTACACCGTATGTTTATCTGTTACCATTTTTTCATCATCATATTATTAAAACTTCTTCTTTTTTATCTAACAAATTTTGGTCTCATTATTTTCAAGTTTGGTTGATATTTTGGACCAATACCACAGGCTTTCTGGGAGAAGATTGTGGGATGCTAAGCATGAGGTGAACTAAAAACCCTTAAATTCCATTTCTTTTTCTTTATCTTATTCTTCAGGAAGGGGGAAAAAGAAGGCGGAGAAAAACCAAATCTTTGGATCTAATTCCATATTTTTCTTTTACCTATTCTTGAAAAAGGGGGAGAAAAAAAAGGAAAGAAAAACCATGGATCAAATTCCATCTTTTCTTTTACCTATTCTTGAAAAAATAAAAATAATCAAACAAACCCTTAGATCAAATTCCATATTTGTCTTTAATCTATTCTTGAGAAAGGGGCAAAAAAGAAAAAAAAAATCTTTGGATCAAATTCCTTATTTTTTCTTTCATCTATTCTTGAAGAAGGGGAGGAAAAAAAACATGGATCAAATTCCATTTTTTTGTTTTACCTATTCTTGAAAAAATAAAATAAAATAAAAATCAAACAAACCCTTAGATCAAATTCCTTACTTTTTTTCTTTTATCTATTCTTGAAGAAGGGGAAGAAAAAAACCCAACAAATTAAAGAAACATGTGCATTTTGCTAAAAAGAATGTTAGTTCACTTGAAACATGAACAGATCTAGAAAAAGCAAGTTGTTTTTTCTTATTTAGCTTCTCTTTTTAGAAAAAATAAAATAAAATTAGGGTTTTCCTCCCTTTGACATGAAAGATCTATGTATTAACTGGTTTTTGACTGACCCCCTTTAGGGAAAAAAGAGTGATTTTGTTGTTAGAAATTAGAAACATCAATTCTATGGATAGATCTAAAAATAGCATGTACTTTTGTAGCTATATATATTATTGTTAACATAGAAGGAGTGATGGATGGTTATATTATATTCTTCTAGTCAAGAAAATGAAATGTTAATTCCCCCTCTTGTTTCCTTTTGTTTGCAAGTCTTTTCATTGTTGTTAGCACCCAAATCTAGCTACCCTACCTACATGCATGGTGTTCAACATCAATATTGATTGATTGATTCATTAAGTAGCTTAACTCTATTAATATAGTACTAACTGGTTTCAATGTTTTGATTGGATTGTAAACAGAACTTGGACAATGAAATCAACAAAGTCAAGAAAGACAATGACAACATGCAAATTAAACTCAGGTAAATTTATTAAACTTCTCTCTTCACTCTCTGAGTTTATACATGTGTTCTTGCAATGACCTCAAGTTAATCCATTGAGTTTACAATAATAATAATATACTCAGTGGAATACCACGAGTGGAGATTTTACCACTACCTCATAGAGATAGAGAAGTTGTTTTCGGAAAACTCTCGTCTCAAAAAATCAAGCCCCATAAGCAAAACATACTAGATATGAAAAAAAAAACGAAAAGCAAATGATAGTATGTAAATATGACAAAGTCAATTCATTGAGTTTATAATTAAATATTTATAGATCAACAACAACAACATACCCAATGAAGATAGAGTGTACCTAGATCTTATCTCATGCTCGAATCAAAACATGATTTGAAAGGAAGCAAAAAATGCAAAAGGAGAAAACAAAATATATATATTATTAGGAAAGAAGGTTGTCTTACGTGTTTAATTTCAGACACCTAAAGGGTGAAGACATATCATCTTTGAACATTAGAGAACTCATGATATTGGAAGAAGCTCTTGAAAATGGACTCACTGGTATCCGTGACAAACAGGTACACACAATTTATAATTTTTGTAATATAATGTTCAATGAATTTAATTGTTATATTGTATTTATCACCTTCATTATGTTGCAGAATGAGTTTATCAGGATGATGAGGAAAAAGGTATATCCAACGCCATCTAGTCTACTCTTAATTTTTTTTTAAGAGTCAAACACTTTGACTAACGTTTTAATATGTATTTTTTTAATCATATTAATACGAAAATACTGTAATTTGTAATACTTTTCGTATGTTTTTTGAATATCTAAACTTTTTATTTTAAAAAATGAAATTAGTGTAATTTAATTTAGCTTTAAAAGTTAGTTAAATTAATTCTTGATCGAGAAATATCACATCACACCTAAAAAGAAACGGAATGAGTATTTGAAGTACTTAAATTTTGGTAAATATGAAGTCAAGTAATTAGTTTCAAGTAATTTAAAGTTTTAAAATGAGTTCATACATGCTTAAATTATCAAGTATTTCTAGTTTAGAAATTTTACGTCTTGACTTTTTTAAAATTTGTAAATATTATTTTCAAAAAATCTAATTTATTCAGAATAAAATAAAATTATTTTCTTTAGACAGATGGAGTAGCCTCTAGTTTTTTTTTCCTTATTTATAACAAATAATGTTGTTGTTAACTTTACTGAGATGCAGTATAATTACATTATATCATGTGTTGTATATTTTGTTTCTTATTTTTTTTGACCTACTGTGGTGTTTGGATGGAGATTGCTCAGACTCAAATTATGGAGCAGGAGCAAGATCAACTTAACTGCCAATTGGTATGTTTTAACACATTTATTTGCTCTCTTATTTTCTTTTTTCACAGTTTTAACATGTTAAACGTCTCATTAAAAAAGGCATACTTATTACACATGCATAAGAGGTAAAATTCAAAATTTGAACTCGATAGGTTCAATTATTTTTAGCACTAAGCTTAGTGTATGAATAATATTATGAATTCAAATTAATTATTTTGCCTCGATAAATGCATTATACTTATTTGTGAAAGCTTTGTAAATATGGGTGGTAAATTAACATGTTGACTCATAAAAAATTTAGATATGTATAACCTCGCTTTCTCAAATTTTGATAATGTTTTGTTGAGAACCATTTTGAATGAAGTGATGGAAATCCTACTTCCTTTACTAACATTTTGAGATTGAACCGTCCTTAGAGTAGTACAATAATAAAAGTTTTTTTCGCCGGGAATCAATGAAAAATTTGTTGTATAAAATATGATTTTTTCATTTATTTTCCATCAAAGCAGCTTAATGAAAGAATACATGATGGAAAATAAATTTTCACTGAAATAATGAGAAATTTTTTATTTTTTTCCTATAAAATTCGATTGAATTAAACTATTTGTGAAAATAAGCACCGAACATTTTTCTGTTAGTAATTTTTTAGCATTGGTAGAGGTCATTTAATTGTTGTTAGAGTTAGACAGATAATCATAATAATGTGAAGTTCAGTTATTTATGTAATAATTAATTCTTTTTTTATTTTACATAAAATAGTATTACATATATAGATTTCATCATAAATTATGCAGGATTATCAATTGGTAATCAAATAATATATGATTCTGGTGTGCTGAATTTTATATGTAGCAACTAAAATGTCAGGGTACCAAACATAATTATGTAGCATTTTTTTCTTTTTGGTCTATCCTAAAAAAAATTACTATACTCTAATTAGAAACGATTTAACTTTAAATTTTTTTTACTCTTAATGAAATGATTCTCAGCCACACAAATATTTTAGAATTGTTTTAGACCACAGGTTTCAAAAGTCTTTTCTTTTTTTTCTCAAATATCGTGCCAAATCAGATGATGCCACATAAAATGAAATGAGGAGAGTACTAATTATGTTGATTTACATAGATGAATAATTCACTTTTTTTTTTTTTGGAAAAATTAATGACAGAGGCAACTAGAGATAGCAAGCATGAATAGGAACATGGGAGAAATAGGTCAAGTGTTTGATCAGGCAAGGGAGGATCCTGAATATGGGCAGATGCCTTTTGCCTTCAGAGTCCAGCCTATGCAGCCTAATTTGCAGCAGAGGTTTTAAATCAAATCAAACCTCTAACTATTTTCATAATCAACCAAACAACTTTTATATTATTAATATTTTTATTTATGCTTTCTACAAACTTTGGTGTGTAATATGATGCTACTCTATGCTTTGAGTGACATTATATATATAAATATCTTGAAAGACTGCACCAGTCAACCTTACTCAGGGACCAAGTCCCTACATTCACAATCAACGCAGAATACAGAAAGTAATAACACAACAGTTTTAGAGTGGAAAACTTTCTTGCTCAAGGAAAGAAAAAATCACTACCCGATTCACAGGATTTAGCAATAAATTTCATTAAGCTGAAGGAGCAAAATGATTGTAACCTCTTACAATCCTAAGGAATGATCCACAACTCTCTTTTCCCTTCCCAAGTTACAATGAAATTTCTCTCACACCAGCTGCAACCAGCCTACTCCTAGAATACTCAAACTAAGAATATGAGCAACACTCTCAAACAATAGAAAACATAACCTTTAATCCTTTATGATTTAGGATTCGGTTTTACATTCAAGAACAAGAGACTAAGAATGGAAGAAAAGTATTTTGCTGGATGTTTGATCTTGATCCTTTCTTCACTTATAGCCAGAAATGATGTAGTTGTTTTGTTGTTAAAGTCACCTTTAGATCTGTGACCATGTTTTCAACTTTCCATTATAATACTTTATCCACTCGCTTTGTGAGTGTGTAAAGTATTATCTTATCTGTCCACTTTAAATTAAACAATTTCAAGATAATAAAAGGTAGAATGAGGAGACCATGTGCATATGAATGATTTATTCCACTTGCTTTCACATTCCGTTTGCTCCCAGATTTGGTTTTCATCATTCATGCTCATATTCTATGTGCATCACTGACAGATTTCTGGTGTTTTTGTTGTTTACTCTGTTATCATTAAATATTGCAGAAATGTTCTAATTACTCTAAGATAGACCAGGTCTTTCCCTAGAGTTTGTTACATCAAAACTACATTAGTCTAACATTTTTCCCTTTTTTGATGATGACAAATAATTTGAACATTTTAATAAATTAGGCAGTAAACAGAATGCATGAAGTGCAGACAACAAATATATACCAGTTCCCCCTTAATATATGCACCATACTAACAACAACTTAACATACATTTTAACACACAACTAACTAGTTCAAGCAACTACTCTTCACAACAACATCCCAGAAACAATAACAACAAAAACAACAACAACAACAACAACAACAATGTAAAAGTAGTTATCAGTTCCCCCTTTCAATAGCTATTAAATTAATCAAGTTTCAAGTTAATCAAGTTTCCCCCTTCTCTCAATGTATTCCCCATTTTGACATCATTAAAAAGGAGGACAGTAAACCAAATATGAGACAATAACATAAAGTGATAAACTTATAGCACAATAACAAAATTCATAAGAGAAGTAAGAGGATAATAGATAGATAAAAACAGCATTTAAAGTTAACATTATCCTTTCAACTATTTAAAAATTAACAGAAAATTAATACTAATGCCACAAAAAGATTTGAAAGACACAGGCTAGGGAATTTGGGGAAGCCTAGATTGAAAAGTTTGAAGGACAAGAGAAAGCCTAGCATCAGCTTCTTCATGGCTTTTCAGAAGCTTGTTTGTCAGGTCTTCTACTTTGGCTAAAAGTTCAACATTCTACTTCCTGAGCCTTTCTATTTCTTCAGAACCAGGTCTCTCTGTTGAGAATTTAGCAATTTGAGCCTTTAACGTGACACTCTCATCATTCTTTTGAGTAAAAAACATTGTTAATTCGTCAATCTCGTGCCTTAGTTGTTTCTGCCCTTTGCTTTGAGATTTTCCTTTCTTTCCTCCTCTTGCATCAATGCACTCACATTCAATCAATGTGTTGAGTGACATTACCTTCTTCATTGTCCCCTTAATATCCTTTTCTAGCCTTATTCCATGTTCCTTAAAAACTCTTCCTAGTAAATATCCATAAGTTAGTCCATGTCTATCATCTCTTTTAGTTTTGATTTTGATCATGTGTTCAATCATGATGGCAGGTAGGCTTATTTCATCCATCTTAGATATAGACTCTATCATGAACAAATTTACTACAGTAGCTACACTCCTTTTTTTTGTTCTTGGCAGCACATTCTTATTAACAAACTCAAAATATATTTGGCAAACTCCCTTCAAAAATTTCTTAGCTACACTGGTTTTATTGGAACCAGGTATCTTAGAAATTTCATCAATAAAGCTAGGAGAAGCATGTTTTTCAGCCACAGACTTGATTCCTCCGATTAATACCTTCAGATGACTTCCAAGGATTTCCTCATTCAAATGTATTAACTCTCCATTGACTAGAGAAGTTATACTTCTATCTTGTGTAATCTCCATGTTATAATAAAAATTTCTAGCATCCTTTTCATATAACACAGTGATTGAAAATGAGAAAAGATTTCTATATCATGAACCAGCTCTCTCAATCCAGGATTTCCCACATATACTGGATCGATTACTTTAATTCCCAGCCAACACGTTTTGAGTTTTTATCACCTCTATCCTTTGTTCATTTGTCATTTCAGCCTTAGAACTTAGTACCTCATCTTCTTCATCATCCTCAGACAAGTCCAGCTTAGGATATGAGGATTCTGATTGTCTCTTTGCCTTGGATTTGGTACCCTTTGATTCAATTTTCTTTTTCTCCTTCTTCTTTTTATTTTTCTTTCTTTTCCTTTCTTCTTTGTCTCCACTTTCTTCTTCTTCTATGAAGATATCAACTACATGAACAGGTAAATCAAGTTCTATATCTTTCCTCCTCCGTTTTCTTTTATTTCATGCAGTTTGAGACTTGTTTGTCTTCAAGGCATCACTTAGCAATTTTTGGGCAGATCCCCTGGTTACTCTTTGACCATAACCAGGTTCCTTGACTACATCACTCACTTTTTTTACCTTTCTTAGAACTTCTCATTATTTGTGTCAATGGCACATCATTCTCACCAACATCACCCTCTAATGGCACATCACCCTCATCAACATTAGCCTCTATTGGCACATCATTCTCACCCATATTCACTACCTTAATTTATGACTTTTTTTACAGATTCTTCCCTCACAATTTCTTCACATAATCTTTTAGCTCCTGTATCTGCTTCTTCAACTACATTCTTCTCACCCTCTACATTCTTCTCATTCACAGGCGCATTACACTCAACTTCACACTCAGGCCTAATTTCAGTGCCAAATCAAAAGAAATTTATTTCAGTATTTTTTATTTGAGTCAAACTTTGAATAACAAGTTCCTCACTAGCAGCTAAGATATTAGACTTTATACTTTTACCTATGGGAAGATCACCTTCAAACAGATTTTCTGACAATCCTAGAGAGTGACCCTGTTGATTACAACAATAGGTATTTCTGATTCAACAGGGGATGGTGGGTAAGACAATTGAGGAGAGTTAAGATCAAGGGATAAAAAGTTCCTTACTTGAGAACTAGGCCTTGTTGAGTGGGAAACATGAGTATGACCAAGCCCTTGCTCAGAAATTGAAGGAGTCTTTTGGGACGAGGGATATTGGATGAAGAAATTTCTCCAGTGGGTAGTGTTTCTCAAGGTTCAACATTTCTTCAACGTTGTCCGGAGAAGATGGTTTTGAATCTGCCATTTTTTATTTCTTTGAAGAAAGAGGAGTTTCACAAAGAAAATGAAGAGTTTTTTTGAGAGAAAGAGAGATTTTGATTTTGAAAATGAAAGAGAAAGAAAAAGATGGAAGAAAAATTATAGAAATAAGAGATATGTCCTTTTGAAAAGTAACGACTTGACAATGTTCAGACAAGGGACTTTTGACACGTGGAATAAGCATTAATTATAAGTAAATTCAAAACAGTATATAAATGCTAACCGTATATAGGGACCAGGTCCCATCCTTATGAAACTGTTTTGATCATCTAGTACCTTTCTTCCTTCTCAGCAGAATTTTTTGTGCAAACATACCTATAATAGGTAGAGAAGTTTAGTTTAACACAATTATGTACATCATTCATAACGGATATGTATCCACCAATTCATAGTCAAAATGAGGGATTGCGAGAAAAATATGATCAACTTGTGATTTTCATCAAACCAAGTTTCAACTTGTTCTTTTCAAAAACATCCTTACTCAAAGATTTTGTAAATATATCAGCAATTTAATATTCAGTTTTGCAAAACTACATGCAAATGTTCCCCTTCTCAACATTGTCTCTTAAAAAATGATATCTCATATCAATATGCTTGGTTCTATTATGATGAACTGGATTCTTGGCCATGTTGAGAGCACTTGTATTGTCACATAAAAGGGGTATTGAGTTGGTAATCACTTCAAAGTCTTTTAGTTATTGACGTATCCACAATAGTTGTGCACAGCAAGATGCAGCAGCCACATATTCTACTTCTGTTGTTGAAAGAGCAACTAAGTTTTGTTTTTTGGTACCCCAAGATACCAAGCAAGATCCCAAGAACTGAGCCATTCCAGATGTGTTTTTTTTGTCTACCTAGTACCCTGCATAATCAGCATCAGCATATCCTATTAATTCAAATGAGTCACATGTATGATAGTGTAGGACCAGGTCCCATGTTTTCTAAAGATATCTCAAGATCCTTTTAGTAGCTTTCAGGTGTGATTCCTTAGGATTGGACTGAAACCTTGCATACATTCTCATGCTAAAAACAATGTCAGGTCAACTTGTTGTAAGATATAGTAGTGAACCAATAATGCCTCTATACATGGTTGGATTTACTGAGATACCAGGTTCGTCCAGATCCAGCTTTGCATTTGTTCCCAGTGGAGTGTCTATGGGCGTTGCATCCTCTATTTTGAATTTCTTCAGCAACTCCTTGATATACTTCTCCTAGCAAATAGTTGTTCCATTCAAAGATTACTTGATTTGCAATTCAAGAAAGAAACTCAATTCACCTATCATACTCATTTCAAACTCACTACTCATAAGTTTTGAAAACTCATTACATAGAGATTCTGAAGTTGTACCAAAAATGACATCATCCACATAAATTTAAATAATGAGCAGGTCCCTTCCTCTAGATTTCAAGAACAAAGTATTGTCAATTTTCCCCCTCTTGAAACCCTTTTCAAGCAGGAACTTTGACAATCTTTCATACCAAGCTCTTGGAGCTTGCTTAAGTCTATAGAGAGTCTTGCCCAGCTTCATCACATGATTTAGATAGTCTACATCTTCAAATTCAGGAGGTTGTTTGACATATACTTTCTCCTTCAAGTGACCATTTAGGAAGGCACTTTTGACATCCATTTGAAACAATTTGAATCCCAAGGCTGCAAAAGCTATGAGAATTCGTATTGATTCCATGCAAGCAATAGGAGCAAAAATTTTATCATAATGAATCCCTTCTTCTTGATTATAACCTTGAAATATTAACCTTGATTTATTTCTAACAATGTTACCTTGTTCATCCAACTTGTTTCCGAAGACCCACCTGGTCCCTATGATGGTTCTATTAATGGGTTTAGGAACTAGGTGCCAGACTTTACTCCTTTCGAATTGATGCAGCTCCTCTTGTATAGACATGATCCACTCAGCATCATTCAAGGCTTCTTTCACATTTTTGGATTCAATGGATGAGATGAATGCAGAGAAGGCCACCATACTTCTCATTTTAGATCTGGTTTGGATTTCAGATTCCAGAGGAGAAATAATGTTGTCAAGTGGATGAGATGACAAATGCTTCCAGGTTGATCTTCTTGATGCTTCATCATGATCCTGACTGTCATGTGGACTAGGTCCCTCCTCAAGTACTTCAGCATCCTCAGGGCCATTTGATTCTTCAATCTGTACATCAGGAGCTTCATTCCTATGAAATTGCAGCAACTCCTCAAAGTCAGCTTCATCTAGATTCTGCATTATTCCAAGCTTATCTGTCTCATCAAAAATTACATGAACACTTTCCTCAATACATTGAGTCTTTTTATTAAATACCTGGTAAGCCTTGCTAGAAGATGAGTACCCAACAAATATTCCTTCATCACTCCTTGCATCAAATTTTCCAAGGTCATCTTTCCCATTGTTAAGTACAAAACACTTCCACCCAAATGGTTTTAGATGGCTGACCTTAGGCTTCCTTTCAAATAGCAGCTCATAAGGAATTTTGTTGAGAATGGATCTTATCAAGCACCTATTTGTTACATAGCATGTTGTGTTGACAGCCTCAGCCCAGAATTTTTTTCGTAACCCAGAGTCCATCAACAAAGTTCTTGCAATATCCATCAATATCCTATTTTTTCTCTCCACAACTCCATTTTGTTGAGGAGTTCTAGGAGCTGAAAAATTGTGACTAATACTATTCTCAGCACAAAAGACATTCATCCTAGAATTTTTAAATTCTGTACCATGGTCTGACCTGATCCCTGCTAATTTGCAGTTTAGTTTTGTCTGTATCATCTTTATAAAAATTATCAAGACTTCACAAGTTTCATCTTCGGACTTTAAGATCAATGTCCAAGTGAATCTTGAGTAGTCATCAATAATAACAAAGATGTACCTCTTTCCATCTCTACTTTGAATTTGGACTGGTCCATATAAATTCATGTGAATTAGTTCCAAGGGCCTAGTTGTACTGACTTGATTCTTCTGTTTGAAAGAAGATCTGACTTGCTTCCTTTTCACACAGGCTTCACAAATTTTATTGTTAGAAAACTTCATCTTTGATAAACCCCGGACCAGGTCCCTATCCACAAGCTTGTTTAATAGAGATGAACTTATATGACCAAGTCTTTTGTGCCATAACTCAGTGTTTTTAGTTTTGGCACTTAGACAAGTGAGTTCATCATTCTGCACAGAGTCCAGATCTTTCATATACATGTTTTTAACCCTATCTGCAACAAGGACTACTTCTTGAGAGGTTAAGTTTGTCACTATGCATTTCTCATAATTGAACTTAACCTCATTTCCCTTGTCACAAATCTGAGAAACACTCAACAAGATATACTTCAACCCATTGACATAATACATATTCTCTATTGAGTGTTCCAAGGATTTTCCAATTCTACCAATACCCAAGATATATTCTTTCTTACTATTTTCAAACGAGACGCCTCCACCTTGAAGTGTCTTTACTGAGAAGAAGCTTTCAACATCTTCAGTCATGTGTTTTGAACATCCAATATCTATGTACCAATATTGACTGGAACTTTCTCTCACATGTATATGCATCACTTGTTAGCTTTGGGAACCATCTTAGTCTGGTTCCCCAATAATCAGATAAAGGACTGACAAGTGATCTTTTCACCCACAAAGGTAAGACAACTTTCTTTTTACCAAGGTTGGTCCTTGATTTTAAGGTAGGACCAGGTTTGGTATTGTTATGGACATGACTTCTCAGGCTTTCCTCAGCTCTTTTCAGAGTTGGATAATCTCTTTTGAGATGTCAATTTCTCCCACAGTGAATACACAAGGTTATCAGCCACGATTACATACTTGCTATGAGGATTGTAAGGATGATTCTTTTTCTCATAACCCAGACCCTTCCCATAGTTTGAATTCAAGTTAGTGAGATTGTCTAGGATCCTTGAGGAGGTGGTCCATTTGAGAGACTTGTTCAGTTCTTCCTTAGTTCTGACCAAGTCTCTCTCTAGAGCTATATTCCTCTCTAATGCTAAATTTAGTTTTAATTCAGCATCTTTTAACTTCTCCTCTAATTCAAGTTGTAAGCTACTGATCTCATTTTTCCCTTTTAGCTGAGCTATAGGTCCATTCATGAGTTTATCTTTTAACATCAAGTTTTCTGATCCAAAAATATTCATTTTCTCTTTAATATCCGATAATTGAGTTACTAAAAGAATTTTCTCATCTTGTGATATTTCTAGAGAATTACTGAAGAAATCCTTTTCAACATTTAATTCACACAAGGATTCAATTAAAGTAGCATTCAATTTTTTCAATTTCTTTAAAGAGCAATTATCAAGAGTTTTCTTGAGATCAGAAAGAGTTACCTCATCCTCTTCTTCTTCATCATCAGATTTTTCCATGAAGGCAAACATATCATTGTATACATTATCATCAGTTATGGCCATCATTGAAGCATCACCAGGATATTCAGATTCATCAGAATCACTGGAGGAATCTCCCCCACACACCAAGAGCTTTCCTTACAATATATCAGCAACATTCTTCTTCATGGTTCTGCGTGAGGCCAGGTCCCCCTTCTTGTTATCACCGGCAGTTTTGCCATAATCCTTGTTTTCTTGTTTGATCATAGGACAGTCTTTCATGTAGTGTCCAGGCTTGCTATACTTATGGCATATATCAGATGAGTTTCTGCTTTGAAATTCATTCTTTCTCATGATCCTTTTGAACCTTCGAGTCAGATATGCCATATCAACTTCCATGTCACTTTCTTCATCAGATTTTTCCTTAAGAGCCAGAGATTTTTCTTTCTTAGAGTCATCTTGTAACTTTGAGCTCATAGGTCTGTAGATTGCCCATAAGCTCATCCATAGTTAGAGTCTTCAAATCTTTTTCCTCATTAATTGCATCAACTTTACTTTTTCAGGACTTAGGAAGCAAGTATTTTCCGAATTTTCTTGCTTGTATAGATGAGTTCTCCTAAGCATTTGAGCTCATTGATTATTAAAGTGAACCTGGTATTCATCTTTTGAATTGATTCACCTTCCTTCATCATAAAGTTTTCATACTGATTTGTAAGCATGTCGACTTTTGATTCCTTCACTTGAGCAGTACCTTCATGGGCAGTTTTTAAATAATCCCATATCTCTTTGGATGTTTCACAAGCCGAAATGCTATTGTACTCATCAGGTCCAATTCCACATACCAGAATTTTCTTTGCTCGATAGTTTTTCTCCACCTTCTTTTGATCAAGCTCATTATATTCTCTTCTATTTTTGGGAACCAGTATGGTGATGTCTCCTTGTTTTATTTCACTCATTGGAATATGAGGACCGTCAAGAACAATGTCCCAAAGCTCACTATCCTCAGCCATGATAAAGTCATGCATCCTTGTCTTCCACCAGCCATAGAATTGGCCATTGAAGCGATGAGGTCTAGTAGTTGATTGTTCTTCTTCAAGATTTACAGTAGGAGCAACCATATTTTTTTTGAGATTTTCTCTAGGTGTTAATCTTTTAGAGAGAACCTGCTCTGATACCAATTGAAAGACTGCACCAGTCAACCTTACTCAGGGACCAGGTCTCTACACTCACAATCAACACAAAATGCAGAAAGTAACAGCACAACAATTTTAGAGTGGAAAACTTTCTTTCTCGAGGGAATAAAAAATCACTACCTAATCCACAGGATTTAGCAATAAATTTTATTAACCTGAAGGAACAAAATAATTGTAACCTCTTACAATCCTAAGGAATGATCCACAACTCCCTTTTCTCTTCCCAAGTTACAATGAAATTTTCCTCACACCAGCTGCAACAATTCAGGCTACTCCTAGAATACTCAAACTAGGAATATGAGTAACACTGTCAAACAATAGAAAACATAACCTTTAATCCTTTATGATTTAGGATTCGATTTTACATTCAAGAACAAGATACTAAGAGTGAGAAGAAAAGTATTTTTGTTGGATGCTTAATCTTGATCCTTTCTTCACTTCTTATAGCCAGAAATTGTGTAGTTGTCTTGTTGTTAAAGCCACCTTTAGATCTGTGCATTTCCACCATGTCTTCAACTTTCCATTATAATACTTCATCCACTTGCTTTGTGAATGTGTAAAGTATTATCTTGTCTGTCCACTTTAAATTAAACAATTTCAAGATAATGAAAAGTAGAATGAGGAGACCATGTGCATATGAATGATTTATTCCACTTGCTTCCACATTCCATTTACTCCCAAATTTGTTTTTCATCATTCATGCCCATATTCCATTTACATTGCTGACAGATTTCTGGTGTTTTTGTTGTTTAATCTGCTTGCCATTAAGTGTTGCAGAAATGTTCTAGTTATTCTATGATAGACCAGGTCTTTCCTTATAATTTGTTACGTCAAAACTACATTAGTCCAACATATATATTATGCATGCCTTTTGGGACAGTTTGATTCATGAGTTAAAAGTTTATATCTCATGATTGAAGATATAATGAATCTCAAAATAAGTTTATATCTCAAATTTTGTATTCTTTCCTTTAGTCCCACTTGAAAAGTGGATAAAGAAATTAGTTCCAAGATTATCATCTCAAAATTATAATTTCAGAATAATTTTATTTGTGGACCAAACGATTATTCAGGGCAAAAGCAAGAAAAAGAATAACATAGCTCTTTAAATTCGTTCTTTAGATTTGACCCCTAAAGATTCGGTCCAGTACTATTGCACCTTTTTATAATAATAATTATTTTTTAAAAAGTCAAGGTTATTTCAAATTTATTCCTCTCTATAATAGATTTTACCTATAATAACGTTTATGCTTATAACGATAAGTTTTTTATGAAATAACATTTATTATAACTTTTATATGAAAATAAAATCTCTAATACAGACAATATTTTATTAGAGTTTTTGACTACAGAGTTGTTTGAAAAGCAATCTGATAATTGAAATTAGTGTATTATTAGGATACTAATTTTTCAACCTAGTAATTATTTTGGCTTGTTTGATTGCCACAATGTAATCAATGTAACTACAATTGTACTATTTGGTTGCACAAATATAATACAATGTTATACTATATTTTAAAATAAAGATTAACTATCTAAAATTAAAAATTTATATTAAACAAATAAGAATATTTATAAATAATATTAAATTAAATATTTTAAGATATATATTTGCTTTTGAAAATATATTAATTAGTAAACATATATTCTTAACTAATATTATAAAAAATTATTTTATATTTTTTTGATAGCATATTTTAATTAAATTAATAATAAAAATTAAAGTACAAAATTTTAATGAACATTAGGAAATGCATGTTTGACAAAAATATTAACATTATAAATGTCAATATTAAAGAAAAGTAAAGCATATAACTTTATTCAATAATGAATTCTACTATCATTTAAAAATTAGAATGCTAACAAAATAATGCTAACGTAAAACTAGGAAACCATTGACTTTTGAGTTTATACCACTGGTTATTGGTAATAAATTAGAAGAAATAAATAATAAATAATGTAAAAAAGTTACATGGAATCACATGAAGAAATAAAGGGTGAGAGTGAGAATTAAATAATAAATAGTGTAATATTTTTAGAAATTATTAGAACAATAAAAAAAATTAAAATAATAGAAACTAAAAGTAAATCAAAATTAAAAAAAAAAAAAAAAGGAAGAAAAGAGTTTTAAAAATTTCCATGCAATTATATGGTGTAATTACACCTAATTCCTTACCCTTCCTTAAAAATTGGAGTGTAATCACGCTTCTTTAGTTACACTCATTCCTCTCTTATCAAGTAATTACTTGATCTATCAAACTGATAAAAGAGTGTCATTTAAATGCGACTCCAAAAGTGTAGATCGAGAGAGTAAAAACTTTTGTAAGAATGTAAACTTTAACTTAATTAATGAAAAGGCATGCCAAAGATAAAATTTATGCATGGTGGGATAATATTTGTTGGACAATATAGATGAGTATATTCAAATAAATTCTATTAGCTAAACAGTGGAACAAATTAAAAAATTGCACTCCCTCCGATCCATCTTTTTTAACTCTATTACTTGAGAAGATCAAGTATTTTCCTCTGTATATAATAGGATGATAAAAGGATATGTATGACGAAGTCAAAACTCGAGTAAAAACAGTGGAAGGACACTCGAAATATTTTCCTGTGAGATACGGACTTCATCAAGAATTTGTGCTAAGTCATTTTCTTTTTGTCTTAGTGATGGATGAATTCTTACAGTCTACTCAGGAGGAGATTTCATAGTGTATGTTGTTTGCAGATGACATAATACTAATTGATGAGATGGGATAAAGTTAATAATAGGTTGGAGGTTCGAAGACAGACTTTGGAGTCCAAAAGGTTCAAACTGAACATGACCAAAAATAGAATACTTGGAGCGCAAATTCGGTAATGCAAGGGATGAAGCGGACATCAAAATGAGGCTTGCATATCAATCTATTTCTAAGAAAGAAAGTTTTATATATCTTGGGTCTATTATCCAGAGTAGTGGTGATATCGATGATGATGTCACACATCATATTGGGTAAATTAGGTGAGTTTTATAGAGTGCTGGTTAGAACGTCCTTGTTGTATGGGGTGGAGCTTCAGCCAGTCAAAAACTCACATGTTGAAAAGATATCGATTTGTAAAGATGAGAATGTTGAGATGGATGTGCGGACATACAAGGGATGATATGATTAGGAATGAAATCATTTGCGAGAAGTTAGGGATGACATCTGTGGCAGACAAGATGAGAGAATCAAGATTGCGATGGGTTTGACATATGCAGAGGAGGAGTGTCGACGCTCCTGTTAGGAGATGCGAGAGACTGAATCTATGGGTTAAGCGAAGGGGTAGAGATAGATCAAAAAAGTATTCAAGAGAGATGATTACACAGAAAATAATGGCGCAGCTTGACATTACCGACGACATGTCCTTAGATAGAAAGGATTGGAGATCGCGTATTAGTATAGAAGGTTAGTTGGCTAGTAGGGGTATGTTGATGTCTTACCTTGTGATGCTAGTAGGATTAGTCGTGTCATTATATATTGTGTTGTTATTTTCCATCATTTGTTCTGCTACTTTTTTGTTTATTAAACTATCAGTTGCTTTCCATTCTAGTTATTTTTTTGTCTCGTATTTTTTGCTTTTGGGGTTGATATATTTAAGTTGAGGGTCTTCCAAAAACAGTCTCTCTACCTCTATGAGGTAGTGATAAAATCTGCATACATTTTAACCTCCCAAGACCCACTTGTGAAATTACGCTGAATATGTTGTTGTTAAGAAAATCAAGAAAACATTTTTTCAAAAATGCTTTCAATTTCACAACTACTATGGTTTTGTCAAGTATCTTTTATTATTAATACTACAAAATAATTATTTTAACGTGCATTAAAATTGTAAATGACAAAATAAAATAAAAAATGTGACAATCATGAAAAAGACTGAGAAAGGAGTGAGGAATGCTGTGAATAGAGATGTTTTGATTTGTGCATATGCTCACGTGGAGCTAGCTAGTAGTTTTTGTTCAGACTTTATATATTAGATATTAGATCTTATTAAATATTTGATAGTGAACTCACGCCTTGTAAAGCAACAAATTATGAGTTCATGTAAATAGGTTCTTGGTCTTTCAAAAGAGTTAGAAAGTTGTATTCCTCCCTATCCTACAACGAAATTTTTGGATTCATCTAACAGCTCTCCAGTACTTCAAACTTACCATTGTGCTCCTGTAGATGTCTTCTCTTATTCATTTGCCATCATAAAAGGTACAACTTATACCATATCTTTCGTATGTCCAGCTACAAATGAGTTCACACTAACTTGCCATTTTGTAAAATGCTAAAGATGGATATGTTATCAATCAATGCATCTTCTTGCTTAACCAATAACAATGTCGATGAGCTCACCTTGTACAAGAGACTTACACCAGAACACATCATATTTGTAACTCGTTATCATTGAGTTGTAGTCCTGAAACAACATACCCAGTAGAATCCTACAAGTGGGATCTGGGGAGGGTAGAATGTACGCAGACCTTACCATTACCTCATAGAGGTGGAGAGGTTGTTTCCTGAAAACCTTCGTCTCAAAAACCCATAAGCAGTTATAGTCCTGAAAACTATCCCGAAATAAAAACAAAAAGAAGAAGAAGACCACTAAGGATCAAAATACATCCGTAGTACGTATACCTTTGTTTCTTTACAAATATACAAAGCATCACATTGCAAAAATGATTTGATGATGAATATGTACACTTCTTCAGTGTGAAGCAAACCAAGTCTCTACTTGGAAGTCCATACCAGCCAAATCGAAACCAAAGTAGAATGTCATCCAACTAACTCTGTTTCCTCCTATCAACTTATGCTCTGATCAATAACTCATAAACATTACAGTTATGATCACCAGAAACACGCTTCAACATTTCAAAACTTTTACGGCTGCCAAGAAATTCTATTCGCTTGAATTCTACACGATCACGCTCACTAGTCTCTTTACTGCAATAAACTGATCTTAGTCGGTCAGCATTCCTTGAATCTGTGTGAATTGCTACCTCTACCTCTCCACTGGACATGTTTTCCTATAAATATCACATAGTGTTTCAGGATTTAGAAAGAGCATTTTCAAACTTTTGCCCAAGTAAAAATTGAGTGTAGAACTGATCCAATTATTTTAAAGAAATGAAATCTTCTAGTATTTATCCATTCTTGAATAAAAGCAGGTGAATCTTTTTTTTTTTTTTTTTTGATGACGAGGGAAACCCAGAGTCGCTACCCTTGGGGTGCACATAAAGGTAAAACCTCTACTCCTATGCAATAGCTCGCAAATCACATAGGAGAGGTAACCGGCTAGGCGCTCGACCTAGAAGGAAAAACCTCTAGCTTTCGCTAGCTAGAGATTTCGAACTTGAGACCTCCAACATAGAAGTCCCAAGCCAAATCTATAAGCAAAAGCAGGTGAATCTAGCAAAGGATAAATCGATACCTGATAAAATGCATATATGTAATCCAACACCTGTAAACACGTGAACCCTTTTTCACTAAAAAAAGTCCTGGAACATGGACCCATTTCTGAATATCGATCAACTGGAAACAGTATGGTAAGGAAGTTGGTTTTCAATATCAGCTCAGCCTTCTCACTGCACTCAAACAAACACAAAATATTGCTATTTCTTTAATCAATGCCATTTCTGAAAAAGACTTGCCACAAAAAAAACCAACATGATATGCTCGGTGAAACAATGATACGCAAAATAATGTGCATACAAATATCAAGATACAATTTGACACAGCTAAAATAATATTGCAAGATATCATAGCAGTGGCATGCTTTGGTCAATGTGAAAGAAATGCGAGAATTCAAAATTTTTAAGTCTGCTAGTTGAAACTGTAACAGTCACTGAAAGTAAGAGATCTCACAAACCTTTCTGAAAGCAGTCGGGATAAGTTCACAAATGAAGCTTCAGATGCTTTGTGATCCTCCTTTGCATCAAAAAACACAGATGTGTTCTGTTGGTTTGTATCTTCAACGCTAGAAGAGTCCATGTAAATAGAAGCAGTTGAAGTTGACTCAGATATCGACCAGCAGATGGAATCTAGAAGGCTGCTGGGAGATAGGTGACGTAGAGGGGTTTGACATGTCTGCAAATCAAATGGGCAAATAAAATTAAAATTTTCATTGAAAATAGTAAAATGTACTTACAATATACTTACGAGATCATAATTAATAGTAGGCTGGGCACTACACAAACAAGAGAAGAACAGGAGTGAAAAGAATTAAGTTAAAGCCTACGTGACTCCTGGCAATGCTTAATTGTCATTGTGGTAAAGCACTAAGAACAAGTAATCTACCAGTGAACTATAATTTCTTAAATAAACCAAAATCAGGCCCAGACTATGAGAACTAAAGTACATGATTCCTGTTCTCCTCTAAAGTGTTTTGGAATGGCAGCTTGGGATCAACACCAAGCGCCCCAACCTTGGGCTGAACCACTCACAATTAAGAAGTGTTAGAATGAGTGCTTCCAATCTAACTAGGGACCAGATCCATTGTTAGAGTAATGGACTGGACATCCATTGTTAGAGTAATGGACTGGACAGAAGTAACAGTGCACAAAATTTTTACGTGGAAAACCCCTTGCTCAAGGGAGTAAAAAACCACGACCTGCCCGCAGGATTTCAATGAAATTCCATTATCATCTAAGAGAGGAAATTATTACAAACTCTTGTCATTCTAAGGATTAATCTCCTAATCCCTTCCTCCTTACAATGATAACTAAAATTTCCACCTAAGCAACAACTTTTGTTGCCTACTAAACTAATTTCCCAAACCAGTTTAGACTTTTCTTCTTAGCTAACTCTAGCTAAGGATCCAAAATACAAGAAAGAGTTGTTTTGACCAAAACACCAAGTTCCGTTATAGAACAAGACTTGGTTTACAAATGGAAGAATGAAAAATCACACTTTAAAGATTTATCCTCATAACAACACTGATAAGAGTAAAACTGAGCAGTGTACAACTTATTCTTAAAGATGATTTCTTTCTTCTCACTAAGACTCTTTTACTCTCAATTTCTAGATGATTTTTCAGGTCTTCAAATGCTTCAATATATAGCCATGTTTGAAGCTCCTCTGTCGTGTGTACCATGTTGTCCATCACACTTTACAGCCTTCATTCCATTTGCTTTCTTCATACTTTATTGAGAAGATAATGTTGCATGTGTGTTCTAAATGAAAGATGATGTTGTATATCATTATAAGTCACTTTGAACTTAGACAAAGAATTCTTTCCAAGAGTAAACAATTCTTTTTCTAGACAAAAGCTTACACACTTCCTTATTCCCATAAAGCATATTCCTTTCTTTTTCCAAGATACATTAAAATAATGTTTCATACACTATTTTAATTTACATCTGGACCATGCATGCTTTTTGACAGATGTGAACAAGATCTTTCAAATGATTTCAACTAAATGTAACAGCCAAGTAGTTTAATTTAGATAAGCCTTCAGTTTTCAGTTTCTGATATGGGACTTGGTACCATATTACATTTATCATGAGAAATTTGTCAATTCATCAAAACTTCAACTTAACAATTTCCCCCTTTTTTATGATGACAAATTCATAATTTCGAAGAATTAAGATTGTATCATGTTCCCCCTATCAGTTTGCTTCCACCTATTTGGAAAGTGTCCTCCATTGAAGGTAGTTGTTCTTCTGGTTTCTGGGTGACTTCTGCAGTTGGGGAACTTTGACAAGGGACAGATCCCTCTACAAAATTATGAATGTTGAAGCCCTTTTCTCGTCTTTAACTTTTATCAATCCCTTTTTGTGCATGAATCTATTCCTCTCAAACATTTCTTTACTCAAAGACTTAGTGAAAATGTCAGCAATCTGATCTTCAGTCTTGCAAAGTTTCATGATGACATTTCCCTTTTCAATATTATCTCTCAAGAAATGATGTCGGACATCAATGTGCTTAGTTCTTTTGTGATGAACAGGATTTTTTGCCATGTTGAGTGCACTAGTGTTATCAAATAACAAAGGAATTGTGTGTGTGATTACACCAAAGTCATTGAGTTGTTGTATCCACAACAGTCGTGCACAACACGAGGCAGCAGCTACACATTCAGCTTCTGCAGTTGAGAGGGCAACTGAATTTTGCTTTTTAGTTCCCCATGATACTAGACATGATCCTAGGAAGTGAGCCATTCCTGACGTGCTTTTTCTATCCACTTGATAACCTGCATAGTCAGCATCAGCAAATCCTACAAGTTCAAAGGTATCACCTGCAGGATAGTATAGGACCAGGCCCCATGTTTTCTTCAAGTACATAAGAATCCTTTTTGCAGCCTTTAAATGTGATTGCTTAAGCATTGCTTGAACCTTGCACACATTCCTACACTGAATACAATATCAGGTCGACTAGCCGTTAAGTAAAGCAATGAACCAATGATACCTCTGTACATCTCATTTACTGGATTTCCTGACTCATCTGCATCCAGTTTTGAGTTTGTGCCCATAGGAGTGTCAATTGGTTTTGAGTCCTCCATTTCAAATTTCTTCAATAATTCCTTGATGTATTTTTCTTGACAAACTGAAGTTCCTTCTGAGGATTGCTTGCTACAAAAAGAAGCTTAATTCCCCCATCATGCTTATTTCAAATTCACTTTTCATAAGGTTAAAAATTCATCACACATTGAATTTGAAGTAGCACCAAAAATAATGTCATCAACATATACTTGAATGATTAATAAATTCCTACCTCTAGTTTTCAAGAATAAAGTATTATCAATTTTACCTCTCTTGAAATCATTTTCTAGTAGGAAAATTTGATAATCTTTCATACCATGCTCTTGGTGCTTGTTTCAATCCATAAAGAGCCTTATCCAATTTGAAAACATGATTTGGATAGCTAGGATCTTCAAAATCAGGAGGTTGCTTGACATAGACTTCTTCTTTCAAGTAGCCATTTAGGAAAGCACTTTTGACATCCATTTGATATAACTTGAATCCCATGTAAGTTGCAAATGTAATGAAAATCCTAATTGCTTCCATTCTTGCCACAGGTGCAAAGGTTTCATCATAGTCAATACCTTCTTCCTGATTATAACCTTGAACCACTAACCTTGATTTGTTTCTTATAATTGTTCCATGTTCATCACATTAATTTTTGAAAACCCACCTGGTCCCAATGATGGTTCTGTCAGATGGTTTTGGGACCAAGTGCCATACCTTACTTCTTTCAAATAGGTGAGTCTTCTGCTCCAATCTCTACATTCGAAAAAGCCCTAGTAGGATGTCCCCTGACTCCCTGTTGATTAGTTCTAATCCTCAAGAAATTCATGAACAAAACCCTTCACTGTCTGAACATAAAAATGGAGAAACAAGTGCAAATGTGACTCTTGAAGATGTATTAGGCACTTCTGAAAATATTGATGTTGGTGAATCTAGAAAAATGGTTGAAAATTGGACTGATGTTAGGACAGGTGTAAATGTTGCATATGAGGATGGTTTAAATGTTGAAACTAGGACTGAGGTGAATGTTGAATCTGAGAATAGGGATGGTTTGAATGTAGACGACCAGAAAATTGATGAAGATGATTTGCCCATAGCCCTGGTCTGTAGTACAAGGAGAAAGATGGCTACAACCTCTTTTCAACAAAAATTGAAGAGAATAGCCACTTCCTCTAAAAAGGATAAACCAAAGTCTACAAGAAGTTCATCTAGGATACTTTTGCAAGAAGCCCTAGTAGCAAACAAAGTCCAAACCCACCAAAACAAAAGGAAAAGGAAAAACACATGGTTCATGAAAACAATAATCCAGAGGAGGATGTGGTTGAAGTGTCTTCAAAAGATAGTGAAGGGGAGGTAGTCAAAACAGCTGAAAAGAAGAGAAAGAAGGTTGTCAGAAGAATAAAACAAAGTTGTGTAAAATCAAAAACAAAGCAAAAAATGGATAAAGGGAAGGAAGCAGCAACTGAACCAAATGTTGCTGATGAGTCAGAGATGCCCTTTGAGGAGGTACCTGGTCCTTCTCAAGAACTGTCTAGAGAGGAGAGGCAGAGGATACTAAGCACCCAAAAGGTTCTCAGTGGAAGGGTGATAGACCCTGAATATGCTGACTGACCTGGTAGATGCGTGGCCTATACCTACACTTCATGCAAAAGAAGTGAAGGAATTTTACTGCAATCTGTGGAATAATAATGATGGCAGTATGGATACAATGGTCAATGATCAAAGAATCCATTTGACAGAATATATCTTGAGTAAGATTTTAAGGGTTAACAGGGCAGGGATCAAATGTGTGGCTAAGTGTTTACCTTCTCCAGATTTCATAACTGAAATTGTGAAGGGGAGTACTCAAAGGCACAAATGTGCCTAAGAAATTCATGAAGAATACCTTCCAACTATTTTTTGAGTTTGTAAACAAAGTCCTTCTGCCCAGAAGTGAGAAGAGGACAGTGGCCACTGCCTCATACCTCTTTTTGATGGAGAAGTTGAGCAAGATGGATGATATATATCTGGCAGGTATAATGATGGAACATATCCAGAAGATTGTAACCAAAAAGGATCGTAATTGGCTTATGGGTACTTGCTTGGAAAGGTGCTGGAACATAATAAAGTTCCTCTTTGTGTGGGAACTAAAGGAACCATTAAACAGGCATTCTCTTTACACACTCTTATAGAGTGTGAATGTATGGAAGATAGAGAAGGGAAAAACAGGACGTCTCAAGACCTCTGAACTGCTTGAAGTTCAAGATCAGCTCAGACATGAAATCTCTGGCTTGTCTGAGATTATTCAACAAAAGGATGTAGAAATTGCTAAGCTGAAGGCTGGAATGGGGCAGACTTCTGAAGCAGGATCAAGTACTTCATTAGTTGTTCTTCAGGCTGAAAATGCATCACTAAAAGAAGAGAATGCAAAACTGACAGCCAAGGTGAATGAACTAAAGGATAAGCTAATCCAAAGTCATGAGAGTTCAGCTTCATGTATGCACTTCTTCTTCAAAACGTCACTTCCAAACCTTAATCCTATCTTTCATTTTGTTGGCAAATATTAAGACTTTAATATTTTGATGCTACTTTCAGTGTAAATTTATGTTTGTTGGATCTGTTTTCTCTCTATAACATTATCTTTCCTTAACCAATGCTTGAGTATTTATCTTTATTATTCTAAAATCATCATTCGGTTTACTGTTTCCCTTTTTCGATAATGTCAAAAGGGGGAAGAATATTTGTATTTATTCTTGCATTTGCATTTATTTGTGTGCTTCTGCTGCTGTTAAGTGTGCTACTGGTTGTGGTTATGATAAGATGTGAGTACTGTTGTTAAGCTGCTGTTAAGTGTGCTACTAGTTGTGGTTGTGATAAGATGTGAGTGCTTGATATTGTTCAGAAATCCGTCAGTTGTGATAATTGTATTGTGTGTTGCTATGTGTGAATTTTCTAATAGGTGGAAGCAAACTGATAGGGGGAACCTGATACAATCTTAATTCTTTGAAATTATGAGTTTGTCATCATAAAAAAGGGAAAAATTGTTAAGTTAAAGTTTTGATGAATTGACAAATTTCTCAGGATAAATGTAATATGGTACCCGGTCTCATATCAGAAAATGAAAACTGAAGTCTTATATAAATTAACATTACTAGGCTATTACATTTAGTTGAAATCATTTTAAAGATCTTGTTCATAACTGTCAAAAAGCATGTGTGGTCTAGATGTAAATTAAAATAGTGTATGAAACATTATTTCAATATATCTTGGAAAAAGAAAGGAATATGCTTTATGGGAATAAGGAAGTGTGTAAGCTTTTGTCTAGAAAAAGAATTCTTTACTCTTGGAAAGAATTCTTTGTCTAAGTTCAACGTGACTTATAATGATGTACAGCAACATCTTCCGTTTAGAACACACATGCAATATTATCTTCTCAATAAAGTATGAAGAAAGCAAATGGATTGAAGGCTGTAAAGTGTGATGGACAGCATGGTACACACGACAGAGAGCTTCAAACATGGCTATATATTGAAGCATTTGAAAACATGAAAAATTATCTAGAAATTGAGAGTAAAAGAGTCTTAGTGAGAAGAAAGAAATCATCTTCAAGAACAACTTGTACACTGCTCAGTTTTACTTTATCAGTGTTGTTCTGAGGATAATTCTTTAAAGTGTGATTTTTCATTCTTCTATCTGTAAACCAAGTCCTATTCTATAAAGGAACTTGGTGTTTTGGTCAAAACAACTCTTTCTTGTATTTTGGATCCTTAGCTAGAGTTAGCTAAGAAGAAAAGTATAAACTGGTTTGTGAAATTAGTTTAGTGGGCAACAAAGGTTGTTGCTTATGTGGAAATTTCAGGTATCATTGTAAGGGGGAAGGGATTAGGAGATTAATCCTGAGAATTACAAGAGTTTGTAATAATTTCCACTCTTAGATGATAATGAAATTTCATTGAAATCCTGCAGGCAGGTCGTGGTTTTTTACTCCCTTGAGCAAGGGGTTTTCCACATAAAAATCTTGTGCATTGTTACTTCTGTCCGGTCCATTACTGTAACAAGGAATCTGGTCCCTAGTTAGATTAGCAGCACTCATTCTAACAAGACTAAACATGAAATTCATGCCAACACAAACTTGAATTAAGATGTTAGATCTAAAATGAGAGTTACGCCATGTCACAACAGATAATCAAACAATATTAAGTGACATATTAGCCTTAACAGCAAACAGTATTACAAGCCTAAAACATCCATGCATCTATATGAATTTTGGTGGCATCATTTAAACGAGAAATGAGCTGTATGACAACAATTGAAGTGTTTTTACCTGCATACGCCAACCACGACGCTTCCTCACTCCCTCTTTGGCAACATTGATGACATTTTTCCTTTCTTCCTGGCTTACTCTAGGTGTAGAACTTGTTACATCTTGAAGATAAGCACCAGTTTTGACATCCTATATTCATAAAAATTAAAATTGAACTACAGCAAGAAAATCATCAAAAGATCCTGCTACAATGCAAAATATTCAGGAAAATATATAAATCAAAAACTCAAACTTGTCAGTATGTGTATGTATGTATCAGTGTGTGACCAATTTGAGGTCACACACGGGAGGCCATCCTACCCAACTAATCACTTGCTACAATGTCAGATATTTTTATGGTAAAATCAATTTAAACAGAAAGTCCCAGAAAAATCTAGACAGCTTTCAACAGGTAAAGCTACCAATTCCTTGCAAAATTTCAAAAGCATTGTCTAGATGCCGCACCTAACAACTAGACACAATATTCACATTAGTGAATTGCAGGATAAAAGTTTCATGTAAAGTTGATTATAAATCCCATTCAAGATCATGACGCCATTCATTTAGTACTCATTTTAGTAGAGAAACTGGGTATAAACATCTTGAAGTTTAGGAAAGGTATAATGATGGCAACCCAGGCAATGCCTACGTTGGCATCCATTCAGCATATTTCACCTTCCTGGCATTCATCTATGATACTTGTTCAGATCAAGAGAGGTACTTGAGCTATTGAATGACAAGGAACAACCTCACTAAATATCTGAAGAGCAAATTAACGAACACCCTCACTAAATATCTGAGGACCAAATTAGCTTACAATATCCACAAGAAGCAAAAATCACTATCCTCTAAATATAGCTTGCTCTGTTATCCGTTATTATGGTCCGCCTTTCCCTCAGTAAGTACAACTATCAAGAATACGTTACAAATAGAGAATTATTTTGTTGATTGAACATGTGAAAAGTTAGCTTCTTCTTTTTTCTTTTTTTTCTTTTTTTTTTTTTGGATAATAGTATAGAGGAAACGTTGTGTTGAAAAGAGTAAAAGAAGGGTCCTGCTGAACTTTATGTATTATGTAAAAAAGTATAGTAATAATCATTTCGGAGCAAACAAAAAAGATTACTTCCTATTACTTCATTTTGGATTAATGAAGAACTGAGAATTCATATAGTCAACCCCAACTTGTTTTAGACTGAGGCATACTTCTTCTTGTTGTTGCAAGAGTAAATAAATAACTTCATTTTTCAATGCTCGGTCCCCTTACTTGGAATATCTCACCGAGTTTAGCTCAGATCCAATTGCAACATTCTATAACTACTCCAAGTCCAAGCTTATAGTAAAGAGCAAGGATAAAGAGCTGCTATATCATTGGGAAACCGTATACAGGTACATAACCAAAAATACATGGTCTATCTAAACTTCTTAGGTTGACCAAAAGACGACTCTTAAGATATTGTATGAAATTACCAGAAAACCCTTATGATACATATTTTTCTTTGAGCTTTGGGGGAAAACCAGAAAAAATGAGTAGGTCATGGTCCAAATTACGGTTAAAACACCTAGCATAAATCACAAAATGCTAGGCCCGGATCCTTGAACCAATATTGACTAGTTTTCTGTGGACTTCGACCCAATTAAAGCCCAGATTATGTGACTTCTTGATAAGATGGTGAGCCTTGTAAAAAGATGTGACAGGCATGATTCCAGCCATAGGCATATCTGCTACTTATCTCGGATCAAGGGCTTACTGGTAAGAGATCATATGGAACATTACATAAGCTTTCACTAAAGACAAAAGTTTTGCCACTTCACATCTATACCTTGCTAAAAAACTTCAAGCACACAATCCATATGTGCTCACAGATCAGAACCAAAGTCTACTACAGAGAATATACTGCACCGTGGAATCCACCTCAAAAGAAAGATTAACTAGATCCCTCAATTTGTACGGTGTCCTTGTATGAGAAAGAAAAAGACAAATATGCTTTGTATATTTGTATGATGATATAAAACAATTTGCAAACTAATGGAGGATTGTAATAGAGACCGAAAGCTAAATATCCTTGGATTTAAACAACAGGAAGATATTCTAAAACAATCTTTAAAATGATAGAGTAAACACCTTGGAAAGTTCATCAATAACCATTAGAAAGAAGGGTCACTAAAAGAGGAGAAGAGGGAAAATGGATGGATGTGAATACATACCTTACTAGAAATTGTATTCTGAACGTTATCAAGTGATATTCCAGTTTGCCTAGCCAAATCAGCAGACATATGAACAAGCCTTTGCAGGCGCTTTTCCTTTGCACTCTTCAAAACCCAAAGCGGCTGACAAAAAGGTTTATGTCAATGAAGAAATGAGACAGGAGAATGATACAACATTCCTCGAGGAGATACTAATAGAAGGACTAAAGCAAAGTTCTTTTCCAGGACAAGATAAAAGTGGCATCAGAAAAATGCAATTCATCGAACTTAAATTTTCACATCCGATTTTAAGTTGCGAACATGAGAAAGCATTCAGGCCTTCTCACTAAAATAGATGAAGTAACACTTACTGTAACAATGTTAGAGGTATGGCCAAGGTATTTCCGAATTGAGTTTCCTTCGCAGACTACATGACTCGCACTGCAACCAACAAACCACTGATTGATCAAACTAGCACCTTCTGCTGCTGCAGACTCGATGACCTAAAATTTACAACAAGTCAGAAAATTTAGTCAAAAAACCTTTAATAATATGAATTGAATTAGATGGCATAAGCTTCAGAATATGATGCAATATAGGAATTCATATTGCTGTAACAAGCAAAGCAAAACACCAAGTGGCATAGCACCAGTTTTCAGTGAAACAAAAAGCATAAAATATAAGACTTGGATAAGAAGCACTACAGCAAAACAATCCAGTATAAGTTGAACAAAATATTTAATTTTGAGCCTTTTTATAACAACCTCAGCCTACCTTACTACGCAGCTCATCAGAAACATCTGTATCAACATAAAAGGTATGACCAAATAGAGTCCTTCGCTTAGGTTCTCTTTCAGCATGCACTAATGGCTCTTCAATCATATCACGTGGTTTGCTATGTTCAGATAATGCAACAGGGAGACATGATTGCTGCTTGCTGCCTTTCTGAACAAGCCCGTCGATATCATCTACAGATAAACCACCTTGTCCAACACCTTTGACACTATAAAGGGATTCACTCAGCCTCACTGGAGCAAACATAAGCAATAATGTCTTAGTCATACAGAAATAAGGAAAAAAACCACAAATCCCCTAAACCTTCAGAAAAAGAAATCGCAGAAATATGAGTTGCACCTTATTAACAAATGCAAGTAAAAGGTTTATTTATTATAGAAGGAAACATATTCTTGTTAACCATCAATTTTGGAACTTCTTCAGTTGATAATTCATGTAGATACATCTTAAACAGAAGAATGACAACTCAACTTCAAGAAATTAAAACAGCAGCTTATCTCTCTCCAAATAAAAACATGAAGGATAATGCTAAGCATCTCAACCATTTTAAAATCAAATGGCCAAGCATCAAGTTTAGGTAATTCAAGCAAGTCTATATATTCTTTCTGCTCAATGTACAAGTAATTGGAAGTTTTTCCAAAATATATATTTTATGTGTTCTCACAAGTCATATCCTTTGCCATAAAAGAGAAGTGGGTGCAAAATCTTGTATCCGCCTTTGCTGGAAAGAATCATTAAGAACCACAACTGACTAGTTATTTAAATTGAAAGAAATAAAGGTTACCAAAACAAAAGAAGGATCAGCACGTTCAACAGTCCACTTCAAGGGGAAAAAATAATAAAATTAATCAATTGAAAAGCATAAAACCTGCAATACAAGAGTAGTACAGAAAACAAGTACTGAAGCTTACTGCATCAGCCCAATTAAAATACAAAGAGAACAATTCTTACCGTTCCTTCTCACGCTGTCCACAAACCATGCCAATGAAACAACAAGGAGACCATTTTTTAAACCATGTTTCGATGCATGCTCAAATTTTCGTCCAGAAAAACTGTAGCAGGCATTAAGGAATATAAATACAAGCAACAAATTTGAACCAACCATTAGACCTGAATCACCGGATAACCTGGATCTTACAAGAAAGTTACAAACATTTAAATAGATTCACCTATCCAATTTTCATTTCTCCGTCTTGTTTAAGTATGGAAAATATAAGTAGTCAACTGGAAAAAAAATACAAAAAAGTGTCATTTACTAGAGTTGGAAACAGAAAGTGGGTATGGAAAACTAATGATCAAGGAAAAAGAAAGTGCAGAAACAAAAGGATATCTGGACCACCAGATGAGTACATTGAGGGTGCAAATGCGGGCTGTATTTACCGCCTAATCTCTCTGTTGCTTCCATCACTTGCTTCCTAGCTTCTGGTATAAGATATTGAAGAAACAAGAATTAGTGATAGAATATATCATGACACACCAATATCAACTTCATATTCTAAAAAAAAAAACAATATTTTTCATGTCTTCTTTCAATTCACATCAGTTTTTAGCTCAAATATTCCAACACCATAGTAAGCAAAATGCATCACAGACCTTTAGAAAGTCCAGTGACACAGATAACAAGCCCAGAAAATGGACAGTTGGATGGAGTGGTGAGTATTGATTGAGACATAACAGAGGAAGAGGAAGCAGGAGACATAAAGGGTTGCAATGAATAGGATGGAATCCCTCTGAATGAAGAGGACAAGTCCACTAACAGCTTTGAACACCCTTTGCTGCTTACCACCTCCACTCTTCCTCCCCCACCCATTTCAACCAAACATCAAAAGTAATAAAATGGTTCAAAGGGAGGGAAAAACAAAAGCAAAAGGGGAAAATTAAAAACCCCAAGTGGAATTTTGTCCTCTTTTCTGATTGTTGAAAGAAGTAGAGAAGGGGGTTGAAGGAAAAGGAAAAAAGACTGAATATACTAATAGAAGAAAATGGTGTAAAAAGTGAAGATTTTGGTCAATAGGTATAAGATTGAAGAGACAAATGGAACATCTGGAGTTTCCCTTTTCTTTATCACATTCTTTGAGTCATAGGGAAGCGAGGAAAAGGGGTGTTTGGAATGATGAGTACTTGGAGTCTACAAACAATAAAAGAACAGAAATTTTCCCACTATTTAAGAAAAGAAGAGAGGAGGGTGAGAGAGTTGAGGATTTGAAAGTTGAAAGTGGTAGCAGTCTGAAACAAGAATCTCATGCATGTAAAACTTTATTCAAAAATGGTGGATTTGTTGTGATTCATAACTTTTGCTTTTTTGAGGGTTTCAGAAGTGAGAGAATGGAAGGAAGAACGAGAAAGGGGGAGTGGGGGGCCTTTTTTTGAAGTTCAAACGGGCATTCTCGCTCCACACTTTTGGACAAGAATTCCAAAAAGTTGGATTAGCTTAAAAATTCTAATCACAATCATATTGATGCAAAATTTGGTTATTTTCTTAATTTTGCATTGACAATATATAATTTTCATTTGGTGAGAGTTCGATTATATTTGATTTCGTATTGTATAGGACTTAATTTGGAGATTCGAATCGGATTATATTGAATTTTGTGTCACATAAGGCTGGCTCTGTTTGGGGACTCGAATTCAAAACTTGTAAATATCGGAGGAGCAGTCTCATTCACTATATTACATTCTTTGATGGTAACAATATACAATTATTAATACTATAAATATTTTATATAATATTTTTATTAATATATAATTTTAGATACTGAAAATTGATTTAACTAATAAATAATTAATGTTAGTGATAAAACAGAAAAAATTTCTCTAATTAAAATAATATGAAAAAATCTATTTAAAATAATATGAACAAAGTAAAAGCAAAACAAAGAGAGTAAAATGGGGGGTGGAAAAGTGGAGAGAGTAAAATTGGGGCAAAAAAACAGAAGAGAGAATTAGAAGATGAGAATTTAAACTTTTAATGGCTGAAATTTAATTGATTTATGTCATTAAAATCTAATTTATTTTATGTGTCAGTCATCAGAATAGGAATTAGGAGAAAATAGAGAAAAAAGAAATGGAGAGGAGCCTCCTCCGATTATTTGTATCTCTCTTTAGATAATATCACTTACGTACTCCCTTTATCTCATTTTTAGTTGTCATGTTGCGATTTTCGAAAGTTAATTTAATTAATTTTTAAAATTAAATTAGATTAAATTAAATCAAAATTCATGTTTTAAAATAAAATTATAAAATTTTTGAAAACTATGAAAAAAATAATTATTAATTGTAATTTTTTCATAAACGACACTAACAACATATCCAGTGAAATCTCACAAGTGAGATTTGAAGATGCTAAAATATACGCAGACCTTACCACTACCTCATAGAGATGGAGAAGTTGTTTCTGAGATTTTTACATATAATAGAACTATATTTTAAAATATTTAAATTTGCATCATTTGACTCTGAATAAAAACCATAACTAAATTTCCAAAACAATTGACATCCATTAATGATGATTGTCTTTTATTTCTTATAATAATATAATAAACTAAGTTTTTTTTATTCAAATTATAATTATCTTAAAAGCGGCAGTTGAGCTACTTCAGTTACTTGCTTCATTGTCGGTCTTTTGTTTTTCTTAGCTACTCAAGTAGGTAACAAGTAAACGTGTCTGCCTGAGCAGCTTCAAGGTATATCTATAATTTCTCGCAGTTGTTGAGTTGCTTTAGTTGTCTGCTTGACGTACCTGCTTGAGCAACTTAAGGATATATCTGTAATTTCTTGATGGTTCTTCCGTTTTAATTTATTTATTTTAATATTACCGAATTTTGTATATTTAACAATTAGTAATTTAAAATAATTTTAAAAAAATATATTATGTAGGAGCATAAAAAATTATAAATTATGATGATTGAGAACTTAAAATGTTTTAAAAATAAATAAAAAAGTCATAAATCATAAAATTTAAAAAATCTTAACTTTCGAATTTTAGCAGTGTCGCATAAATTAAAACAAAATGTTCTATAGGTCTCAATAATTAATAATTTAAAACTTTTCAAAATATAAAAGAATTTATTAATTTCATATAAATCAAGATAAAAAGATTATATTGAACCGCTGGTACCACGAATTTTACAACTAATATAATCATAATCATAAATAAGAGATGATTTCTTGGAACATTTCTCCATGCATCTCGATTTAAGGAACCATAAAGGCTATCCCGTTAAAGTAGCAGTGGCATATAATTTGCTATATCGAGTCTAAATTTCACTTGTTAGAGTGTGGGTGGTTGGCACGTATTATCTTGTACTATATAAGTAATATTTTATTTATTTTAATTTATATGAGTTATTTTGATTAAGTATAGAGTTTAAAAAATTTATAAAATTGTGATTTAAAATAAGTACTAGATATTTTTATGATTAAAAATTTATTTTATTAATAATATAATGAACATTTTAAAATTAAATTACTATTAAATATAAAAATATGTCCTTTTTTTAAACTAATTAAAAAAAAAATTAAGTCATTTAAAGTGGGATAGATAAAATGTATTATATTGTTTAAAGAATATAATATTTGAACAAATTTGTCGTTTTTCATCATTAATTCATTATCATAATATTAATACATAAAAAATTTAAAGGATAAATCTTTTTAAAAAAATAAACTGGCTTAGAATAAATCTATTACAAAAAAATGAAATAAATGATAAAATAAATTATTAAAAGAAAAATTACATTACTATGCAGCATATTTTATCATATTTTTTAATTATTCCTACCATCCTAAAAATTTACAAAAATTTCTTATTTCTACTCTCTCTCTCCAACTTGTAGATACCTAAACTATTATTTCTCTCACCTTCTTAATTTATGCTAAATTATCTCCTAATTTCAAGTATTCTAATCAATATTTACATAATCTTCCTATTTTTTAGTCTCTTAATCAATCTTTTCATGATTAATTTAAATTTTAAATTGTTTATCATTATTTTCAAACTAAACAAAAAAGGGAAAAAATTTCCAACATTTTCTTCTCAAATCAATTAACAAATGCAAAAACTAATACACTACCCAATTGTTCTTCTTTCCTTGGAATGAATCCCTGCGCGTGTTTTGCAGAATCTTACCCAATTGTTCTTCTTTCCTCCACCAAAACCTAGTTTTTAAGTGTTCTAATTAATATCTACATAATCTTTCTATTTTTTAGTTGTCTAATCAATTTTTCATGATTAATTTCAGTTTCAATTTTTTTTTATCATTATTTTCAAACTAAACAAAAAAGGAAAAAAAATTTCAACATTTTCTTCTCAAATCAATTAACAAATGCAAAAACTAATATACTACCCAATTGTTCTTCTTTCCTTGGAATGAATCCCTGCGTGTGTTTTGCAGAATCTTACCCAATTGTTCTTCTTTCTTTCACCAAAACCTAGTTTTTAAGTGTTATAATTAATATCTACATAATCTTCCTATTTTTTAGTTGTCTAATCAATTTTTCATGATTAATTTCAGTTTCAATTTTTTTTAATCATTATTTTCAAACTAAACAAAAGGGAAGAAATTGAAAAGTCTCTGATTCCTTCACCAAAACCTAGTGTCTCCCATTTTTCATCTACTTCTTCATAGCAGTCTCCATTCCGATTCTAACGATGAGTATCATTCTAAAATATAGGAAAATCCTTAATCAAGTATCAACTACCCAGATTAAGCAAAGTATCAAGTATCTACTAGACAAAAACATAAAACTTATGTCAGGTATCAACTATCATTAATTTAATAAGAATAAGCGCTTCTTCTTAAATTATCAAGCACCTAAAGCTCCGATTTCAACGATGAGTATCATTCTAAAAAACACGAAAATCGTTAATCAAGTATCAACTACCCAGATGAAACATATAATTTTAAGTATCAACTATCTACCAGACAAAAAAACATAAAACATATGTCAGTTATCAATTATCAGTAGTTTGATAGTACAAATGCTCCTTCTTAAAGTATCAAGTACATAAAGCTCCTATTCAAATGACGAGTATTATTCTAAAAAACACAAAAATTCTTAATCAAGTATCAACTACCCAAATCAAGCATCTAATTTTAAGTATCAAGTATCTATTAGACAAAAAAAAAACACATAAAACTTAAGTCAGGTATCAATTTGTTATTTTGTTGACAACCAATGGAACAAAGGAATTTGTTATTCTGTTGGCAACCAATGGAAGAAAGGAATTTTGACGAAACTCTTGTTGTAAGTATCTAGTTCAAATTTTTTCCGGACTAGTGGATCAACAAGGCGTCTCCATCTCCTTCTCTTCCTTTCTCTGTTCTCAAATTTCACTCTTTTCTCCTTCTATTCTGCACGTATCCCCCCCCTCTCCCCCCACAAAGTCTTATCTTACTTTCTCGTAGTTTTACCTCAGCTTGGCAGCAATGATTTTGCCTTGTCAATAATGTAGTATCTAAAACCAGTCATATTTCAAAAGGAAAATGTGTTTAAGAAAAAAATTATGGTAATAATTTATATTTAAAAATAGACTATATATGTGATTGTATTGGATTTAATTTTCAGTTCATCCCCTTTTTAGCGTAACTGATTGACTTATTTCCTTTTTTTCGACATGCATCAAACGAATTTTTAGGTATCAAAACGCCTAATAAATATGAGATTTTTAATAATCTAGGAAATAGTTTGTTTAAAAAGAAATTAACTCTATACAATATGGAATTTGTAAAATTTATACATTATTAAATAATAATAGAGATAAATAAAAATAAATAATAAATAATAACGCGAACACACTAAATTGATCTTTACAGAAAATAAAATACTTTGTTATTACCTAATGATAAAATAAAATAATAATTTAA
>JAABOM020000103.1:16752319-16764011 GCA_011800125.2 Solanum clarkiae
ATCATCCCTACACAACTATAAATGGGGGTGGCCTTAGGCATTTGTAACCAAGCAACCAAAACCAAAAACAAAGAGTCATAATAAGTACAATAAGTAACAATCATCCAAACAAGATAGAAAATTTTTTAGGGTCAAAGTGAGAGAATGGCGAAGTTTTGTGGATAGTGTATTGTAAGTAATTGTAGTAATTAAAATGGGCATTGGAATTGCAACAATCAGAAGGAAAAAAATACTATACTTACTATTACTCATAGGTTTAAGTGCATTCAACCGTGGGATTCAAGCTAAACATCACATGGATGGTTGAGCAAGCTGTGTATTACTACTAGCTTTCCAAGGATCATTCAACTCTCCATACATCACTTTTTTGCCGTACTGGTGTTGAATATTTTATTTCATAATAAGTCTAATTAATTTAAATTTATGCTGTACAAAATTTTTGCATCATTATTAAAGAAAACTCTATTTCTAGATTGAGCACACTCGTCTAGCCTTGCGGGGGCATATTCAAAGGGTAGTGATGGATTTATGCGAACTTTCTTAGCAAATATACATGTATATATGTAAGGTATTTTAATTTATATAGATAGATAGATAGATTTTGAATTTTCTAAATATAAAATTAGAAGTTGATTTAATGGTTGAAGGTTCAAAATTCACCATAAAGTTCAAATCTAGCGCAACAAAGGTGACACATATTTTTCTTTCATCAAAGTGTCACTCGGATAAGAATAGACATGTCGACGAACAACTGTCTGCTTTTAACAGCTAAAACAAGCATTTTGACCCGAAGTAGGTCTACATTAAGAGAAAAATATATATTGGGACATGGATACTGGCACTTCCCCTCCAGATTAGTTGACTTAATCATCATGTTGATTACTATTAAAAAACAAAATAAGAGAGAGAGGAATAAATAAATAAACTAGTTCTGGTCACTCTTTATAGGTTGTGGATGGTGAAACAATGTAGCTTTCACGTCTCAGATTTGTAGCTTTAATTTCCCAAATATAATATATGCATGTGTCTGGACGGCAGCTAGCATATGTCCTCATACTTGCATATATAATCACACTCTCTAATGTTAATAATTAAAGCACCAACTCTAAATTGTAATTTATTTTTTCAGAAAGATCATTAGTCAAAGCCAGCTAGTTTCCATAACAATCTCTAGAGCGTGACTTATGACATATACTCAACTGAAAGTTCTTTTTTTTTATCCGGGGTTCGATATCCACATTGGAGCCCGATTATATCGGGATTCGTGCTGCATAGGGCCCCATTTGAGGGGAAGCACTCTCTATCAAGGATTTTTCCATTCCTAGGTCGAGCTCGAACCCGAGACCTCTGGTTAAGAGAAGAGCAGCACCATCCGCTGCATCATATCCTTTGTTGGTAACCGAAAACTATTGGCTTGATTACACATGGACACTTGCTGTGTAATAACATCATTTAGATTATAGTCTTGTTAACCAAACAAAAAAATCTCATATATTAATAACAAACAAATGCCCCCATGAAGTTGTTCTACTTGTAGATTGAATGTAATATTCCAAGTATATAAAATGAATCATTAACATGGTTAATTGAGTAATCTAGGTACTTACAATGTCTAATTAATTGAGAAAAACTTAGTTCCTGCTTTTACAATCAAAATCAACATGATCTTTTATCAGCAATAACATATTTAAAGAATGGAACTTTTTGACTTGTACAACAAAGCTTAAGCTAGTTAATTCCTACATATCTAAAGATCACTAAACAAATCGAGAGCGCTTGAACTAAAAATGTTCAACTAGGGTTAATATCACATCATAGACCATTTTTCCCAAAGAAAAAAATTATAAAATTATTGAAATCGACTCCATCAACTCCACATCAATATGCATTAAGTTACAATCTAGAATTCACTATCCAATGCAAAAAACATTTTGAATTGGGTGCCTTTGAGCTTTATTGCATCATAGGGTAAAGTTTTCACTTTATTCGATGGAAGACCATGCGTATACCAAAAATCAGTCACTTTAGTTTGGACCATTTTGACCCTTGGCATTTGGTAAAGATCTAAAGGTCACGGTCTACAATCCAAAGGAAAAAAAAATGTATTTAGGATCGATTTGGACATATGATATGAAATTAAATTGATATGAAATTGAAATTTTATTTAAATATGCAATTTAGATTTTTTTAATAGCATTTTTTCCTCAAAAATATGAAGACCCCACAAGTTGTGAAGTCGTCTAACCAAATAAGTAAATTATAATTCATACAATATAACCAAATTAGCAAATCATAGTCCATAAACAATAGATCAAACTATTCTAAGACACTACATGGAAAATAATACATCTTTATCTTCCTTTTATAAATAAATAGTTATCATTATAAACTTCCAAATACACATCTTCTATATATATACTAGATAATTTAAAGTCCATGGTATGGGCTCAATATAAGTTCATATATTTCTTTTTCAGTAAACAATTTTAATATATTACTTTATCATTTTGTTTCAAATGTTTATACAATATAAATGAGTCATTTATAACCAAACTTATGAAAGCCAAATTCCAAAATATTCTATGCATAGAGAAAATAGTGGTGTTAGGTTATGAATTAACACACTTCATGTTCGAGAAATATTTAAAATATTAATAACTTTGAAAAAATAATCAATCTTCATATACTTTTGCAAGTAATATTTATTTTCTAGAGTTGTTATCTTCTATTTGTAATATTTGCATCAGAAGTTTTGCATACGATAATATATACTAATCTTTGATCAACTCAAGTATAATTTATTTGTGGTTAACTTTGTTGATAAATTGTGATTCATTTTATTCTGTCTTCAATAAGTAGAAATAGTTCTATTTATTTTGATATTAATATTGAAAGTATTTATTAAAAAGTTAATTTATAATTCCACAAAAATAAAAGAATAATGAAAGCAATTTTATTTCTATATATAAAACTAACAATTACAATAATGTTAATTCTAAATTAAATTAATTTTAAAAATTGATATTGAACTCTAAATATTATGCCGTAAAAGAAAGCTTTGAATTTTACCCCACAAAATAACCAACACACTTGTTTTTCTTTTTCAGATTATTTTTTCCTTTATTTATTTTTTAATTCTTTTTCTTTCTTCGTATTTCTCCACATATTCCTTTTCTATTAGAATTTTCTTTTGTTGTTCTTCTTTATTTTTAACTCTTCATTTTTCTTTATTTTATAATTTAATATTCAACTTTTTGGTATATGAACTTATCTTGATGCACTTGTTTTATATGAAGAATGTTTCATTTATCAATTTATGATGTGTGAGCCAATTCAACAATTTCATACTCTCACATTCATAGCACTAGGCTTTCAATTGATATACTGTAACACCCACACAAAATTATTGAAATACCCCTAAAATGGAATTATGCGCATAACGCATTTTTCCAAGTTCTAATGGAAAATCCGAGATCGAATTTGTGATTGACGCAGAAAATTGAGTGGGAAAATGGCCTCGACTCGATTTTAGAGCAGCCGAGTTGAAAAATAATTTTAGCTAATTAATTGAAAAATAGTGTCAGTCCGCGCCTCTGGCACGACGCGGACGGAACGTGGACTTACACTTATGTTTTTTTTTTTAAAATTGACGGAAGGAGTAAAAATTTGTTCGGAGGATTTTTGGAGAAAATACGTTGTTCCGCCCCCGAGGTGCGTCGCGGACCAATACAATTTTCGTGACGATTTTTCTTTTAATTTCGAGAAGGGTATTTTGGACATTCTCAACCTATTTTAAGTCTAATAAATGAAGTATTAAGGTCGTTTTCCTCAAAATTAAGGGTTTCAAACTCATTTTTCTTAGCGTTCAAAGTGAGGTTTTTGAGAAGAGAAGAGAAGAGGAATCTAAAGTCTTGAGTTGGAGTTGAATTCCCTGTGGAGATTGGTGTTAATCTTCATTCCAGGTATGTAAGGCTACCCAAAGCATGAGATTCTTCTCCCATGTGCCCCTTGAATTGTAGAAAGTTGACAGTAGAAGGTAATGAGTCCTGTCTAAAAATTTCTTGAATATTTTATTGAAAACTATTTTAATGTACATGTATTTTCTTGAAGTGATGATCATCATAACTTAGAATATTTGTCTAAATGATTTATTTTGAACTATTGTATAACCATATATTATTTAATTATCAAAGATTGCATGAAAAAAGATAGAGATTGAGTCTAGAGCCCTGATCATGTGAGTGTGTTTGCTTGTTGTGGTCTTGATCCTGAGTAAATAGTTGATGGTTGATGTTGATGAGATTGATGTCCTTAGAGTCTGAAAGACACTGAATTAAATCTAAAAAAATGTTCCTAATCCATTGAGTTGATATTCTTTGTCCAAAAGAAAGTAAGTGATGAGGAAATCTTGATATGTGATGTCTTATGAGCATGTTGAGTCCTGGGAGGAGTATTGAGCACCAAAATGGATAAGAGCGAGTCTCACTCGCACTCATTAACTACGTGGCCAGCATAGGAAGAGGATCGGACCGTGAGAATGGATGTTTTCTTAGTCCCAAAAAGAGGACTTGATGTTATTATGGATCCACAGATGTCACACCTTTTACCCCGGTAAGGTACTAGGTGGATGCGGCAACGACATTGTTTCGTTGTATCATCACCAGCTCATAGGTGATGGTTGTTGGTTAGAAAAACTCTCAGATAGGTTTCACCTTGATAGTACTCTGATATTGATGTGATGGTATGAGTCTTGATCGATGTTGATATGATATTGTCCATTCCTTATTCCTGAGTTGAGATGAGTATCTGATGAGTTGATGTCATTCTATATTACACTATTTACTTTTAGTCTATTTTACATACCGTATATTTCACGTACTAACATCAATTGGCGCTGCATTATTTTATGATGCCATCCTGCAGCTAGAGGACTTCAGCAGATGGCCCGTTGAGGTTCAACACTTCGGAATCTGGAGTGATAAGAACGAAAGGGTTCCCCTAGTTCAGAGATTGGTGAGTCCTCCCCTTTATTCAGAGGATAACATTTACTTATTTCCTATGTTTTGAGTTGTTTCTTTGAGTTGTGGTAGCTATGTCTGTCATGGTACCTTCTTAGACTGTAGAAGTAGAAGCTTCATAGACATAGAGATGATGACTTAATGTTGGGTTCTTTCCCTTTTCTAAACTGAGCTCTTTTCTTCTATATTTATGCTATGGATGTTGACAAGTTTTGTGGCCTATGACACCATTCCATAAGGTAGATGAGATTGGGCTGAATGTCCACTAGTTGATTGTTATTTTTTGATGTCTTTTGCTATGATATATCAATTGAATGAATGTGATGAGGCCAGATGGTTCGTTCGGGGGCTAGCAATAGTCTTTGAGTGCCAATTACGCCTAGGATACCCTCCCGGGGTATGACACATAGCTTAACCACAAACAACACAAGAAATATCATTCAACAAAATTAAAATTTTCAACATAAAAGACTTCAACTTCAAATATACAACGACTCTTATGGCAATTGATCGTGACAAGTCTTTAAATTTTCAACTTGCAGGAATCAATTTATCCATATAGCGACAAACATTAAGAGAACATAATGAAAATCCTATTAAAGTTAAAATAGTTGGTTCCTTTGTTCTTCACTTCTATCGGCTTCTCTAATGCATTTTTCATTGACTCAAACTCCGTTTCCTTGTCCTTCTTCACACGTGAGACAGATTCATCTTCAATCTTCTACATCATCTCAATCATTTCACTATCATTGTAAAGAATAATTTCTTCTGTCCTCTTTATCATCATTACTTTCGCCGCCACCGCTTCTTTGAAACATACTAATGTTCTTAGTTTTCATGATAAGAGACAAGAGATAATTCTCTTGAAAATCATATCTATATATAATGGAAAGTTGTAAACCTTCATATTGCTTTCAAGTGACTTAAATTTCATAATATAATGACCTTGCAAGTCATTTTTAAAAAAAAATTGAAAAATTATTGCTTTACCCCTCTTGTTAGTAACTCTGAGTCATATTCGATCCGTTTGTGTGATTAGTTTTGTTATTTTGTTGAAAAGTTGAAGGATGTGAGAGTTTTCGTGTTTTTAAAGACTTAAGTTGTTCAAAAAGTGAAATTTGGTACCTTTCGAGATTATGAGTCTTGCGATGAAATTTCATCAATTTTATCAACTCTGATCTATGAAAATTGATCTTAGAGTGTTGTTGTTTCTCGATTTGAGTCTATTTTATAGAATTGAAGTCTTAAGTTGAAAGTTTGAGTTAAAATGGAATAAATTTTGACTTTGGTCAATGTTTTGAGTTCTGATGCTCAAACTGGACTTTTGATGATTTTATTGAATTCAGGGGGTGATTTAGGCCTAGGAGAGGTTTCGTCATTTTTCATAAGTTCCGAGGGAATTTTCATCTTTTTGAGCTTTAAATAAGTTTAATTACGACATTTAAATTTTAGATCAACGAGGTCTCAAATTCAATTTCTGATGATTTCATTGAGTCCGAGAACATCAAATTTAATAGGGTAGCATATATGATTTCTGTGTATGGAGTTTCGAATGAATCCTGAGGGTTCGAGCGTAAACTTAGTGATTTTCTCCAAAATCTGATATGTGGTACCAACATTTCACTGATCGCATTCAACATCCTTTCTCGTATTCACGATGAGAAATTCTGTTCTTCTCTACGATCACAATGAAGGTTCCATGATGGCGATGCTTATCCTTTTGTTCTCAGCAATTGTACCCTCGAGTTTGTGATCTCAGTGTAGATCTCCTTTGTTTTCCATGATTATGGTGGGTAATGGCTCATGATTGCGAAGGTTATTTTTTATCTGAATAGTGTTTATTCAGAAATTATTTAATATTCATCATTTTTAACTCTTGGAACTTGGGAAGGTGATTCTTGACGAAGTTTTCAAAGAAATTCATTGGGTACGTATTCTTAACCTAAAATCTTTACTTTACTTCTGTTATTTTAAGATTTTGACTTTGAATTTCTAGTTTTAGAACTCTAAAATTCATGATTTTTCATGAACTCAATTGTTAGTAAAATGGTGATCTTGAATCAGTTTCTTGTCCAATTTTTACGAATAATTTTCAACCATGAGCTCCTTATTATTTAAGAATATAATTTTACATTAAAATTTTAGTTTTATACTTTTTGATTTTGAAGTAATTTCTAGATGATTTTACCCTTAAAATTAGAATCTTGCAATATGGGTATCGTTAGGCAGTTTTTGATGACTTTTTTCTATTCTTGATAGCAAGTAACCGTTTTGGAGGTTGATTTTGAGAACTATTCTTTAAATAGGGTGTTCGGATATGATTTCAGCATTCGAGGTAAATTTGACTATCCTTCTACGAGATTGAAATTGGACAATTGATTATCTTATCCCCTAGACTATGGGATATGATCGAATTGTTGCTCATATGGATGTTTTACTTGCTATTGTCATTGTTTGGTGAATATGTATTATTCTTTAGAAATGAAAACTTTTAGGAAACGAAATATTTGAAAAATGAAATGTTTTGAGAAAGAAATGCTTTGAGAAATGAAACACTATAATTAGTGAAATGCCTTTGAGAGATAAACTTGGCATAATTTGAGAAATAAAGAGTTTTTTTCAAATGATAGTTATTTGTTTCAAAAAAACTTCTTTCCATTATTATAAATGTGGGTGTTCATCATAAACTATAGAGTTTTGGAGAACTTTGATGCTTCGAGGTTTGTGTTGTGATGATTGTAATTCTTTAATTGTGCTTGATATGCATTCATCCTCGTGCATTCATATCATAGAATTTGAAAAGTTGAAATTTGCGAAAACACCTTTTTGTAAGAAAATGAGACACTTTTAAAAATTTTGACCACAAGTTAGGTGCCAAGAATGATGAGGTATTGTGATAAGGTATATGGTCTGTGAGGCGTCCATGAGTCCTACATGGTTCTCAGCCATGTGCAGGTGTGTACAATAAGCTATGCAACAATTTTGATCCCTCCGTACCATCCATGCATTTCAGATATTTCATTTCATTGCATTGCATGTTATTGTTCCTTGAGTGTTGACTTGTCTGATGGTGTTGTTTATACTTGAGTTTGTACGTTTATTTTATTTGCATCGATCTATATAAATTAGCGGCATTGATGTTTGACTAATTTTTCTGTGTGCAGATGGAAAATTCCTAGTTTATTGCATAGTTTAATCAACTTTTAATATTCCGTCGGTTAAACCTACTAGGTACATGCGAATTGTACTTACCTCTACTTTTGTATCTCCTTTTTGAATGTAAATTCTACTCAGGGTCATCGATATGGTGGTTGATTGCTTAGGCGAAAATTATATTCTAGATTTGATTGTGAGATCCAATACTTCGAATCATTACCCAACTCTATCTTTATTTAGTAATCTTTATTTCACTTCAGAGACTGAGTATTTATCCTTCTATGGAGAAATCGGAGAGCGGACAAGGCCCAATCTCAAAGTTTAATTTAAAGTCACTAGTCAATTCAACTACACGAGTGAAAGAGAATTTGTATGAATTTTAACTCCAAAAATATGTTCTGCTTTACCCATATACTTGATTGTCAAAATTGAAACTTGGCATCAAATTAATATATTTTAAAATATCTTGTTATACTAGGTAAATTATGTGAAAGTGTGAGTAACTGGGGTCATACTTAAAGAGTTTAAAATCAAAATTACGCCCACACAAATTAAATTTTAGCGTTTCCCTCCATTTGTTGAATGCTTCACTCACTTTACTGCCTTCGCTCTCTTGAATCTCTTTCTCCCATCAATGGCTGGCCCTTCCAACCCCCAAACCCTAAACAAGACCTTTCTTCTCACTGACGACGATGATTTTCAAGATCCATCTCCCTCTCAGCTCCGTTTGCCAAAACCCACCTCAAAAATTGCATCCCGTAAGCCTCTCGGAATGTACAACAGTGCCACTCCTCGTACTTTCAAGAAGACAAAGCAGAATTCACCACATGGAGGCAAGGAGAACTCTGTTGTTGTTGGAAAGTGTACTGCGGATTTGGATTTGGGTCGTGGATTGGATAGTTCTCGTCCTAACAAGAAGCCGAAACAACATCCAGTTAGTGCAGAGAAGGGCTGTCTTGTTGTTGTTGAAAAATTTGAAGAAAATGGGAAGAGCCTCAATCCCGTACACCAGAAATCGGAGACTGATTTTGAGGATTTGGAATTGGGTCATGGATTGGATACAATAGAATCAACTATAGATTGTTGTTCTGGGGTCCAAAAAACGACTAATGAGGAAGAATTAAAGAGGGGTTACTTGTTTAAGTCGATAGAGGCGAGGTTGCTCAATTCAAATGGTGGGTTCGAAGAGAGGAAGGAGGAGGAACCGGAGGAGTGCTCCGAGCTTGATTTGCTGCTCAAGTTATGTGGTGAGAAGGATGAAGTAGATGCTGATGCTTTGTCAGCTGATTTGCCTAGGCAAGAAGAGTGTTTGGGACTAGATGAAGAATATGGCCTAATTTGTTGTCCTCTTTGTGGAGCAGATATTTCAGATTTGAGTGGTGAAATGCGACAGGTTCACACTAATGAGTGTCTTGACAAAGAGGAGACTCCAATTGATGTAAGATGCTCTTACCTAATATCTGTTCCTTATTGTATGGAATGCAACCACATATACCTACGAAACATGTGTATGGCAGTATTAAATTGATTTCTTTTACGGTTAGGCGTAACATCAGTTTCTGGAGAGTTTTTGAAGCTTTGTCCAAATGTTTTCTGTGGACATGAGCACGTCTTAGTCACTATAATGTTTCCAATATGATATGATTTATTGATTTTAAGGACCAGTGTATCTTCCGTATTGAGATGAGGATAAAGGAAATGTTTGTGCCCAACTTGTTGACTGAGGAAGTAGGCATGTTAAATGCGCTGCTATACTTTGAACTACCAGATTGCTTTTTGTGAACCTTGAAATAGTTTGTCAGCTAATTTTGATAGATGAAAATGGGACCAAATAAATGAGATTAATAGTGAAACACATAATCTTATTATTAGTGGTCGTTTAGTTGATGATTAGGAATTAAGTTATTCTAGCGTAGATCCTGTATAAGATAATAATATATGGTTGGTGCATAAGAAAAAAACTATCGCTGCATAACTAATATAGCATCCAGTTGACTATATTAGATAAAACAAACACTAAGTTATACAAGAATCTATGTTTTATTTTATGTGGAGTAAGAATATGTATATTAAACTATTTGAAGACAAATTTCTTTGAGAGTACGTAATTCATGTATACCAAATCTCTTGGTTATAAATCACCGTATAACAATCCTTTTATTATTCATGACAACATACGCAACCCTTGCACTATAATTCTCGCACAACTAACATGTGAACCATGCCATCCCTTAAGAGTATAAGTAAGGGAGCATATACCAAGGTAAATTGGGTTCAACACATCTTGAAAGTAACAAAAGAATTAAGTGAAAGATTCATCGACGAACACGTCAAAGATAATATATGTGGGTTAATGATTGCAAAGGAGCATATTTCTTTCTTGTAAGCTGAATTCCTTGCCAACTAGTGTCCCTGTGATATTGCTTAAAAGACATTTATCGGATGAACTTTTGACCATGACATTGGTTAGGCTACATATATATCTTGAAATTTTTACTTTGTTTCTTGGGACATATTTAAAATTTAGAATTGACTACTGCTAAAAGTTGTAAGATATTAGTTTTATGTTTGATTGGTGTTAATACAGAAGCTCTAGAGAATTAAGGTTATGGAAGTTGAAGAATAGTGAATGCTTCTTTAGCAATGATCTATAGTGGCACCAGTAAGTTAAGGTTTTGGGTGAAGGTACCACAGATGTATAAAATAAAAATCTTTGTCAAATAGTAGAAAGGAATGCCAATTTCTGCGTAGTTTCAGCTAGATATGCCTTGATTAGAAGGAAATGCAATGCATTCTTTTGTCATAGGTATCTCCTTCAGCCCCAACATGAATCCCTGAGTGCCTAAGGAAAAATGTGAATTCAGAAATAGATCCAACACTTGGTGAGAGGAAAGTACGGCAAGAGATGCATCATAAAAAGGTAATACTTGTGTATAGTTAGGGTGCCCCTCTAAATGATGTGAACATGGTACATTGCTGCCAAGAGTCTTGGAAATTCATCAACAAAGTAATCAAGTAAAAGGATACACTATCAAATGGAGATATATAACATATGGGCTAAAGATGCCTCATTCCTTTGAGGAATGCTAGTGTCACTGTTATTGATCCTAAAGGCGGCTGGACAGAGTTTTGAATGCAACTCTCCATTGTCTGGTTGACAGCTTTGGAAAAATAGATAAATCAGCCTTTAAGAGAGAGTGTTCATCATCCTTTACGGGATAGTTACTCGTCTTTAAAATGCACATCTTTTAGTTTGGAAGATCTCTAATTAAGGATCTGATGAACTCTCCCAGGGGCCAGCATGCACACTGTTGAAGCTTGGTGGATAATGGTCTGTGCCCCTCTACCCTTTCTCGATCAACTACCGGTACAGATAGGCTCAAAATACCGGTAGAGATAGGCTCAAAATATCCAGCAACTTCGTTAATTTCCAAAAAGGAACTGTTAGAATCCTTAATTATAGGGATTCCTTAATTATAGGGATTCCTTAATTATAGGGATTTTCCTTAATTATAGGG
>JAABOM020000103.1:16768629-16787682 GCA_011800125.2 Solanum clarkiae
TTTTTCCCATATGCTTTCCACCGTCCACACACACCAACCAACCAATTACCCCCCCCCCCCCCCACCCACACACACACACACACCGATTAAGTTTGGCCTGCCTATTTACTAGCTAAACCCATTTCAATCCATTAAAAATTGGGTTGAGATGTAACCCAAATTGACTCATGCAAAATTTTGTCAAAATATTTTTAAAAACTCTTTTTTGTTTTAAAAAAATTCATATGTTATATATAGCCATAATAAAGGAAAAATAGTTTTATTTGACACTAAAATATTTTAAAAGAACAAAAAAAAAAAAAGATTTGACCTTAGTAAAAATTGAGCTGGGTTAGGTCTCGACCCGTTCTATAACCCATTACTTGACCCTTTTTGACCCAACAAATTTGGGTTGGGTTGGGTCTCGACTAGTTTGTTGGGTTGACCCATTATGACCCACCCAAATTTAACCCGAACCACCCATTGCCACCCCTAGGATTTCCTCATATATCATGATAGTTAATTGATAACTTCTTGTATCTATTAGTAAGAAGAGGTTTTTAAGAATGTTACATATTTGTTATGTGGATATCAGCGTGTACTTGGTAATCAGCCTTAGTCCTACTTGATTGGTTGCTGCCTCGCTGGCATGGTGTTCATGGAGAATTGTTATGCATCCTTATAGGTGTATATGATAATCTAGTTTGACTATTATGTGATGAGCAATTAGCATATCAGTCCAGCTTTGAATTTTGTAATCTTATATCTCTGTAGATTATCAAGGCCTCACCAAGTCCTTCTGTCATGGAAAAATTTATTGTTCCTTAATTACGGCAAAGCTTGTTAATCTGAAGATTGGGATCTCATGGGACATGATACAAGTTTTACCCATCAACCAGAAGATCAACATAGCAGGGATTGATGTCACATGCTTTGATGCAAACCATTGCCCGGGTTCCCTAATAATCCTTTTCGAGCCACCCAATGGTAAGGTGTGGTACGAATTGGTTTGCCCTGTGCTTTTTCTGAATTCTAGTTTATTTTGCCCTTGTGATGGTTGTTTTGTTTGTTTAATGTTATAGGCTGTCCTGCACACGGGGGATTTCCGATTTTGTGAAGAAATGACAAGGAATTCAATCTTGCAGACTTGTGGTGTCCACAGTCTCATCCTAGATACTACATACTGTGACCCTCAGGTATTTAGATTGTTGATTCATTCTTGGCCACAAAGTCAAATAGCCCACCTACACTACGTGCTTGGCATATATTTTAGGTCGTAAACTCGTTGGGTGTCATGCCCTGGCCATAGAAGCAAACACTTTGAAGAAATGACCAGTATAATTTATTTCACAAGTATGTTAGCTAATATCGAGACTTTCTCCTTTCATCTGACATAACAAGAAATAATATAGTTAGGAAACAATAACTGACTTTGTTATACATCATTATTAGAAGTAGCAAATGCACCTTTTTTATCAAATACATTCAAAAAGACAGAAACATACAAGACTAATCCATGCTCCAGGAACATATGGAATAGCAAAAATCTTGTATATACAGCTGAATGCATTTCATTTTGTCATCAGGTGTTTCCATTAATTCTTCAGATGTTGTAATAGTTTGCTTGCCTTGCAGTATGACTTTCCCAAACAGGAGGATGTTATTCAATTTGTTATTGAATCAATACAAGCTGAAACTTTCAACTCGAAGACCTTGTTTCTTATTGGTAGCTATACCATAGGTAGACTTCATCTCTGACTTTTTAAGTTTCTTGGTAATATTGGGGCCAAAAGCTCAAAAGGCACCTATTGTCTTATCCTTACTACTTTCATCAAAAGACAATTTCTCATGGTTTCTGTCCTCACTGATTCAGGGAAAGAGAGGTTGTTTGTTGAGGTTGCTCGTGCTCTGCAGAAGAAAGTCTATATCACTGCATCAAAGTTGAGCATTTTGGAGTGTCTGGGTTTTACACGAGAAGAAATGCAGTTTTTCACATTAAATGAGCAGGAAAGCCAAATTCATGTCGTGCCTATGTGGACACTGGCTAGCTTTAAAAGGTTGAAGTATGTTTCTAACCAGTATGCGGTAAGTTTTTTGATGTCCAAGTGTTTTATGATGATTTAAATTCAACGCAATCTCAGTCTGATGCTTTAAGTATCTTGGAGATGGAAAAAAATTGGTGTTGAGTTGAGGTCCATATTGTAATCAGTAATTATATTGATTAAGAAAAACAAAAAACTCCACCTAGTGAATATCATCATCTTATACTGATTAGAGGGCCTAGAAGTTTTCTTTAGTCCAATGTACTCATTGTAATAGACTACAAATTTTTCAGGTTTGTTGACATCAATTAGTTGCCTTTTTTGGCAAGACCTAAGAGAGCTATCCAGCCAAAAGTTTGCACAAAATCTAGAGCTAAATTTCTTTCGTTGCCACACTTCTATGTATCTTGGTTGGGCCATTCAAACCTTCCAGCCATTCTCTATGTTTCAGTATTTGTTCGTCTCCTCATTCCTCTATGCCGTCAATCGTCATTCCATACACCTAAGTGTATTACATGTATGTTTTTCCCTTTGTAGCACGCTTAAGTAAATTACATATATGTTTTTCCTTTATAATTACTCTCCTTTGTTTAATTCACATGACACTCTTCCCGTTCCAAAAATTCTATTTCTACACAACTTATACAACTTTCAAAAATTTAAATTTATTAAACTACCCATGCTCTTTCTTTGATGTTGTTTTACTTTCTTTTCGACCACTAATAAATTTTCCCTATCATCATCTCTAATATATTATATCAGTCAATCACCATCCTATATGAAGTAAATAGGAAGGAGTATAAGTTATCGGTTTAGCATTTCACTTAGTGGTCTTTAATTTCTTTTCCTGAGAATATGACACAACATTAAGATGGAGTATTTCTTGGGAAAATTTGTTTACTTGCATTGTTTTCTACCAAAAATGGATATTTCCTGGCTTCTCGAGCTGTCATTGACCTCAGGAAGAAGTGTTGACTGCTATAGCCCCTTTGGTAGAAATTAGAATATGCCCCTTATCCAATTGTTACATCTTTACTTGGAACTCTCCAATTGAATAGGTTTTTGCGCCACCATATACAAAAGCTTTTGTTTATTGATCCAAATTTGAGTGGTATGTAACAGTTAATTACTCCTTCAGGGTCGGTACAGTCTTATAGTTGCTTTCTCTCCAACTGGTTGGTCATTTGGTAAAGGCAAGAAGAAGTCAACTGGAAACAGGTGGCAGCAGGGTACTATAATCAGGTATTATCTACTATTTAGCTTATGTAGTTGCTATGTACTAGATCAATGGATGGCAATTAACTCCTGAACCAACACACATTTTGGATTTGATAAAAACATCATTTGTTTTGGTCTCAGGTATGAAGTACCCTACAGCGAACACAGCAGCTTTTCTGAACTCAAAGAGTTTGTTAAGTTTATATCTCCTGTTAATATCGTCCCTAGTGTAAACAATCATGGACCTGAATCCAGCAGCGCAATGGTCTCACGCCTCCTGGACTGATCTATTCGACACCAAATAGCAGTAATTCTTTGCATCTTGCCTTGTTTTGTAATTTGAAGTTGCATTCGGGTACTCAGTAATTTAGTTTTTCATGTTATACCCTTCTCTGTTGTACCCTGAATAATTTGACTGCTGATGTTGTGTTCTCTTGCATGATGTAATAATAATTAGTGTACTAAGTTCAAGGGAAAAGGAAAAGCAAGAACAACCGAATAGTTTTGGCTTGAAACTCATTTGTATTAAATTTTCTTTTACTGAGTAAGTATAATAATAGATTTTGAACCTAATAAATCAAATGAAATGTGGTGAAACTTGAAACTGAACTCAAAGTTCAGATTTTGAATTTGTGTCTGCTTACTGTAATACTTAACCATATCATCTTAACTTGCAGTAACAACTACCCAACATAAAAGGTTGCTCTTTTGTGATGTTTTTCTTATATGTCTCATCCTTCCTATCCTTCATTGTTTTTACATCATTCTCCATGTATATGTTTTCTGGGTTCTTTCAAGTCCTTGAATTTCATATATTTAATTTCTACATTATGAAGCCTACATGCCTTTTGTCGAGAACTTTGCACTCTTGCAAAATAATACAGTAGTTAATATTGTTAAAATTGATCATGATCTTACGTATTGAGAAATGATTTGGAAAATAAGTAATTAATATTAAGTGTGAAACAAAAAAGTAATACTTATTTTTCTTAGCATGAAAAATAATTAGTAAAAAGTGAAAATTTATCATTGAAATAACGGACATATGAAAGTGAACCAAAAAAAATAATTTTCTATCCATTTAATTGTATGTCTATAGATGATTGGTACCATTGTTTTGGACGACGAAAGTCAATAAGGGTGTTGATTTCACTATTTATTGTGATGCTTCGGGAGTGGGGCTAGGTGATGTGTTGATGCAGAAAGGGAAGGTTATTGCTTATGCTTCTAAACAGCTGAAGACCCATGAGAAGAACTATCCCACTCATGATTTGGAATTGGCTATGGTTGTGTTTGTGTTGAAATTATGGCGTTACTATCTATATGGAGTCCATTGTGAGATCTTTACTAATCATCACAGACTACAATATATCTTCAGTCAGCAGGATCTAAATCTGAGACAAACAAGATGGATTGAGCTTCTAAAAGATTATGACTTGACTATTCTCTTTCATCCCGGGAAGGCCAATATGGTGGTTGATGCATTGAGTAGGAATACCTCCAGCATAGGGAGTTTAGCAGTTATTCGGGTTGAGGAGTGACCGTTGGCTAGAGATGTTCAGATATTGGCCAATGAGTTAGTGAGGTTACAGATTTTAGAGCAGGGTGGAGTGTTTGCTACTATTTAGGCCCACTCATCGTTGATGGACCATATTCATGATAGACAATTTGAGGATGAGAAGTTATGTATTATCTGGGACAATGAGTAGAGGTGAAACTAGAGAAGTAATTTTTGATTGTGATGGTGTCTTGAGGATTGAGAGTCGTATCGGTGTACCAAAAGTGGGTGATTTGATCAGGTTGATACTTGAGAAGGCTCATTGTGCTAGATATTCTATTCATCCAGGGACAATGAAGATGTACCATAATCTGAGTCAACATTATTGTTGGTTCGGTATGAAGAGAGATATAACAGAGTTTGTAACCAAGTGGTTGACATATCAGTAGGTCAAGTGTGAGCACTTGAGGCCTAGTGGAGAGCTTCAAAGGATGTCCATTTTTAAGTGGAAGTGGGAACTATTGCTATGGACTTTGTAGTTGGCTTACCTTCTACTATTGGGGGGTTTTGATTCTATTTGGGGTAGTGGTGGATCGATTGATCAAGTCTGCCCACTTCATTCTGGTTAAAGTGAAGTATACTGCTGAGAGACTAGCCCGACTTTATTTTAGTCAAATAGTGAGACTTTGCGGTGTCTCGGTATCCATTGTGTAAAATCGAGGCTCGTTGTTTACTTCATATTTTTGGAGGGCTTTACAGAATAGTTTGGATACCCGTTTGATTTGAGTACAACTTTTCACCCCCAGACTAATGGCCAACCTGAGAGGATCATTCAAGTATTAGAGGATATGCTACGAGTCTGTGTTGTTGATTTTAGGGCTAGATGGGACCAGTATTTGGCCTTAGCAGATTTTACGTACAACAATGGTTATTATTCCAGCATTCAGATGGCTCATTTGAGACCTTGTATGGTCGAAGATACAGATTACCCATTGGTTGGTTTGACATGATAATGGTGATGAGCGTGGGTCTCGATATGTTGAGAGATGACCTTGGACAGGTAAGATTGATTCAGAGTAGATTGGTAACAGCCCAGAGCTGCCAAAAGAGCTATGCTGATAGGCGGTTTCGACCTTTGGAGTTTGCAGTTGGTGATATGGTTTAGTTAAAGGTCTCGCCTTTAAAGGATATTATGAGATTCGGAAAGAAGGGCAAGCTCAGTCTGAGGTTCATTAGTCCTTTTGAGATTCCTGATAGAGTGGGAGAGGTGGCTTATAGACTTTCCTTGCCACCCAACTTATCTTCAGTCCATCATGTATTCCATGTTTTGATGTTGCGACATTACATTCTAAATGAGTCTCATGTGATTTCTATGAATTCGATTGAGCTGAGCCCTGCTTTGATTTATGAGAAGCAGCTGGTAGCTATTTTGGACAGGCAGGTGAGAAAGTTAAGGACGAAGGAGATCGCTGAAGGTCCAGTGGAGCCATATGCCCGAGAGTGAGGCTACATGGGAGATAGAGTCAGATATGTGTGTCCGATACCCTTAATTATTTGAGCCTTCAGATATGTCCCTTATCTCATGTTTGAGGATGAACATTATTTTTAGTATGGATGATGTAATGACCTCGAAGGTCATTTCTAGCATTTTCTACTAAATTACCGTGTTGCCCTTCCCGAAAGTTATCTCGGTTCATTTTTGGATGGGTCTAAGAGTCAAATTTTGAGAATCTTGTAAAAAATTGGAGTTTTGTGAAAGAAAGAATTTTAAAAGGCTTAAAGTTTAAAATTTTGAGTTTTGAGGTCACTTTGAATTTCAAATGTCGGAATTCGCGCCCATTAGTTCCAGAATGTTGAATCTGGTCTAAACGAACTTGCAAAACTAAATTCAGAGTTAAAGCGAAGATTTTAGGCCCAAAGTTGCATTTCTAGTTCATTTTGGATTATAGGTTTGACTTTGGTTAGCATTCGGAGTTTGGAGGCTCGTATCGAAATTCCATCAGTTCCAGTTGTTCCGAATGTTGAAACTAACGCTAGAAATGACTTTGTTGTAATTTGTAGAGCTTCCGAGAATATTTTGAAATTTTGAGTTCTAAACTAGTTTAAATGATCTTTCTTAAGTTCGAGGCCAAGAAGGTCCCAAATTCGAATTCTGACAATTTTATTGAGTCCAAGTCATCATTTTTGATAGGCTCTATGTTTGGTTTGTGCTCACGGGGATCCGAACAAATTCCCAAAGGTCCAGTTCCGATTTTTGTTTGTGCTGAGTATTGCTGATGCAACTGATATCTAGTGCCTCCCATTTGTACTCCATATTTGTGGGAGTGGGTTTGCGTTCGCGGAGGTCTAGCCTGGGTGGCCTCCATGTTTGCAGTGAAGGGAACTGTCATGCCCCGAGCCTACACCCTGGACATGACCGGTACTCGGAAACCATTTCTGGTCCCAAACGAATCACTTGGACTGACTACTTACTCAGCGGAAGACTCATAATAGTGGAAAGACTTTATAAAAGCAACATACTACTTTAGAAATTGTCTGTATAAGCTGAACATAAAACTCATAAGCAATATCTAAATATACTAAAATTAAAGTACTGACTCATGATCTATGGAACCTCTACTAAAGCTGTCTGAAGAGCTACTGGGACAGGCCCCAAGTAACCCAAGTCTGAAAATGAAGACTGAAAGAAATAACATAATCCAAGAGCCTCGGACTGAGAAGAGGCCTCACCTCTATCTGGAAGCTATCAGGTTCTCAGCGGAGCGACTGCTGATGAACTCGGTCACCTGCGTCTGCATCATAAAACGATGCAGGTCCTAAGGACGTCAGTACGTGAAATGTACAGTATGTAAGATGGCCAAAATAATTAAATCAAGATGTCATAATATATCATAAAAGACATAATCATAGTCATAAATGAGTTAAGAATAATCATAAGACGTGTATGCTGAAAATAACATGCTGACACTGGTAAGTAAATCATAGTTTCTTAGCTTGGGGAGTTTCTTTAACCGACAACCATCGCTATGAGCTTTGTGGTGGTACAACATCTTGCCCACGTGTCAGAGCCGTCCTGTGCTTTGTCGGGGTAGGGGATGAAGAACTAGGGGAGTGGATCTATCCCAAAACTAGGCCATCTCAGTGACTAATGAGGAAGGTACTGTAGTACAATCCTATCATATGCTGGTTACATAGTTTATGAGTTTGAGTAATTTATTCTACTCTCACCTATATCGGTGCTCAATACTACTTCCAAAATACTTTATATAGCTCATACTTAAATGATCATAAATTCTTAAAATCTGGCTTTCTTGAGAACTTAGCCCCGCTTATTACTTAGTTTTCTCAACTGAAATCTTTAGCTTTACTGAAACTAATATCTTTCATGTACTTTCAAACATACTAGATTTCTCAACTAAGGTACCAAGAAACCTTCAAGAAAATCATTCTTCAATATATAATGTACTCACCTAAATGCAAGAATGATTCAAGAAAATGATTCTTTAACTTGTCTTAAACTATAAGTTTCTTGGGTGTTCATGAAAACCCATATGAAATCCACCGAAAATCTTCTATAACTTTAAATCTTAAATCAATAATTTAAATAGCAATTAAAGAATCAAGAATCATCAATCTTTATCAAGAACCTATGCATACGTAAAGAAATTCACTAACTTTACAGGATTTACATGAATGTAATCTCAATCAAGACTTGAACTTACTTCTGGGATGCAAAGTAAATTTATACCTTCTAAAATATTTTAAAATAATAATTTTAGAGTGGCCTTACATACCTTAGAATGATTTTTTGAAGAATTTAAGAGAACTCTTAGTTTCCTTTACGCTTGATTTTTTTTCTTGGAAGGGTTTGAACGAATGAATGCATGAAAAGAAAATATTTTAGGACTTAATCCGACTTAAAAACTGACTTAGTTTAGGATATGAGTGTGAGAAAGGTCGATTTTACCCCATCCATTAAAAGACAAAAGTTGCTCCGAATTTACACTAGTGCGCGACGCGCACTAGTGTTAAATTCAACTTTTTCGCAAATCTCAGCTTTTCACCAAAACTCGAAAAAATAACTAAGTGTGGCTCCGCGCGGAGAGAACGCGAACGCTCACTGTTTTTGAATTTTTTGAAAAAAATAATTCGCGTTTTTTTGAGTTTTTGTCAAGTCAAGACCATTTTTCAACTCGATTTTTCGCACTGATCGCAAATTCAGTCTCGGATTTACAAACGGAGCAAGGAAAGACACGTTACGCACAAGGTTAATTCTAGAGATATTTTCGTCATTTCATTAGGCGTTACAGGAACCCTTGCATTAGCAAATCTAGTCTCCGCGTTAACAAATCTAGTCTCCGCGTTCGCGGAGGGTTGGGAGGATTAAGGCTCTGTGTTCGCAGATCTTTAACCGCGTTCACGGAGTACATCGATTACCTGAACAGTGTTGTCTTTTAAAAGACGTAATTTAAACCCTTTCCACTATTTTTGACCCTTCAAGCTTTGTTTTCAAGAGAGATGTTGAGATTTTTCAAGGCAAAGTGATTGAATAACTATTTTCTAACCTATTTAATTGATTTCCACTGAATAATTTATGTTTTTAACTTCTAATTTTGAAATTTTAATGGTATAAATTCAGGATTTCTTATACTTTGATTTTTAGACTTTAATTGACGAATTCTCCCTCATTTTAGCTCCATTATTGAAACCGTTTTCACTATTGAACTCCTTGTCACCTTGAAAAATATTTTCGTGCTTTAATTTTTCAGATTCTGGTTACATTTTCTGACATGTGATTTTTGACCATTTTACCTTCTTTCTATGAATCGATTGATTTTAGTGTCATTAGATTCATTATGTGATTGTGATGCTATATTTGAATAGATTTTGGTGAATTAGAGTACCGTAAAAAAAATAGCGATTTCGACTTGATTCGAGACTTTATTTGAGGCAAATAGACTTCTAACCTTTTGTTAAGTATGATTAAACCTTGTTACTCATATGTGCATTGAATTGAGTACTTTGGGGATAAAATTTCATCTTGTAGGCTTGATAATGAGATGTTGAATTGGGTATGTTCTTATGGTAACATCTTGGGTTGAAAGTTAGTTGTGAATTTCGAAATACTTGGTAGTTGTGCCCTCTCTTGATGTGTATATTACTATTGTGATACAGATAGAATTATGTTATGGACACTTGAGCACTTGAGAGTTGTTTGGTTTTTGATTGTTGGTAAATATATCAACGAACACGTCATTGAATGATAGTTTCTCTTCCGAATCGGAACAATACCTATAACAAAAAAAGGGGATAGAGAGCGCGAAACGAGCTTTCCAAGCATAAAACAATCCCTGCCTATACATTCCATGGAAACAGATAAAAGACTGTTTTCTCGTTGTTCTTAACCACAGACACATTTTCATTCCCAATAATCTCCATGAAAAGACTACCATGATTTCCGAACAAACTGAGGGAGAGTCGAGACATGAAAAAACTTATATTCTTATGGATATCTTGAATACTTTATTACCATGCACTTGATTATTATGTTATCTTTTATGTGTTTGCTTGATGATCCATTGGAAATGAAATGCCGAAGAGAAATAGTTTTGGCTAGTGAAAAAGAAAAGAAAGAAAAAAAAGAAAAGTCGAAGGAAAATGATTTCGACGGGTACATGGTCCATGTGTGTCCCCCCATTGGTTTTGACTGATGCAGTCATCAAGTCAGCGGATGTATATCATAGGACAAACACGTATCACGATTATTTGACATTACATTGTATTACTCATATTTCATAGCATTCACTCCGTCTTATTTTATATCTGCTTTAATATTACTTTTGTATTGCTTATGAGTTTATATACTTATTATATCCCTTATGTTGAACAAATGTTGGATTGTACCTGTTTTGAAATATATATTATATTGTGCTGAGACTTTTTTGGAGTGCAGAATTGCAGTTCGACAAATTGTAGTTGAGATTTAAGGAGTTACTTGTGTTCTTCATTGCTTTACCTTAGGTAAGTTCCATTTCTCTGAGTACCTTATTGTTTGGTACTCACTCTCTGCCACATTTTTGTAGGTTATGAGCTTGGTCTATTCTGCTAGACTTCTGTTTGTTGGATCGAGATTTTGGATTACTTGTGAGGTAGCTGCTCATATCTCCACGGATCCCACATTATGTTTTGTTCTATTTGAGGACTAGACATTTGAGACTTGTATTTCATTTAAGTATTTTGTAGTTAGAGGCTTGTCCATGTGATACCAGTTCTTGGGATGATTATAGTTTGATTTCTTTTGCTTATATATCTTACTAAACTGTTTATCTTCCGCATTTATCACTATTGTTGAGTAGTTTGGGTTTTGGGCTAACTCGTCTCAGTGGGTTAGGTGTGTCACGACCCCACAACGAATGGGGAACCCGAAAGGATCCCAAATAAATCTCTTAGCATATCATTTACACATCCTTGGTTACAGAAGCAAAATAAGACAATAAAAAAGTGGCAATAGAGTTTAAGGGAAGCGGAACTTGGGACTTCCATCTTATCATCAACATAAAAGAGCATAGAAGAAAATAAAGGGCTAAGGGAAGTCTTTCATAACAACGTAGACAAAATTGGAGTCAAGCTCAATACATGAAATCCATATCCAACAACGCCTCTACTAGTGAACGGAGCGGGGGCCATGACATCTCCTGGGTTCACCCTCAAAAGACAAAAGAAGGTTTAAAATAGATAAGCCTTAGCAAAGCATGAAAGTAAAGTGGATGTTGTCTCCGGAGTGGAGGACTCACCAATAACAATCTTCAAATGATCCGGCTAACCACGTGGAGGAGGAGGATCAATAGGAGCCCGGTCCCTACATGATGAGATCATGTAGGCAAAATGTATACATTAGTACTTGAAATGTACTGAGTATGTGGGGTGCAATGCAACAACGACATAAGCCATATTCAAGATGCATAATCATAAGCAATAGATATAAGCTCAATATGATATGTGTAATCAATGTTTGAGTTAGAACAAGCATATAGATAATTAACTTGCATGGTATAACATACATATGTGAGAGGAGACCTTAACCGACATATAAGACGAAGTGAAATACTACTTGGAATCTCGATGCATGTCTCTCCACCAGAGAAAGAGTGGTCTAATTGCCAAGGTTAACCATACTTGACCCCATATTGTGGGTAACTTGTCCTAGATGGATTTACTAGTAAAGCCCATTTAGGAAAATAATGTAAACCTATGGTGACACATAGTTAAGAGACCAAAACTTTATATAAGGACCCCTTGAGTCGAGCCCCACCTTAAGCCTCAATGTGCTAAGTCTAATCCCATGGAATACTTAAAATAATTGTAAATTAAATCATAATATGCATAACTTGTAAAGACATGATAACATGGCATGAGTAGCTCATTCAAATACTTGACCCCTACATGGTCATATACCTTATACTAGAGGGTAAAAACAATGCATAGACTTGACCCCTTCTAGTAGGCACTGCATTTCACATGAGGATAGAGATTGTAATATGCTTGACCCCTTCTAGTGAGAGTTAGTACATGAGGGTAAAATAGTATCATGCTTGACCACCTACATGTAGACATTATTACTCACAAAAGGGTAAAATAAATATAGAATAAGGGCTCAATATTTTACTTGCAAAATATAGAAACTTTTCATGAGTTTAATACATGTTTGGAAGCCCATAAATCATCATAACATGCTTGTTTTGAAATTCATGCAACAATCTTTCATTAGCATAAGAATCCTTGTCAAGTAGATTTAGTTAAACATGATGGGAATATGAACATGCACTTAAAATTATGTAATTTAAGAGTATGAAGCAAGAGAGAAGTGAAAATCAATTAATTTTAAAGTCATTCAAACCAACCCACCAATATTGTAGTATAACCTTCATTATTTAGAAATCATACTTCAAGAAGCATAGTGAAAAATACTTAGTTTGAATTATTCTTAATTAACCCCTCATAATCATATTCATCGTTTTCCAACAACATGAATACGAGAACATAAACTCATCTTGTCAAGAAAACCCTAGTTAAGATTCTCTCAATAATCATATAAATTCATAAATTTCACATGATATTTTACTTTATGATAATGCACAAAAATAAACCATCATTGAACGCATAATATTAATATCATATGCAAGAGTTCATAAAATACCCATAATGATTCATAAATTCATGTAGTAGAAGAAGAGAAATGGTTGGACTTGTAGGAACGAAGGTTCCACAATCAAACTACATACCTTGATGATATAGGATAGAAAAACCTTGGGAGGTGATGAGGAATTCGGAACTCTAGCTTGCACCTTCTTGCTTGAAGCCTTGTAGGAACTTGAGAGTGTTTAGAGACTTAGGATTTTTGGAATGAGGAAGAATGAGATGTATTAGGGTTATATAAACTGATAAGGGACATGGATGGGGTCAAAATGACGTAGTTTGGACTTAGAAGAAAAAGGAAAGGTCAACTTTACCCCTATTAAAAATCTTGGTCGGACAGGTTTATGAGACCCCATCTACGCGCCGTAGAGCACTCTACAAGTCGTAGACGACCTTTCGTAAACTAAGGGTCCTGAAATTTGAGTTACTAAAATTTGTCACAACACTCCTAATAAAGAATCTATGACTCATAGAGTGATTTACAAGTCGTAATTCGAACTTCAGAAAAATCCAAATTTCACCAAGTCTGTCAGATAATGTACCGTACTCCGACTTATGAGTCGTATACCCCTCCGTAAATATCAACAGTCCAATTTTTTTCAAGCTTATCTCTTGCATCTCTCCTACCTCCATAAGTGGGGTCTTACAAGGTGAATACCATCACACCCGATTTTGGGGTGTGACCGAATTCCTAGCTTTTTTCCTCCTCTCCTCATCCTAGCTTTTGTTAGAATTGCGTAGAAAGTTTAGAAATAGTTTAATAACCCTTTTCACTAAAAAATGATCTGTATAGGTTGTATGTTAAGTTTAGGAGGGTTGGAGAAAAGTCTAAAATGCTCCTAAAAAAACTGAAAATTTTGTACTATGGTGAGCCAAGCGGACTTGCTCCCTCCAAGTATAATTTTTGTCGAAATTTTTCTGATCGATTTTCTAATCCCGTAGAAAATATTGGAATTACTATTAAGTGCAAATCTGTGACAAGTCCACGACGCGGACCTTCACACACTCTTCTGGAATTGCATTTTTGCTCCAAAAATTATCTTTTGATCCTGTTGCTCTAAAATTCAACCGAGACCATTTTTCACATAATTTTTCGTGCTGATCATGATTTTGGCCTCAACTTTGCTAAAAATGTTTGAGAAAATATGTTACTCATCTGTTCCCTCATCTAAGGATATTTTGGTAATTTTAGTGGATATAACATATATATTAACTAATAAAGGTTTTAATAAAAGAAAAGGGTCTATTTTTTTAGATTCTCCTCACCTAATTATATATTGATGGTTAATGAGATGGGCGGTTTTCTTATAAGGTTTAGACAATCATCTTTCTATGAGCTAGTTTTGGAAGTGAGTTAGGCCGTGTATCTAATTTTACATAATATCAGGGGAGGACCCATCTCACCCATTATTGAGCCCCCAAATTAAAATTACGCCCACACATCGATTCTCAACACTAGGCGTGAGGTAAGGTGTTGTGATGAAAAGTTCCCACATTAGTGGTTAATTAATGGAATGAATGGTCTTCTTATAAGGCTTGAACAATTTTTTCCCTTTTGACCTAAGCTTTAGGAGTGTGAATTAGACTCAAGATCTAATTTTGAAAGGGCAGCCTTGACTAACAACTTGTAGGGTCTATTATATTTTTATTGTTCATTTGTTGCAGGGAATTAAGTTCATTTTGGTTTAGTATTATCTAAAATAAGATTAGACAAATGCTATATGACTGTTCTATGTTTTCTGTAAGCCAATAAAAATATATAATCGAAGTCGAAAGTAAAATGTTATGTACAAAATTCGATCGAGTTAGGTCAATCACTTTAATAAAAACCATATTCGTTTGATAGAATGTGTAAGAATAATAATTCTAAGATAGAATTTTAGATTAATTTTATCTCATATTTGATTTGAGGTATTATTGAGTCCCATATCATTCATTTAGGTGTGGGAAGATTTTCTTATACAATCTTTGGCATTCCTCCCTATATGAGCTTGATTATGAGGTTACAACAACAACATATCTAATGTAATCTCATAGTGGGGTCTGGAGAGGGTAAAATGTACGCAGACCTTATTACTATCTCATAAAGATAGAGAGACTGTTTTCAAAGACCCTCAACTCAAATATAATGTATCAACCCAAAAGAAGAAAATTCTAGATATAAAAACGACTAGAGTGAAAATCAATTGAAAACTTATAAATATAGTAAAAGTAATAACTTCATTATGAGGTAGGGGACCCAAATTTCATTTCTTTTATATATCAAATATCCTTCACTACTATACCATATAATTGTAACACAGTTACTAATATTATAACACATAATGTCAGCATCCTATATAATTTAAAACCCATACCATTTAAATTCTGAAACTACATTATTCCATGATAAAGTAGAGGATTCATATGGAACATACATATTAAGGAGTAGGGCACGGCTCATGAGAAAGATTGCCATGATCAACGCAGAAGAAAAGCGTTGTTATTATGAGGAACCTCTGGGACCTCAGTATTTAAAGTGCAAGGGATAACTCCCTCAGGATCAATATACTTGTTACTTGACTCTTTGGGATGAGCAACATCAACATCAGGTACAGGAAGTCGTTCATATGCATCCTTATCGCTCGTGTCGCTCTCACAAGGAGTATCCAACAAGAACGAAGACACATCAATCGTCTCATCATGTCCCGGGATAGGGAATGATAACTCATTATTAGCGTCACGTGAGTTTTGATACATCACGCTGGATGATGAGTACACAATAGTCTCAATACCATATCCTGATGTATCACGACTATAAGGGACTAACGTATTTTGCATGTTTCTTTCTTTCTCACCGAGGCTATATAAGAGACTTCGCCAACGAGCTTGCAATTCCTCATCATTAAATCTCCCCAAAAGTAATTCCAAAGAAGCACCGGTCTGAAAAATAAAAATACAAAAACTATATTATATTATCATGGAACGTAAATGAAAGGTTTTCACAGCGTACTCAAAGGATTTATATACCAACAAATTAAATTAATAATAAAAAAGGTGCACTAAGGCTTCCACTATGCGCAAGAGTCTATTGTACGCAACCTTACTTTGCATTTCTGCCAGAGGCTATTTTTAACATTTGAACCCGTAACAAATTAAATTAATAAAAAGTTCAAAAAAAGAATTATCTAGGGAGCCAACATTTTATAATTATGAAAATTCTACCAAATGAGTTACATTTGGGGAGAAATCAAAGTAAGGTATACTATATGGACAAACAAACAATAAAGGTAAAAAAAAAAAATTTCTCTTCTACGAAATTAGAATAATTCGAGTGTTGAAAATTTTAATTTTAAATGATGAGACAATTAAGGAATAGATTTAAATTTCTGATTTGAATCCAATTTCATCTCTATTTAGCCAAAAAGACATAAATTAAATTCCATACACAATATTTCCTAAAGATACCAGCATACACAATTAAATCGGATAGTAAATCACCCAAAAAAATAAATTAAAAAATAATCCAGACCTTTGATCCTTTATTCAAATAAACTACAATAACAATATATCAAGTGTAATTGAACAATTGCTGATAGAATATATCTAAACCTTACCCCTACCTTAATAGAAGTAGAAAGATTATTTCGATAGAACCTCATATCAAAAGAATGTTATCCACATATAATTGCTAGAACAATGATCAACAAGATACAAAATAAATAAATCAATAAATAGTAACATACAAAAAGTGGCATTTTGAATAAAAATCACAAAAATCAAATTGTGAATGAAATATAAATCACAAAAAAAGAAAAATACATTCGTTGAAGAATAAAATATCAAAACAAGTAAAAAAGAAATATGAATATTTTTTTATTACCATAACAGCATTAATAAGCATAAGGTCATCTTGAGGGGTCCATGAAGAATCTGGTGAAAGAGCTCCCATTTTTTTAGAGTGAAACAAGAAGAGAAGTATTTTATATTTGTGTGTGAAAATAAGCATAACAAGCAAGTTTATTTATACTAATTTAAAGGGACCAACACATTTATAGCATTTCTCTTTAGATAATATTCTCGTTAAATTTTGGTCAAGATGATTTGAACAGCTAGAAATAGACAAAAATTTAAACTCAAACCATAAATGTTTGATAAAAATATTTTATTATATATTAGGTGGTCAATTGAACAAATTATAATACAAAGGTCAAAATAAAATTTAATGTTTTTCAACATATGTTCAAGTGATTTCCTTTTTTTTTTTCTCATAATCATGTATAATTTTTATTCTTATTTAGGGTCAATTTTAGATTAAACCAAAGGGTATAAAAAGAAGAGATAAATGCAGTTACTCCCATAATGTATTAAAAAAATGTACTAGTATGGAATTAATCAAACATTTGTTAAAATGATTTAGAGAGAAGTTTAAGTAGGCGTTTGGCCAAGTAATTTGAAGTAGCTTTATAAAATTTGGATAAAATTTTAATCTTAAATTATGGTTTGAGATTTTAAATTTTTCAAAAAGTATGATTTTAATTTTAAGTTTGTAATTTTAATTTTTTTAAACATAAAATTAAATTATGAAATATCATTTTGTGAATCTGATTTGGACACCTATGAATAGATGACAATTTTTAAAGCTTAGTACATATACAACCTTGTAAATTTGGGACCAAATTTTATTTAGACATTCAGATTAGGATTTATTTCAACTAAGTATATGAAGTATTTAAGAATTTTTTAATTCAAATTTCCGAAATAAAAAAACTGCTTGTGATCTCAAATTATTATCATGCAAATAAGCTAAACAATTTAAATATGTCATCCTCTTTAATCATATACATCTTTTCAATTGAATTATTATCATGCCTCGAACGTACACCCTGGACGTGATCGACACTCAAGAATCATTGTTGGTCTCCAAGCGAACCCTTAACCTGAAAGACTCATTCATCTGAAGACTTTAACATGCATGAAAAAGCTTTACAAGATAAACCTTTAGAAAAAATAAAACTAAAAAAAATCTCAATCATGCTATAATAACCTCGAAGGTTATATTTGGTATTTTTAATCAAATTACCATTTTGCTTTCTACGAAAGTTTCCTTGGGTCGTTTTGGATAATTTCGAAAGTTGAATTTTAAAAATATCGTAAAAAGTTGGAGTTTTACAAAAGAAATTTTTTTAAAAGACTTAAATTGGAAATTTCAAGTTTTGTAGTTATTTTTACTTTTGAGTATTGGAATTCGATTATGTTGATTCCATTAGTTCTAAAATGTTAATCTGGTCTAGGTAAACTTGCAGAACTGAATTTGAAGTTAAAACGGAGATTTTCGCCCAAAGTTACATATTCAATTTATTTAGAGATTATAGATTTGACTTTGCTCAATATTCGGGGTTCCAGAGCTCGTATTGAAATACTATCAATTCCAGTAGTTCTGGATGGTCGACCTAATGCTAGAAATGGTCTCGTATTATTTTTTGGAGTTTCCAAGAGCTGTTTTAGTATTTCAAGTTTCAAACTAGTTTATTCGAGTTACATTGGTAACTGTGTCGTAGAGGCCACAAATCAAACTCTGATTATTCCGTTGAGTTAGGATTGTTATTTCTGGTATAGATACATGTTTGGTTCATGAAATTCTGATTCTAGATGAGTTTCGAGTGCCCATTTCGAGTTTTGATTCTAGTTATGTGCTGCTGGTGCAAGTTTCTGGTGCAACCCCTGCTTACTCTCCGCGTTCGCACCTAGGGGTCCGTGTTCATGGAGGTGCACCTAGTTCCTCTCCGTGTTCGCGCCCAAAGGTCCACATTTGCAAAGGTGCACCTGGTCCTTCTCTGTGTTCACGGTTCAAGCCTCCGCATTTGTGGAGGTGAACCTGGTTCTCCTCCATGTTCGTCGGGCCTCACCTGCGTTCACGGAGTGTATTTAGTCCTTGATAGTGCCAATCATTAAAATACATTTTTAGACCTATTTCCTCCATTTTTGATATTCCGAACTTTGTTCTTGGGAAATTGTTGTTACGCCGAAAATTGACCGACTCTTTAAAAGAAATAAAAATCAGTTTAAAACTCAATTATTTTGAGAAAAACCAATTTTTAAGAAAATAGAGTCGCCACCTAATTTTACGGAGAATTAGGA
>JAABOM020000103.1:16811967-16822800 GCA_011800125.2 Solanum clarkiae
GCTGAGAGAGACTCGCCGGCTCTTGGTGAAACCGGTACGGCGACGTCACACGGACACCGGCGTCACGGGGATACTCAGATTTACAGACAAACAACAACAGTAAAGGCACAGCAAGCAACTTTAGTGAACAATGCTTTCAATATATGCAACGGCAACTAGAAACCAACAACAACAGTAAAGGCATAGCAAGCAACTACAGTGAATAGTATTTTTAACAGTTAAGAGAGAACAGGAAGAAACGTAGAAGCTGGTCGTCGACTTTTCTGAAAAATGGTCGCCGGAGATCTTAGACGGATCTGCGATGAAAACTTTTTTTTTTTTTTACTAACGGCAGCCAACAGAACGGAAAAACTAGAGGAAGAGTCCTCCGGTCTGGCAAGGGTTCGCCGGCGCTCGGGACAGTGGATAATTATCTTAAGTATGTTGTATAACTATAATTTGGATAATTGCCTTAGAATATTACTAAATAAAGTAATTTCAATCAATCGCAGCCTAGTGATCAATCAAGAGGGTGAAAATTATGAGATTTCAAATTCCAGTAAAGACAAAAATATTAGGTAAAATTTTCTCATTTGTCCTAACTTTGATGAATAGAGTTTTCCGTTGGTGAGTATCTTATGAAAGTAGTTGAAGTGCGAGCAAATTAATACAGAAACTACGAAGTAATAAGTTCAATTACTCACCGTGCTTTGTTCAATGGTAAGATTGCACCTAGGAGTCGTTTGGTAGGATGTATAGGAATAACGCTAAATAGAATGAATTAGCAGTACTAACACTAAAGATGTTTGTATCAGTTATGCTTGCATTAATAATATAGAGATTATTTCTTATTGAATTGTTTGATTTGGTATACTGAAAAATAGAAATTGCATTGCATTACATATTTAAAAATAGGTATTTACAAAGATGCTCCAGACTCTACAAATATGGTGAAAACGATATAAAAAGGGACTTGAAAGGTAATTGAATCTTTAATCATGTTAATGCATGTATTAAATCACCTTGTATTTCTAATACTATGAATTTTCATACATTAGTAATATACTCCCTCAGTATACATAAGCTGAAAAATTGTAGCAAACAAGGTACTACTAATACACAAAGCTAATGTATGCATTATTTCTTATAATATATTCTACCAAATGATCCTTTAGTACGTGGATTAGATGCTTTGAATCCTATCGCAAAGACAAAACTTGATATTTAAGTGTGAAAAAAATAGAGGGATGAGTCAATTACTCACTGAGTTTTAAACTGTGCCTGTCCTTGGAGGATTTAAAAAAATTATTTGGAGTTACACCCGACACCTTCTGTGCCTTCACGAGTATGACACTGTAGTGTACGTAGGAAGCAAATGCAGTAATCTGTCCCAGAAACTTACAAGTTCTTTCCAAAAGATATGAAAATTAATAGGCAACACTAATATATTATCATACAAATTTTGGGACAAAGCTCACTAAATACTGAGATTTAATTCAACATTCTTAATTGCAGTATATACTGAAGCCTGTTCTTTTAGTGAACCAGCTCTAAAAGTTCAAAAATATTTCCATTTTTCTATATATGCGTGATGTTTTTTGTTCTATGATCTAAACCAGTAAAGGATAACTGTGAAAGCTGTGTTATTGCTCAATTCACATGGAAATGTCCAATCATAACCAGGAGGGAAAAAAGGCTCTTAATGGTATCCAACCTTTCACATAACTGTGCAAGTTAAAGGTGTCAGGCAATCAATATTAGCAAATGGCAACAATTATTCAAAAAAATACCAATTATAGGAAAAGGTTAAGTTTTCTCCCAAATACATTAGGTGTTTTGGACATGATTTGTTTGAGATTTCAAAGAAAAAAACTGAAATCAAATTTGTGTTTCGATATGAAAACTCAGTTGAAATTTTATCACTAATGACTTGAAAAACTCATCAATCCTGTATTTTAAACTTCAAATTTTGATATTTCAAGTTTGAAATTGAAATAATTTGAAAATATTATAAACAAAATATTATTTGAAATGATCTCACAATATAATGTAAACTTTGGAATCAAAATCCATGGTCGAACAGTGTTGCTATAACAAAACCTGCAAGCATTTCTTTGAGATGGCCATATTATTGCATCTTTAAACACATGTCTCACTTTTATGTTATCCAAAATATATATATATATATATATATATATATCACTTTTGCTTTAGTGATGAATGAATTAATAGCACATATTTAAGGAAAAATATTGTCGTGTATGTTATTCGTAGATGTCACAATTTTGATTGACATGCGATGGAGTTAGGAATATGATAAAAGTTTGGAGACAAACCCTAGAGCCAGATCTTTAATCAAAGTCAACGATCAGGAGAAGCAAAGCTTGAGTCATTACAGAGAAAGTTGAGGGACATGAGTGGCTACTCGCTATGGTTAGAATATAGGTTCTATAAAGTGGTAGTCAGACCAATATTGTTGTATGAGGTTGAATACTAGCCAATCAAGAATGCTTAACGTTTCACGGATGAAGGTAGCGGAGATAAAGATACTCATAGTGATGTGTGGACATATTAGGAAAAATATGATTAGGAACAAAGTTATACAGGATAAAATGGAAGTGGCATTTGTATCGCCAAGATGACAGAAATGATATTAAAATTGTTTGGACATGTGAAAGCAGGTGCACAGACGTGCAAATAAAAAGGTGTGAGGTTGTTAATAGCAGGAGTTGGGAGAGGTAGAGGTAGTTTAAGCAAAAAATAAGAGAAGGTTATTATATAAGACATGACACAGGTTTTGTTTACTAATGACATGATCTTAGATAAAAAAAATCTAAAAATTGAGGATTAGAGTAGAATGTAAATAGGTAATCAATTGTAGTTGCACTTTATGAGAGAAAAATAGGGGCTTAGGGCTAGACATGATATATAGAGCAAAATCAAATTTTTGATACCATTATTTTATCATTATGAGCTTTGATATGCATTTTAAAATATTTTGACATTTGCTATGACATTAACACTTCAAAGCTCAACAAACATCTAACCAAATAAAATAAAAAGTATAAAGTGCTATCTTCTTGTAGGGGACCAGATAGCGCAATAAAATTGACCTAAAGTAAATGCACTGCCGTCTTGCAGTATACAACTTTGACACACATGTAGGCAATAATTTGGACACTAGACATGTAGGCAATCGTTTTGACTATTTAATGGGGTGAAAATAGTAATAATTTTGACACTAGATATGTAAATAAGCATTTTAATTATTTCATCAAATACTATTACTTTCAATCAATATAGTTGGATAGTAATTCTATGGAGCGAAGCATAGTGAGAAATCATCTAGGTAACATATTTTATCGATTGCATTGTTAGATCATATCTTTAGATGCAATAAAAGACTCCTATTGATTTTCCTAATAACAAATAAACGTTGATAAAGCAAACTTTAGAAAAAGGCCTTTTAAGTTTTATAATATGTTCACACTTCTGCTAAGGGAAAAGTCAAATATTTTACTTTTTTTTTTTTAATCCAAACCTAGGGAAAAAAGTCAATGTGATGTAATGCAAAACTTTTTCCACTTTCACTACAATCATACATTTCTCAGTCTCAAGCAGTAATAGCAAGTTTGAGTTAGTTAATATTTGTGCATATCGTAATCTTTAATTTCATGAGCAAATAAACTACACATGGGGCGTGCATTAGAACAATTAAACCCTTTTGCAACCCTAAAGATATGCATTTCACTCTGTAAATTCTCTTTTATAGACATAGAGAGTGAGGTTGCTTAAAGCTTAATTATTAAACCATCACAACACATTTGGATGGTAAATTGAATGTGCATTTATTGTCAAAACACGAATCCCATACTTTACCCACAGATTTCAAAACATTGCCACATTGTATGTGGTCCGAATAAATTACTAATGCTGCCTTCCGTCTCTCTTATATGTCATTCTTACAATAAATATATGGTTCTTAATATATGTTATTTCACACAATTAATGCATAAATGACACTATTCTTCCTATTTTATCTTTGATAGTTAATGAATTTTAAAAAGATACATTTGGTCAACTAGAAAAACTAAAAAAATAATTAATGTACATTGTAACTTAAATAAGGGCAAAATAATAAAGTCATTTTTTTTTTCTTAATGCAAGTGCAATCACAAAAAATGACATATAAAAGGGACTGGAAGGAGTACTAGTTTTAAGTCTTAAAAAATATTCCTTCTGTCCATCTTTACTTGCCCCATATACTATTTTAGAATGTCCAATAATACTGGTCTACTTTATGAAATCAAGAGATAATTTTACACTTAGTTACTAATTTACCTTTATCATTAATTATAGTCATTTTCTTATTACATTTTTCAAGACATTATATTTATTATATCCAAAGGACAATTTGGTAAAATTACTCCATCATTTATTACTTCTTAATCTTTGTGTCAAGTCAATACGGAACAAGTAATATTGGACACTGGAGTACTCTCTCCGTTTATCTTTACTAAAAACATATACATAATAATACTTGTCCATTATAAAATGAAGAAATAAATTTACACTTAATTCCTAATTTAACCTTACATTTTTCAAAACATTGTATTTATTTTATTCAAAAGGTGATTGAAAAAAATTCGCCTTATCATTTACTGCTTCTTAATATCTGTGCTTAGTCAATAATGGATAACTATTCTTAGACGAATAGTAACTAATATTGAGGATAAAATAATAGTCCTTTTTTATGTGGCACCCTTTGACTTGATACAATGTTTAAGAAAAAAAGGAAAACTTTTAAAATTTGTGGTATAAAATCATTCTTAGATATTTGTGTGGCTGAAAATTATTTCATTAAGGGTAAAAAGGAAATTTTAAATGTAAATTATTTCCAATTATAATAAAGTGACATTTTGTTCAAAATGAACCAAAAAGAATGTCACATAAAATGGGACAAAGAAAGTAAAATTTCTAATTAAAATAGTGAAGAAGTGAAAATGAACTAAAGGAACATAATTTTACAAAAGGTAAAGTTAGCTAGGTGCAAGACAGAGATGGCTATCTAGTCTAGAAATTAATACAAGACTCCACACCGACCAGAATAAGGTGATGGAGATGAAAATGATCCAATTGAATTGAATTTAACAGTCCAACAAAAAAAAAATAATTAAACTTTGGTAGATATTTTCTACTACCGATCGACAATATTGGTTAGCACTTTCATCAATTAGCACAACTACCTAAAATTTGATCAATTAGCACAACTACCTATCACATTGTCCAAGAACATTATATAAACCACGAAATCTCATCTTGTATTGTAACTTATCTACAATCAAAGCGAACAAGTATGAGCTTAATGTTAATTTATGATATAACTCAGAAATATGAAAAACTCTATTGAATCTCTTGCTTCTATTCATCGAGATCTGAATAAATAAAAAAAATGTAATATAATATTATTATTTAAACTGAAATTTGAAACAAAAATCACATGATTCTCAATCACTTAATTAATCATTCCACCACACTCAAATAATTATCAATAGTAACTACTTATTTTGGGATCGTTGCACCAGAAAGAATCAATAAAAATTAACCCAAAATAAAACAGAAACAAGTAAGTTGCAGGCAGAGACAAATAAATTCTAGAAACACAATGATATTTATTATTATTAAATATATATAGATAAACAACCGCAATAATAATATTAAATTGAATTTAAAGGTAAGAAAGAGAAGATACCTGAGTGCTGTTGGATAACATCAAATAGAGAAAAAGATGGAATTGGCTTCCTTTTTCTCTCTCCCTCTTTATCGATCTGATCTGATCTGAACAGGAAACCTGATTCCACCAATCATCTTCTTCCTCAGAAAGTAGGCCAATGGGATTCTTCCACAAAACACTCTATTCCCTTCTTTGGATTCCATTCACACCTTCACCTCTTATCCGATTAATCAAAAGCTTAACACCACAGACCGCCGACTAAACCCGCCGCAGCAAAGTGTGAGAGCGGAGAACTTGGAACCCTTTTTTTATTTACTCATTTTACTACCACTTGTTTTTAAAAGCTAACCCTCCCACCTTTTAACAACACATTAAAAAAATATATCATGTCCTGTAGACACACCTTCAATGAGTAACTTTATAAAATGTGTTTAATTGATTTTACAAATAAATATTTTTGAAGTTCAAATAGATGTATTGAAATTATTTTTTGTGTGTGGTGAAAAAATGGTTGACTTATTAAATGATTTTATAAATAATTACTTTCTTTTTTACTTGTTTATTGTACTATTTTAGAATATTTATTGAATTTCTAAAATTAATGAATAATTTATTATTTTGTATCCATTTTATTCTTGATATTAAATATTTTTTTCGTCAACACTAGTTCTATTGTTGACTTAGCATGTGAATTAAGAAACAGCAAATGAGTCTATTAATACAATAAATCTAATATCTTGAAAAATTAAAGATTAAAAGATTTATCTTTTTCATCTTTCTTTTTTTTTATTTATTTAATTGTTACTTAATTTTTATTACGTTATTACCTATATTTTGTTAAATTGTCTGTTAATACTATGTTGGATATTTAATTAAACTTATTTATTGAATTCGAGTTAAATGTTAAATTATGATATGCAGAGCTTTTATTTGCATGATGAACTTATAAATTTAATATTCTGATAGGCCTTTTTCAATTTAGGATCTACTAATTAAGTTTGAAGACGAATCAAGTATGTTATTCCTTGTAAATCAAGTTTAACTTATTTATGTCTATATTATAAAAGTATGAATATTAAAACTCTCTAAATATTAAACGATGATCATCTTTTAGTATACCCTTAATTATTTAAATAAATTCTTATAATTGCCAATATGATCATAACCCTAATTGCTAGGTATAAATATAAGTCGCACTAGCAGCGACATTTTCATAGGAAGAATAATCACTGATGATAATATTTTAGGAGTAGAGTAAAACTTTTTAACTAGATGATGCGTTACTTTTATAACCTATAAATATTACTCCATTTTGATATAGTTATATCTGATACACTTACACTCTTGTACTCCAAGACTTTTTATATTTTTTTTGTCTTTAGTTTATAACATCGACTTACTTCATCATTTCAAAACAATTTTTTAAAAAAGCATATAAATAGAAAGTAAAAGTGTGTATATCTCTGCAAGATTAATCTTGAATGTTGAAGCCCGATTTGCGGGCGAATTCCAAAGACCATAGAGATCGATACATACTTTCAATTTATTTATTTTTCGTTGTGAGTAAATTCTCAAAAATGGGCCCATCTGTCCATGTGACATGGTTTGCTGGACACTCATATGTCACGTGGGCCGTGGGCCCACTAAACTTCACCAAATAAAATTAATAATTTTTTTATTGCAACTTCTCCCCGACATATTTAAGGCCATGATATTAAGAATGTTTCAGTATATCTTATACATTTTTAAGTTAAAATTATAAAATTTTAAAAAATTATATAATGATATAATTAAATTCGTGACTTAGAACCCATTTAGTTTAGCTGAAAAATAATAGCTTTTAAAAAATACTTTAGAATTATTTTTTAAAGTGTTGAAATTTATTTGAAAAATAAGTAGTTATGTGTTTGGATAAAAGTGTTATATCTGAAAAAAAGTTGTTAATGTGTTTGGCATATAAGTGTTGTTAAATATTTTTTTAATTAAAAATATCTGAAATACCCTTCATATTAACATTATAAAACTTGATTACTTTAAGATTTTTCTGTCTAAAAAAATAAAATAAAATAAAATAAATTTATATTTTAATTCAATATCAATATAAACTTATTATTTAAGTAAATTTTATGTACACAATTTATTTTTTATTTTTAAAATATATAATTTGGATAGATCACATGAAAAATTTAATATGACTCTTTTTTCGTGATCGAAATCGAAAAATGATTGAGATATTCAGTTGTCAAAATATACCAATTATTCTAATTTTTTCTTGTCCTCTCAAGAAACATCCAACATTTAACCAACTATAATTCTTATTTTTTTTTCTAATGACATGACGTTCCTTCTTATTTCACATAAAGAATTTAAGATATTTTTTAGTTACATTCATGAATAATAATATTTATTTATCATTCACGTATTTCTCTTATTATCACAGATTATTTATTAAAAAAATAGTGGAAGAAGGACAATAAATATAAATAAACATATGAAAAAAAGGAGAAAGGAGAGAATAGTTAGGGTTACTTTAATTAAAGATATTTTTTGGAATATGAAAATATATTTAAGGTAAAAAAGTAATTTTTTTGATCAAACTGTATTAACTTTTAAGTTAAAAAATATAAATTAATATATCTCACATCCATACAAACAACACAACAAAATGAAAAGTAAGAACTATTAAAAAATGAACCTCAAAAAATAAATTAAAATGTGGAAGAAAAGATGAAAGGCGGAAGAGAAGCTTCAAAAGTTAATTCGGAAAAAACCGAGTAATACAAAAGCACGAGTTAATAAAAAGTAAATAATAAATTAGAATTATTTAAAACTAAGTAAGGCTATAATCAAAAATTGAATAAAAGAATTGTGGAATGCTATTAATTTAGTGGTTGCAAAAAGTGAGGATTATCATAGTTATAAAATCATGAAACAAATCATACCATATTATATAATTAATAAAACAAACATGATTCTCTTACTAGTCATACTATACTATACACGAAAATCCACCATCCAAATAAGTTGCGAGAGTATCTATAAGATAATATAATCTGAACAATAAATTTATTAAATAACTAATACATATATATAAGTTAAATTAACATTTTAAATTTGGTATTTATTCAAATTAAAGATATTAAATTTAATTCATAAAATTATGATTTATCCATTTTATTTATATCTAAGCGGTTAATAATTTATCTATTTTCTTAATTGAGTTCATTTTGATCTGCTTAGTTCGATTAAAGCAGATGTGCAGTTTAAATTAATTTTTTAAAGATTTTGTATAAATAGTTTTTCAAAACAAAATTTGTAGTTTGATTTTCAATAATCATAATTAAGATAAATATCTTATTAATTAGTCAAAATAAATTACTTACAAGAAAAAAAACTTTGAATTTAAAGTAAGTAAAAATTAAATAAATTGAGTTATGACCTAATTTTTAGCATAATCTACTTTTAACTAATATTGTATTTAAATGTAGTAATAACTCACTTAGTTATTAATTTAATTCATTTTGATATCCTCAAACTTAGTTCACTCCGTCTATTTAATAGCCACACGTCAAATGGTATATGTCATATAGAAAATGAGATGAAATAAATCAAACGATTGACCTATTTGTCCATAGATATTCCCAGAAACATTTCTAGAGAAACTTGACAAACATTTTTTGGTCATACAATTTATTATTTAAATCCTCCAATAAAAGAAAAACTTAGTATTTGGGTCTACTTCTATTATTTGAAATTTTTTTAAAAATCACCTCAAATATTTATATTTTATAAACACATTACTTATAGTTTTGTATTTAATTTCAGTGCTAGTTTGTTGTACAAGCTTTATATATATATATATATACACAATTGTTATTTGAATTTGTTATTCGGAGTAGCAATAATAGCTTTTTATATATAAATCAATAATATTTCTTTCAAATTCACATCAGTTGTATTTATTATCATGATCTTTTGCAAAACAGATCTATTATAAAATAATAATGAAAACTTACAAATACATTCTTAGAACGTATAATATAAATTATAATATTTTAAAAAGTATGATAAAATGTCACTTAGACTTGAGTTTATCAAAACTACTTAGAAATTTATAATGAATGGCCAACTATTTTCGTCTAAACACGTATACGACTATATGCGGCTCAATATTGATGATAACACGTGGCGCTGAGAATTTTTACTTTAATACTCTTCTAGATTTAGAAATTTGTCTTTCAAGCTTGGAACTTGGAATGAATCTGCAAATAAAAATTGATTAAAAATACTTTCAAATATTTAGTCAAATTTATACTACTGCTCCTCTTTTAAATTAAAAGTCTCTAATTTAAATTTTTTAATATAAAAAATTCTCCCTTATATAGCAAAAATTTAAATTAATTAAATTTCAATCGGATACTCGTGCACAACCATAATCCCCTTTCATTTGACAGGTCTAACTTCTTGTTACATAAATTATCTTACTATTTATAACTATAATTTATTTAATGACTGGGAGTATTATTTATAGATACATGTAAGGATGAGAAAAAAGGTGCGCAAGATTTGAAAAAGAGGTGCGAGAGAGAGAATGACTACATGTTATATTCATCCTATAAAATTGTATCATGATTATAATTGATTTGTAATAATAAATGTAGTGTATTTAATTTGTATTAGTATATCAATGATATAATCGTGAAACATATCAACAAATACAATTGTGAAATATATTAATGAATAAATTGTATCAAATGTATATGTACTTTGTGTATTCATTATGTATTAATACATTTTGTGTATTTGTAATTACATTTTTTTCATGTATATTAACGTATAAACGAATACGATTGTATTACTCTGTATTATTGAATACAATCACATTAAGTTATATCAATGAAGAGAAGTCTTCATCATCGCGTCACTCACCTGATATAAATCTCTTATCTAATTTATATTAGTAATATCTCATCCAATCAAACCCAAGGTCGTTTGTTGCTTGTTGAATTTTAATTCAAGCAAGAGAGGAAAGAGGAGAAAGGAAATGAGAGAGGAAAGAGGAGAGAGGAAATGAGAGAGAGAAGGAAAAAAGGGGGGGGGGGTGGGGGGGAGAGGATAGA
>JAABOM020000103.1:16844061-16862723 GCA_011800125.2 Solanum clarkiae
ATTTCCATGACAAGTAAACATAAATACATGACAACAATTCAATATATAACCATATGCAAATTTGTTCCCAATTCAACTCCAAATTCGAAATCCGTAATTCAACCAACAATCAACCTTATTTTCGTGTTTTACCTTCATTTTAACACATTCCCAACACTTTCATAACCTTTAATTAACATAAACAAAGCTAAAAATTAACATACCTTTTAACCCTTTACTAGACTTGAATTCTTCGTAGCCGCTAAACCAAACGTTTTCTTGGCCAACCAACGCCTCTATGCTACTTAGGGGATTCAATATACCAAGCTTGACGCGTCAAATAACCGAAAACTCGAAAAAACGCAATTTTTTTTATTACTACAGTAACCCAAAACTAAACTGCTCAGTTTTTTTTTTTCCAAATGTTTCTAAGTGTAGAATTGTTTTTGGTCTTGTACAAGATAACCCCATATATATAGACCCCAAATCCTCTACTTGGACCAATTATACTTTGCCAACCACATGACCCCACAATAATTTACTCTTAAGGACCAAACTTAGAAGAAATTTTACATTTGGTCCCAAACTTTATTAAATCGAACCAATTAAGGATTTTCGGGGTCTAACTTACGGGTTCTAACAAAAGTGTTCCAATCTGCATCTGAAAAGCTCTCAAGTACAGCAGGATAGTTTTTATAGAACAAACCATAAGTTTTTGTCCCAGTTAAATATCTCATAATTCTTGTTATAGCATGCCAACGTTCATTACCTGGTTTGCTTGTAAACCTGCTAAGTACTCCTACCGCATATGCAATATCAGGCCTAGTGCAATCGGTCACATATCTCAAACTTCCGTTAAACTAGTATATTCCTTTGATTTATTACATTATTTTCACTTTGTACAGGAAACAAGTGAACACTTGAATCAAAAGGAGTTAAAACATGCTTGCAATCAAGAAAGTTTTATTTTTTCAATATTTTCTCAACATAATGTGACTGGTCAAGAAAATTTCTATCACATGTTCTAGTTATTTTTATTCCAAGAATTAAATTTGCCTCACCAAGATCTTTTATATCAAACTTGTTTCTAAGAATATTTTTTGCTTCAACAATTAACATTCATATTAGAGCCAAAGATCAATAAATTACGCAAATAATAACATGTGAATTATTCCAAGACTTATGATAGATGCACTTATCACACTCATTTGTTTTAAAACCATTTTCAATCATGCAGAATCAAACTTTTTATGTCATTGCTTCGATGCCTGTTTCAAGCCATATAGGGATTTAGTAAGTTTATTTCTTGGCCTGCTTCAACAAAACCCTCGGGTTGTTCCATATAAATATCTTCATTTAGGTCTCCATTTACAAAGTAGTTTTTACATCCATTTGGTGAATTTGCAAATCAAAAATTGCAGCCATAACAATTAAAAGTCTAATGGATGTAATTCTAGTTACCAGAGAAAAAGTGTCAAAAAACTCTAAGCCTTCAAGTTGCTTAAAACCTTTTGCAATAGTCTAGCCTTATATTTATCAATAGACCTATCCGGTTTTAACTTTTTTCATAAGACCCATTTGCAATCAATTATTTTACAACCCGGTGGTAAATCAACTAACTTCCAAGTTTTGTTAGAAATTAGTGATTCCATTTCATCATTTACAGCCCCTTTCCAGAAAATTACATCAAGTGAAGATAAAATTTCTTTAAAGTGAGAGGGTCATCCCCACCATTAAAAACATAAAAATCTGGACTAAATTTTTTTTCTACTTTAGCTCTTTTACTTCTTAATTTAAAACTATCAATTTCTTCATTTTTCAAAATAGAAGTAGAAGAACTAAGTAATGACATAACATTTTGTTCAATCCTTTGACCCCCACTATTTTTAGAGTAAAAAAAAAAAATTGTTTTCATGAAAATAGTATCACCCGATTCAATAACAACATTATCTTCAAGATTAAAAAATCTATAGGCTGTACTATTTAAAGCATAACCAACAAAAGCATAAGTAGTTACTTTCTTACCCAACTTTGTCATCTTGGGATCCATTAGCCTTACAAAATCTAGACAACCCCAAACTCTTAGATATCCCAAGTTTGGTTTGTGACCTTTCTACAACTCAAAAGGAGTTAGTTTAGACTTTTCATGAGGCACACGATTCAACATATAACAAGTAGTCAAAATAGCTTCACCCCAAAAATTTAACGCTGCATTTGACTCAATTAGCATGGCGTTAGTCAATTCAATCGAAGTTCTATTTTTCCTTTCCGCTACACCATTAGATGCAGGAGAATGAGGTGGAGTAGTTTCATGAATTATTACCAATGATCTAACAAAAAAATTAAACTTATTTGACTCATATTCACGGCCTCTATCACTTCTAATTCTTTTTATTTTTCTTCCAAACTGATTTTCAACCTCATGGAGATAGACTTTAAAATACTCAAAAGCATCACTGTTATTTTTCATTAAGTAAATATATGTAAACTTAGAAAAATCGTCAACGAAAATGATAAAATATCTATTTCCTCCACGAGTTAAAATTCCTCCAGGTTCACAAATATCAGTGTGAACTAATTCTAATAAATCAGTTCTTGTTTCGACTTGAAAATGAGGCCTTTTAATGATTTTGGCTTTACTACAAGCCTCACACTTTTCAAAATCCTTTTTAACCATTGGAATTAATCCTAAACTACTCATGATTCTAACATAACAATCATTTATATGGCACAAACGAGCATGCCAAAATTAGTAGAAGAAAGCATATAAACAGAAGTAGAAACTTTATTCATTTCAGCATTCAGTTTAAACATCCCATCACAAGCATACCCTTTTCCCACAAAAATACCCTTTTTTTCACAATTACATATTGATCAGATTCTATAATTTGTTTAAAGCTTGCTTTATTAAGAAGAAAACTAGACATCAAATTTTTCCTCATAGAAGGAGTATAAAGTACATCTTTTAGAGTTAAAACTCTTCCAGAAGTAAAACTCAATTCGACATCTCTCGTTCCAAGCACTTGAGTAGTGTGAGAATCACTAAGCATGATGGTTTTGGACTTCTCAAAAAGAGTATATTTTTCAAGCTAGTCTTTATCATAACAGACGTGACGGTTTGCACCAGAATCAGCCCACCGTCCATCAAGATTCTCGACCATAAATATGTCTGTAATCACAGCCACAAAAGGCTCTTCGGTAGCGTTTGCTTGAGGTGTAGGCCCACGTTTCCGATATTTGTAAAATCGAGCAATATGTCCACTCTTGCCACAGACAAAGCATGGTCCTCTCTCTTGAACTTGTTGATTTTGTGCTTGATTATTTTCACCATTATTTTCCTTGGGAGGTCTATCATTCTTCTTCTTAAAGTTTTTTTTTCTTAGGCTTCATAAAAGTATTTTTGTTAGAATCAGGAGTAGCATTATTCGAAGTAACTAAATTTACCTTCGATGTGTTGTTGCTTTCTTCTAATTACTAAAGTGCATCTTGACCCCTTGCACCCTCTCCATGCAGATTTTCATTATCAACGTCTCAAGAGAGGTCTCCTTTTGCTTGTGCCGCATAGTTTTTTGAAATTCCTTCCAAGAAGATGGAAATTTATCAACTATGCCACAAACAACAAGGTTATCCCCAATTTTGACCTCATCGGACTTAAGCTCTCCAACAATCATGATGTTGTCTTGAGCTTAATCCACCACTGATTTGTTTTCCACCATTTGAAAACAAAAAAATTGACTAGCAGCATATTTTTTTGCTCCAGCTTCTTTCGTATCATACTTACTGTGCAGTGCTTTCCAAATTTTCTTTGCGCTAGAGTAAGTTCTATAATAATAATCATAAAAATTATCAGATAGGCAATTCAAAATATAATACCGACACTTGTAGGAATCGTCATTATATTTGTTCACTTTCTCTTGATGAGAAATGAGTTCATTATTATCCATGGAGAGAATATCAACTTTGTTAAGATTCTTCTCAGTTAGCACATAAGAAACATTGAGAAGACTCAAGTAGAAAAGTACTTTACCTTTACACCTCTTGAAGTGATTACCGTTGAACCAAAATGGCTTGTTAAGATCTCCCATCTTGATATCCGCCGTCTTTTAAATAGTTGCCATTTGAATCTCCTTAAAATTGCTGGTGAAATTACAAGAAAATTACAATTGAAAAATAAAAATGAAGAACAAAATCTTCAGACTGAGGCGCAGATATCTCGTTCTCTTTAAAGACATTCAAGCCCACTGCAGTAAACGTTTTCGCTGGTCTAGCAGTACTCTCTTTGAATCATCCCCTCCAGGATACAATAACCTTTCACAAAAGTGTAACTCAACAAACTCTGGACAAGAGTTGAATCTCAAGCTCCACAATAAGAACACCCCCCTTCAACTAATAAGAACTCTCTTTTTTGACAAAGTTTATGCATTCTATTTTTTCTCTTGTGTTCTATGTACAAAACAAATGAAGACCACCATTATTTATAGTTATGGAAGTCTTCTATGCAATGAATAAGAAATAAATAGAGTAGATTAATGGAGAAGATAAATAACTTAGAGGTTACATAGGTTAAAATGTGTAATGGTGGAATAAAGAGGAAGATAATGGTGAGGGCACTAATGGTCCACCAACGTCCAAATGCTTAACTGCCATGACCATTAACATATGGAGCAATTACTAGCTAGTTACTCCAAATTAAGAGTTACAGCAAATGGCCACTAACGGTCTTAACAGAAAGTCACTATACAACAGATTAGACAAAAATTTGTCTTACATAAAAAATAAGCACTTTAATAAAATATAATAATATTAAAGTGCAACCAACACAACTTATTTTCTTACTTTTACGAGAAGTCATTGAAATTTATCTTTCTATAAAAAAATATTTATCAAACTTGAAAGAGAACTTGAACTAAGGCCTCGAGTAGTTAAAGGTTATTTTTCTAAGTCAGAATAGATTAGAATATATATGCGTACTAACCCGAAAGCATGATATAAAATCATACGAGATAAAATTAAAATTTTGTTTGGACATGTAAATTTTGCTCATGAACATATATGAAAACTCTGTAAGTTGTGAAAACTATCAAAATCATTCCCTATTTATTTATATAATTTTATCAAATAAGTAAAAGTTCATAAATAAAAATATAATACAATATCATAAAATTATTCTAAAAAAATATTATAACATCTACCGATCAAACTTTAATTAAGTAAAAATGTAAAATTGAACATTAGCGTAGACGTTAAAAATATATTGAGTATTGCCCGATTATGTTGGAAACGGTTTGGAGGACTGAAGTGCATTTTGAACTGTTCCAAATTGATTTTCCCTAGGAAGACAGCATCGTATGTCATGTGTATATGCTGTATATATGATGTGTATATCATATGTTTAATCTTGTGGATGGCAATGTGTATGTCATATATTTAGTTCAGTCAATACGAGTTGATTCACCCTATATGGATTAGCCTATATAGTCTATAGACTTTGAAATTTGACCGGCTAGGCCGACTTGACCCATTTCTTTTGTGAGTCAGAAAACAACTAGTATAGCCCACCAGTACGTAGGTTGCGGCTGGACCAACCCCTTTTTTACAAGTATATTGTTTTAGTTTAAAAATATTAAAATAAATAGCATCAAGACAATATTACATAATATTAGTATTACTATTATATACTATAAAAATATAATTTGTATCTAAATTTAAATATATAAAATTTTTAAATGAACTTTGAGTTTGGACTCTTATTATTTTTAATATTCACGGCGAATGCTGGAAAAGCTAAAGCAAACCAGAATATTTTATTTTTATTTTTAATTATTTTTTAATTCGGACCAAGGGCCGACCCAACCTATATTGCAAAAGTACCACAAATTAACAGACTTATTCGGACCACTCCAATAATCTTAACCTAGTCCTACTAAGTCATGGGTTAGGCCAAGCCAATCTACTGGGCCTAAGGCCTAACCCATATTAACGGCTTTACATATGTTTAATCTTGTGGATGTTGTAGTGTATTTCTTATATATACTATGCATACATCTGTATATATTTTGTGTATATCATGCCCATCTGTATTATATACATGACATATGATATAAACATTGATATATAGGAGACACAGATGGGAATGTTCTTATTCAACTGAAATTCAATCTGAAGTTCGACCCGATACATCACAAAATCTGCACATGATCTTCCCAAACTTGAGATACAAGTTTGTCAAGATGTTTCCACCCTTAAAATTGCAGTTTTGAAGCTTCATCAATGTCAAACCGATTTGTTCTCCAAGTTTTAATGATTTAGAGGGTGTTTGGATAGGCATAAAAATTTAAATACAATATTCTCATTTGCTATTTTACATTAAAGTAACAAGGTAATTTTTTAGTTACAATTTTAATAGAATTTTACATTTATATTTATGTTTTTATTTTTAGGTGCTTTTAATTTTTCAGTACTTTTTAATTTGTAGAGATATTTAGCAAAGACACAAAGTGCTTTTAAGCACCTTATTTTATACTTAAAAAGTACAAAAAAAAGTCGCATTAGCTTATAAGTCACTTAAGTTTTTTTTATCCAAACACCCCCTAAAGCTCAATTGCCCCTCGAAAATATATTTCAGGCCTTTAATTAGCTTTAAAAGTATTTTTGATTTTTTCAAATTTCAGAATATGTTTTGCTAATTAAAAATATATAGGGAGTTACTCGTGTATATTGTGCTTATGACATAATGGACGGATTCATGAAAGAATTGATTTCTTGTCTACGGGGAAATAGAATGAAGACGACGTGGGCTAACCAGAGAATTTGACAAATTCAGATAGTAATGTATGAACTTTATTTATGCGTATTTTCAGATATTTTTGCTTTGAAGTTTGATTTTGTCAATGTTGATTTCAAACACCACGTACTTGAAGTGGTAAATATAAATTAAATAAACTGTTTTAATACAGTGTTAAAGAACTATTCATAAAATATATCTAATACAAATTTCATTGATGGATCATACATTTTAATACAATTATAATACATTATGTCAATTTCTTACCAAACAAACACAATATATTTTGAAAATACATATAATATATTTATATTGCATGCATAAATTTACTTTTCATACAGATTTAGATTTATCATGGTATTGTTATAAATAGTAATAAATAAAAAGTATCACTACAATCAGTAATTATTTATTAAAAATGATCCGCCTAAGTAACTTTTCATCAATCAATTGGAGGAGACAACACAGGAAAAATTATTTGTGAGAGTATTTTTTAAATAAATAATTACTTATTTTAGTTATATTTTTTATTTATTATCATTTATAACAATACACAACAATACTATGATAAATCTGTACTTATATTGAAATTGAATTTTGTATGCAATATACATATATTTGTAAGTGTTAAAAAATATATTGTACTTGTTTAGTAAGAAATTAACACAAGGTGCTTTAAAGTACTATTATAAGTGTTGTTGACATCCCGAAGGCACAACGTCGTGGCAACTCAATATATAAGATAATTAAAATAAACTAATTTAAAGAAAACATAAATAATTTTAGGAGTCGCCACCTAATTTTAAGGATAATTAGAAACCAATTAATTATTTAAAAAATAGTCTGCAAACCAAAAATTTTAGGTAAGGGTTCAAGTTATTCCGAAGGAAAAGTATTAACACCCTTTAGAATCCACAATTGTGGGTCCCTGCTGAATTCTTTTTTTACAAATTGAGGAGGAGATTCACAATATAACACAAGTACGATAATCATGAAATAAATACACAAAAATAATATATACAATAATGAAAAAATGAAGAATAAACTAAAACCGCTTCACTTTTTTAATGGGGAAGCCTCGAAATCCAATGGATAGATTAATCATCGGCCAAGTTTTATATATTATATATCCATTCAACAAATAAAAAGATGTAGAACCAAAATGCAAAAATAAGAGAACAAATATAAAGAGGGACATAAGGTAAAAACGGTGTAAAAAGAAAAGAACAAAATGAATATTCTAGTAGTTAAATGCTAATTTTGATATATGCTCACGATAAAATATGAAAAATTCCAGCCACCATTGGAACAACCATCATTGGAACAGCCATCATAGGAACAACCACCATTCTTGAAGCCACCATTGTTGAACTTGCCATTATTGAATTCAACAATGGCTGCAGATTTCTTCAAAGTTGGCCACCAACTTTTGGCCAACTTTTGACAATTCACACCTGTAAATTTTACTATAAATAGAGGTGCAATTTTCATTTGTAAGAGATCACCAAGACACCAAGAAGTGTGTAATGTGTCAGGTTGAGAGTTGCTTTGTAATCTATTCTTGTAAGTAATAGAAGAAATTTTTCTCTCAAATTCGTGTTTACCAACGCTCAATTGTTTCTTTGGCTTCAACCAGTAGTATCAGAGCCAAGTTAGAAGCGTTGGTCGAGTTTTTCGGTGACGGGTCGAATTTTAAATTTTTTAAATTTTATTTGAAATTCAACTCTGACAGCACCATTGGATTTGTCTCGTCGAACGGAGTCCAACACACCAAACGATGACCTAATCGGAGCTCAAACGAGCCCAAAAATCGCGATCAAAGTTCGGTCAACTCTGCTAGAGTTTCGCCGGAGAAGACGACACTGTTCACTGGAGTTATGCCGGAGAAAACGACACTGTTCACCGGAGATCCGCCAGAGAAGACGACCGGCAATACTGTTCCTTGCCGGAATCTGCAATAGTTTCGAAAATTACAAATGGACCCATTAAGTTTTCTAAAATTTTAGTGTGATCCCTCAACTCTCAGAAAAAAATCAGATTGACTCCTGATCTTTCTGAAATGGCAGTTTGGTCCCTAAATTTTTTTAAAATTGTTGTTTTACTCCAATAGTGGAATTTTGGCCCCGAAGTGTCAATTCCACCTTTTTTTACCGTTCCAGACATAACGGTGAGCTCCATTTTTCAAGATTCAACCTCGTTTTGGTGAATTAAGCTATTGCAAGGTAATAATGACCATAGAAGAGTCAACATCATCTTCCGGAGCAGTTCACAGCCGAAGAACAAGGGTGAAGAAATATTAGTTACTATTCTTGGAAATGTAACTTATTCTTCAACCCATAATGAAACATGCCTTCACATCTCCAGAGAAGATATGAAATGGGTGGTAGATATGCAGTAACCTACCACGTTACTCCATATAAAGAATACTTTACAACGTATAAAGCTGGAGACTCTGGAGTTGTAAAGATGAAAAATTCCAGTTCCTCTGGGATTGTAGGAATTGGTGATGTCCAGATAAAGACAAATTTCGGGAGTACAATCACTTTGAAGGATGTCCGCCATGTGCCAGATCTTCGGCTGAATCTTCTTTCAATTGTAGCTTTTGACAAATAGGGCTATGATAATAATTTCAATAAAGGCATATGGAAATTATCAAAAGGCGCTATGACAGTCGCTCGAGGACATATTTGTGACACGTTATACAAAACTTATGGAAGATATTCGCAGACAACCTCAATGTAGCAGAAAAGGAGGCTTCTCAAAATTTATGGCATTAGAGACTCGGCCACATGAGTGAGAAATGGTTGTCTACCCTGATGAAGAAGGAGCTTATCAATGTGGACAAGAATGCTGCACTAGATCCTATCATTGTCTGTTTGGTAAGCAGCATAGAGTCTCGTTTGATTCCTCTTCAACGAGAAGATCAGAGTTACTCAGTCTGGTACACTCTGATGTTTATGGTCCCTTGGAGGTTGAATCACTTGACGGTAACCGATACTTTCTAACGTTCATCGATGATGCTTCTCGAAAAATATGGGTGTATTTCTTGCGGATGAAGGACCAGGTGTTTGATTACTTCAAACTGTTCCATGTCATGGTAGAACGTGATATAGGAAAGAAGTTAAAGTGTCTTCGATCCGACAATGGAGGTGAATACTCTTCTAGGCAGTTCGATGCCTATCGCAGATCATATGGCATCCGACGTGAGAAGACGGTCCCACGCATATCTCAACACGATAGTGTAGCTGAAAGAATGAACAGAACAATCATGGAATGTATTCGGAGCATGCTCAGTATGGCTAAACTGCCGAAGCCATTCTGGGGAGAAGCAGTCAGAGCCGCCTGTTACTTGATCAACCGATCTCTATCAGTACCATTAGATTTTGAAGTTCCGGAGAAACATTGGTCTGGAAAGGATCCATCATACTCCCACTTGAGAGTATTTGGGTGTTTGGCATATGCACATGTATCCAAGGAGCTCAGCCAGAAGCTAGATGCAAGGACCACTCCATGCATTCTCATTGGGTATGGAGGTGAAGAATTTGGATACAGGTTATGGGATCCAAAAGAGAAAAAGGTAATCAGAAGTAGGGACGTGGTGTTCCATGAAAGAAAAACAATTGATGGCATTGAAAAACCCATAATGTCTCAGAAGACAAATGTTGCAGATCAGATTTCAGAAGCAACAAAAGAACCATTCATGAGAAATGGTGATATTGTGCCTGAAGATATACCAAAAGTAGAGGACCATGAGGAAAGTGACGGTGCTGAGCAGGGGGAGCCACAACCCCATCTGTTAGACATTCCAGGACCATCACAAGGCCAAGATGATGGTGGATTTACTCAAATTATTCTAGAAGTTCGTAGATATGAACGAGGCCGAATTCCATCGAGAAGATATCCAGAATCCGAGTATCTTCTACTTACTGAAGATGGAGAACGAGAGAGTTTCCATTAAGCAGTATCAAGGACAAAGAAAAATGGTTTCTCGCAACGAAGGATGAAATGGAGTCTTTGCAGAAAAATCAAACTTATGAGATCACAGAACTTCCACGAGGGAAGAAGGCACTGAAAAAATAAATGGGTGTTCAAGCTGAAAAAGGATGGCAGCGAAAAAGTGGTGAAATATAAAGCACAACTTTTAGTCAAAGGATTCCAACAGAAAAAAAGGGATCGACTTTGACAAGATATTTTCACCAGTAATCAAGATGACTTCAGTTAGAGTCATACTTAGAATGGTCGTAAGTATGAACTTGGAGCTTGAACAGACAACTTTTCTTCACAGAGACTTAGAGGAAGAAAGTGATAGACCGACGTGTGCAGATTCATCGGTGTGGCATTAGGACCAAAGATCTGCAAAGGTGTCTTGTATCGAAAGTCTTTCTGTCATGTGATGGTACAGGCGGCGTGTCCCATTAGACAATAACGACGGTGCAAGATAAATTAGCAGATCAAATGGTGTGTATGAGGCCAGATATTGCTCACGCAGTGGGAAGGGTGAGTAGTTTTCTCTCCAACCCCGGAAAAGAGCATTGGGAGGCAGTAAAGTGGATTCTCAGGTACCTTAAGGGTACAACAAAACTATGTCTTTGCTACGGGGGAGTTGATCCAATCTTGGAGGGCTATACAGATGCAGATATGACTGGAGATCTTGATAGTAGGAAATTTACTTCAGGATTCATTTTTACTTTTGCAGGGGGAGCTATTTCATGACAGTCAAGACTACAAAAGTGTGTTGCTTTATCCACAATCCGAAGCAGAGTACATTGCTACCACGGAAGCTGGAAAAGAGATGTAGTGGTTAAAGCGTTATCTCCAAGAATTTGAATCAAGCAAAAGGAATGTAAGGTACATTGTGATAGTCAGAGTGTTCTAGATTTAAGCAAGAACTCCATGTACCATTCTCGTATAAAACATATTGATATTCGATATCATTGGATACGCTAGGTGATAGATCGATAACTGTTGAGACTAGTGAAGATCCATACGAAGGAGAATCCAGTTGACATGTTGATGAAAGTGGTGACTCGAGAGAAGTTAGAGCTATGCAAAGATATAGCCAGAATGCTTGTTCCGGATATGACTGGAGGGGGAGAATTGAAAAATTCCAGCTACTATTGGAACAACCACCATTGGAACAGCCACCATGGGAACAACCACCATTCTTGAAGCCACCATTGTTGAACCTGCCATTGTTGAATTCAACAATGGCTGCAGATTTCTTCAAAGTTGGCCACCAACTTTTGACCAACTTTTGACAATTCACACCTGTAAATTTTATTATAAATAGAGGTGCAATTTTCATTTGTAAGAGATTACCAAGAACACCAAGAAGAGTGTAATGTGTGAGGTTGAGAGGTGTTTTATAATCTATTCTTATAAGTAATAGAAGAAATTTTTCTCTCAAATTCGTGTTTACCAACGCTCAATTGTTCCTTTGGCTTCAACAAAATAAAGCATTAACATCCATTAGTTCTGAATTGATCATTAAATCATGTATCTATCACTTTATAATAATAGGAAGAAGATAAATCAGTAACCAATAATAAGGCTTTCAAACAAAATAAAGTAACAGACAGTGAACATAAAACATAGCAAAAATAAAACAAAATAACATAACAATAATAAGAAAAACATTAAATAATAATGCCAGCCTTGCAACATGAGAAAAATGAAGAATAAATAATATGACCAAGGATAGATACAATGTTAGAAATAAAACAAATAATACATGAAATAGCAAAGAATTGTGACACTTCCATCATAAGAAAAATGAAAAACAACATAATGAAAAGCAAATCAAGCCAACATCATAGACATTAATTTAGAGAGGGATACACAGTAATAAAAAATATAGTATAAAAATAAACAGAGACAGAGAATGAGTATAGTCACCGAAATAGTGAATCTGATCAGATCCGAAAGACGAAGGAGAATCGGCCGAAATTGGAGCTTGCCGGAAATGGCCTCACAGCGAGATGGGTTGATTTTGCTTGAAGCTGGAGCTCGTGGAGGCTTTGGGTGGTGACGAGCTCACTAAAATAATTGGAGAAATGAGAAAGATGCCGCAATTTGGGTTTGGTTTTTCTGCTGTTGTGGTAGGTCCATGGGTATGGTTTTGCGGCGAAAAAGATGAGGGAAAAGGGGTCGATGTTGGTTGTTGGACAGAGGGGTTTCGCGACGGGTTGGTGGCGGAGGGAGATGGGTTATCCGACGAGGTTCGTGGTAGTACTGTATTATGGGGGTGATTTTATTGTTGTTTGGGGTTGATTTGAGGAATTAGATTGGGCTATTTTGGTTTACTGCTGTTTGCTGTAGGAGTTGGTTGGAGATGTCATGGAAATGGAATTTTTGGTGGTGGAGATCTGGTGAAAGGGAGAAGGAGGAGAGGGGCTGTTGGAGCTCTGGCGAAGAGAATATGAATAGTGAGATCAAAAAAAAAAAAATCTAAAAATTATTAAATTCTCATCTAAATATTATTCATTTATATTTAATTATATATATATTTTATGTCAAAACCTAATGGGCTAGAAAGATAATGGATCCAAATTATGGACCAATTGGATATACGTGTACAATTATATCTGAACAAGAAAAAAAGAATTATCATACTGTGTTAAAATTTAAAATTAAACTAATTAAAATTTTAATATTATAAAAATAAAAGCAATTATCGAAAATAATCTAAAAATCGCCCCAAAATAATTTTAAAATATCAACATAAAAAAATAAGAATTTTTTGAAATGTTGAACCAAAATTGGATGTCAAACAAGTGTTTATTATCGTTTTGAAAATTTTCAAAAAAATTAATTGTCCTTTTAGCTGCGTACTCTTGTTTACAATTTTCTTATCCCCCAAACACACGCACACACGCACTACTCTTTTTTATTTTTCATATAATATTTTGGACAGATATGCAAAACTCAAATCATTGCTGGATCAAACAAAAGAAATTAAACAATAGAAACATAGTTGGCAACGGAAGGAACGGTGAGGTTCGTCCACCAAATCTGAACCAAATAATGTGAAATAAATTCTTAAAAAAAGGCCTTTCACTAACTTTTGTCTAATAAATCTTACGTTGTGCTAAATTGATAAGAAATATATTCATTCTAATGCATATTAACCTCCTTTCTTAATCACCATATGATTTCTTGGATCTTAATGCGAGGTGTCAAATTTGAATCTTCAAAATGCATGTCACCATTAGAAAACTCTTATTTGATCACATGAATTCGTGGGCTCGACTAAAGCAACTCCCATTATTTCCTTTTTAATATTGGCTTAACTCCAAAATAAATTGTCATTATTGTCGTTATATTTCGTGAAGGTAGACATCAAACAACTTGTCAATTATGACAGATAAGTATAACTTATTACATAGCTGTCTTTTCACCTATTCGAATTTCTACTTGTTATTGAATTATTCAAGAAACTATTTTTGTTTATGTGATATTAAAAGGTCAAAAATCTTGTGTTCTTCTTTGTTTCCTAATAGTCTCTCTCAACATCTTTCATTTTGTTTGAGGTAACTTATGGAGGAGAGACAATTGTTGTTCGACAAGTATGAAATAGGGAAGTTATTAGGGAAGGGGACTTTTGGAAAAGTGTACTACGGTAAGGAATTAGAAACAGGGGAAAGTGTAGCCATAAAAGTGATTAAAAAAGATCAAGTCCAGAAAGAAGGAATGATGGAGCAAATTACTAGAGAAATCTCAGTGATGGGCCTCGTTCGTCATCCGAATATTGTTGAACTCAAACAAGTCATGGCAACAAAGTCTAAAATCTTCTTCATTATGGAGTATGTTAAAGGGGGTGAACTGTTCGCAAAATTAGTGTCTAAAGGTAAATTTAAAGAAGATACAGCAAGAAAGTACTTCCAACAATTGATAAGTGCTGTTGATTTCTGTCACAGCCGCGGGGTTTATCACCGTGATTTGAAGCCTGAAAACCTCCTGCTCGATGAGAATGAGGACTTGAAGGTATCTGATTTTGGGCTATCGGCTTTGCCTAATGAGCAGTTGAGTAGAAATGATGGTTTGCTTCATACACAGTGTGGGACACCAGCATATATTGCTCCTGAGGTTTTGAGGAGGAAAGGTTATGATGGTGCAAAAGCTGACATTTGGTCATGTGGGGTTATTTTGTATGTGCTTCTTGCTGGTTTCCTTCCATTCCAAGATGAGAATGTGATGAACATGTACAAGAAGATTTTCAAGGCGTATTTCGAGTTCCCTCCATGGTTTTCAGTGGATGCTAGACGTTTGATATCTAAACTTTTAATGGCTGATCCAGAAAGGAGGATCTCCATTCAAGGTATCATGAGGATTCCATGGTTTAGGAAGGGTTTTGCGATGCCACGGGCATTTTCAATCCAAGATTTCCAAAAGTTAGAAGAAAATGATCATGTTGAAGAGGGAATGAGCAGCAAACAAGGAGGGATGATTAGAAAATCCCCTTCATCCCCTGCATTTTTCAATGCATTCGAGTTGATTTCATCAATGTCCTCTGGTTTCGACTTGTCTAGCTTGTTTGAGATCAAAGGGAAGGCATCATCCATGTTCACTTCAAGGAGCACTGCTCGGGATGTCATCCGGAAAATGGAGAAAATGGCAAAAGTTCTGAGATGTAAGGTTTATCGCGTAAAACCATTCAAGTTGAAGATGCAATGCCCCGAGGAAGGCCGGAAGGGGCAGTTGTTGGTCACCGCTGAGGTGTTTAAAGTGGCGCCTGAAGTCACTGTGGTCGAGCTGTCCAAGTCCTCGGGCGACACCTTGGAGTATAATAAGTTTTGTGAAGAGGAAGTTAGGCCTGCCCTGAAGGACATTGTTTGGACATGGCAAGGGATTGCTACTGGAAATGCTGGTATTGATAACAAACACGACTTGGAGCAATAGGATTTGGAACATCACATGTGCATCTTTTTTTTTTTGTATTTTGTGTTTCGCCTCCACCCACCAGCTGATGGAAATAATTCAACCCGTGTTGCTGATTTGTACATAAAATGTGTGTTATACTGACGGTCTTTTTTGAAATTGAATTGTCTGTGTGGATCTTGTTCAAAGGGATATATTTCATTGTTCTTTATGACACTATTACTATTTTCAGAGAGTTTTTCTGTCATCTCGCTTTTTTATATTTTAAAATTAGTTTGCATTGTTAATTGCTCTATTTATAATTATCTTTTGTAACTTTAATATGTGTAGATTTAATTTTTAGAAACCTCAAGATTTTACATCTAAATTTACATAAAAATAATATAATTTGGCTCTTGTATATCATACCGTATCACATAAAATGAATATTAATAAGAGTAACCTATAACACAGTTGGACTTGAAGTAGATGTGAAGACCCAGAAATGTAAACAGAGACAAAAATTGTAGAGAGAGAATAAGAATGAAAATATCTAATTTCTGTATTGGAAATATGGGTCGTTTGGTTTGGTGTGAGATATAAATTATAATAATTTTAGAATAAAAATATGAGATTATTTTATTATATATTTGGTTGGAGGTATAAAGTAATACTTTGTCTATTTATTCATCATTTTTAGGTATTCTTTATATATATGGTGAGATAACTTATCTCAAACTAACTTATCTCAAAATTAATTATCCTGAGATAACATGTTGCCAATCCTTTACTTTATACATCTGTGACATCTACCACCAACTAACTGCTTAACTACTTTGCTTAGCTAACTGATGGACTTACTCCCTTAACTAAGGGTGTATTTGGTATGGGGAAAATGTTTTTTTATTTAAAAAAAAAAGAATAAATGAGTTTATTACTTATATTTTGACCTTTTGCTGCATAAATGAAAAAATTATAGCACAAAAATACTTACATGTATACTATAATCACCAAAAAGGTAGTTGCTTCTCCCTTAATATTAAAAAATCCTTCAAAAGGAGCAATTTCCTCAAATGGGCCCTAGCTATGCAAAATAAATTTAAATTAATCGTGTTTCAATATTGATATGAAAAAGAAAAATTTATATTATAGTGTAAAGGGTAAAGGAAAAATTGCAAGAAAAAACCATCTATTACATTTTTGTAATGTGCCATATTATATTTACAAATTTAAATTTTTATTTAGGGAAAATGCACAAGTACCCTCCCCCCCTCCCTCCCAAACTATAACCAAAATTTCAGAGACACACTTAAACTTTAACATGGTCCTATCACCCTCCTGAACTTATTTTTTTCGTAATTTAATGCCCCTTCTTTGCCTACGTAGCATGTGAGGTCCACGCGTGTATTACACACAAAAACTTAGGCGTGTGGTTAAGGATAAATAAAGTGCATTAAATTGCGAAAAAATAGGTTCAGCGGAGGGGGGGAGTAATAGGACCAAACAAAAGATTAGCGTGTCTCTGGGATTTTGGTTATTGTCTGGGAGGGTAGTTGTGCATTTTAAATTACAATTTTTAATAATTCCAAATATTTATCTAAAGTTTGCTTATAAAAAAATAACACACAAACTTAAAATAATAATTATTTTATATCTCCAAATTTTATTATATAATCTGATCTATTAGTTTTAGGGATATGTTTGAGCTAAAAAAATGTCAGTGTGTATTTTTAGATCAAAAAAATTAGTGGAGAAAATTTGAGAGCAATATGTTACGACCCGCTAAAAAAATGTCAGTGTGTATTTTGGACACTTCTGCCATCAACATTTTTGCCTAAGTCTTGCTTCACGGGCACTCCACATGGACCATGGAGTGCCACACGGCCCGTGGTGCCTTCCGTATAGGTGAACTTTGTCTACTTTTTTCTAAGTATTAAAGTCAAGTTCCAACTTCTAGAAATTTTGCCGAGTATGGGTTCACGGGCAAGTTCACGGACCGTGTAATGCTACATGGACAATTTACCTTCCAGTCAAATGACTTCCGATAAATTTTCACTCCAATTCATTAATGACATTTTCGTAAATTCGGTTATTTCTATTAGTCTTTTGGGAATTCCTATGCTATTCTAAGGTATCTAAAGACCTAAAACCTATTTCAAACATTCAAAAATCACTCTTCATATTTTAAAATCTCTCAAAAACTTTCCACAAAAGAACACTTGGAGATTTCAACATTTGAGCTTGGGAACTCAACTCTTCTCAGAAATTCTTTGGGGTCTTTTCATCTTAGTGAAGGTATATGAGTTTTGATCCTTGCCTACTTCCAATCAAGGAGACCCAAATCATTTTCAAGAAACCTACATGAATTTTACTTATTTTAATTTGGGGTTTTAAATATTATGATTCCTTAAATTCCAATAATAAATGGGTTATATTTATCTATTGATTTTAAGACGATTTAAGCTTTGAAGTATTGAACTTCATCATTTTTATGAATCTATGATTATGCATGTCCTTTTTAAAAACTTGTTTGAGCATGAGTAGTTTATACATGATTTTAAATGTGGATTTAATTATGAATTTACTTTAGTTTCATGTTATGTTATTGATTTTAGATTGAATCTCAATTACCCATGCCATTCTCACATTATTCATAGCATATGTATTCGTGTTCATAGCATGAGAATTTACTGATATTATGTAATGGATTAAGCCCAATTATGTTCTATGATATGATTTTGATAAGATATTGGTTATGACGAGAATGTGATCACATACATGTCTATGATTATAACTCTTTGAGCATTATGGATGCTTGCACCATTTTGTACATATGAATGGGCTATTCCTATGCATGAGTATTATGACTATGAAATTATGATTTTGACATTTGAGCCAAAGTATAAATATTATGAATATAAGTTATGATTTGACTTATAAGCCCAATTATGCATTGAAATACTTTGGCAATACTTGTATCTCTTTGAAAGCATGTATATATATATATATATATATATATATATATATATATATATATGTGTGT
>JAABOM020000103.1:16873779-16894788 GCA_011800125.2 Solanum clarkiae
ATTGTCGGTGAACCACGTTAACTTCTGTGTTCCATCTTGTTATCTTCTTTACGTTTGTACGCATCTGTTCTAACAGTAACTAATACAAAAACAATCGTAAAACCACTCGAAATTGTGCTTGGAGAGCTTACCATCACGTTTTCAATATAATGGAAGAAAGACAAGACTTTATGATCGAAGAGGGATTGCGTCAAGCGGTGGTGTTTAAATTATCTCATGCTACGCCAGATTTGAAGGTATTAAGATCGATTTTGCCGAAATATCTTGGTACCAAGGGCAATTGTTTAATTGACTTACTTGCTCCAAGACAAATTTTGTTAAGGTTTAATCAATATGAAGATTTTGTACAAGATTTATCTCGCTCAGTTAATTATCATCCCTACAATGGAGAAGAACACCAATATAGAGTGTTTTCATGGTCCATTGATTATAATCCTAGACAGGAAATGACTTTAGCCATGATGTGGATTTCTTTACCTGGTTTATCTCCTAAGAAGTCTTTGTTGTCTATAGCATTGGCAGTTGAGAAACCAATAGCTATAGATAAACAACAACAACATACCCAGTGAAATCCCACAAGTTAGGTCTGGGGAAGGTAGATTGTACGCAGACCTTACCACTACCTCACAGAGGTAAAGAGGCTGTTTTCTAAAACCCTCAGCTCAAAACCCATAAGCAGAAATACCTAGATATGACCAAAAGAGAGTAAGTGAATAGCATATGAGTAAAAAGTGAATAGCATATGAATAAAAAGTGAATAGCATATGAATAGAAAGTTGGTATGAATAACATACCTAGAAAAGTAAATGACGGACAGGGGACAGGGAGGGAACAACAGGTGCAACTAGCAATTGATAGCATAAACCAATATGTACACATGACAGGCTATCGTATATCAGCCAGGTAATGAATATAAAGGAAATACTAGTGGTAAGCTATTACAAATACTACTACTACTACTAAGAAGAGGAAGAGGAAAAAGGGGGAGAATGACTAAGGAGAAGAAGAAAAGGGAATCAGAACTTAGCCTGCTACTTTAATTCGCGACCTCCACTCCTTTCTATCTAAGGTCATGTCCACAATGAGGTTTAGTTCCGCCATGTCCTGCCTGATCACCTCCCCCCAGTACTTTTTCGGTCTGCCTCTACCCCTTCGGGTAGCTTCCACCACTAACTTTTCGCACCTCCTAACCGGTGTATCGATGCTCCTTCTCTACACATGTCCGAACCAACGTAGTCTCGCTTCCCTCATCTTTTCGCCCACCGATGCCATCTCCATTTTCTCTCGGATCGCCTCGTTCCTAACCTAGTCACTCCTGGAATGACCGCACATCCATCTCAACATCCGCATCTCTGCGGCATGCATCTTCTGAGCATGTATGATTTTAATTGGCCAACACTCCGCCCCAAACAGTAGTGCTGGTCTAACCACCGCTCTGTAGAACTTACCTTTAAGTTTGGGTGGTATTTTTTTGTCACACAATACTCCGGATGCCAGTCTCCATTTAGTTCAGGCTGCTCTAATGCAATGTGTGACATCATCATCGATATCTCCACTACTCTGGATGATGGACCCCAGGTATTTAAACTTATCCCTCTGGGGGATAGGTTGGGTGTCAAGCCGCACCTCAGAGATCTCTTCCTCCCTCTCCGCGCTGAATTTGCACTCCAAATATTCAGTTTTTGTCCTGCTTAATTTGAAGCCTTTGAACTCTAAGGCGTGCCTCCAGGCCTCCAACCTCTCATTCACTTTAGTCCGAGACTCATCGATCAGTACTATGTCATCTGCAAATAGCATATACCATGGAACCTCTTCCTGTAAAGGTTGCGTCAGCTTGTCCATCACCAAGGCAAACAAAAAAGGGCTCATCGCAGAACCCTGATGGAGTCCCATCTCAACAGGGAAGTACGTGGAGTCTCCTCCCACCGTTCTAACCCAAGTTTTGGCTCCATCATACATGTCCTTTATCACCTTGACATATGCCACAGGTACACTTTTCGCTTCTAAACATCTCCATAATACCTCCCTTAGAACTTTGTCATACGCCTTCTCGAAATCAATGAACACCATATGAAGATCCTTCTTCCTGTCCCTGAATTTTTCCACTAACCTCCGAACCAAATGAATTGCCTCAGTTGTCGACCGACCTGGCATAAATCCAAATTGATTCTCCGAGATAGGGTCAAGGTTATACTTGATCTGATAGATAAGCTTTCAAATCGTATAAGGCTGCAGTTTGTAAATGAAAAATCTGGTAAATTGATTGAGGTTTTCCAAGAGATTGTATATGATAATCTGTTATTGTATTGCAATTATTGTAAGCACCAAGGTTATGATAAAGTAATTATCATTTGATCTAAAGAAAAATCAACATAACAAATAAATTGACAATACTGTTGAAGTTGCTTTGAAAGGCAGTACTATCGATATTGAAAAATATCAAGGTGATGCAAGGGGAATCTTAAATGAAAAAAAAAGGGGTTGTAAGTGTTGATCAAAGTAAATCTACTACTTAGATCAACCATTAGTTGTTGCCACTTCTAAGCAAAATCATGCAAACACAATAGATATTGATAAATGCATTTGCAATAACCAAGAGGTTGTTATAAATAAGGGGAAATCAAGAGAATTTGGCTGAATTTGAGTTTTAGTGCAACTAAAAATGCAGAGGAAACATCAAAAGTTGGAGGAGATGTGTTATATGTTGATCTAGGATAAAAAACTAAATGATAAAATTGATGCTGAAATTGATAAAACTATGGGGCAACATGTGTTGCGAGTTGAAAACAAGGCTGCAACTAAAAATTGAATTTTGATTGCACATAAATAGGAAAGGGTGCGACTGTAACAAAACAGTGAGAAGAGGCAAGAAATTAGTAATGTCTCAAGAGACCTACTATGTTCAAATAGCTTTGATATTTTATTGAAGGCTACTGGAAAATATGGTAATATTATGGATCCAACATTGTATACTGCTAATCTTGAAGTAGCCAAAATTATTCAAGAAAATCTAGACATCATACTACTTAAATCCAGTCTAACAATCAAGTCGTTCAGGTTACATTGAACACCCTGGCTCATGAGGTCACTTTTCAACATTTGGAGTCACTTGATAAATCTGAAAAGTTACTAATATCAATAGAGAATAACGACCAGTTGGTGAAAGAAGAGGGGATTTTATCACTTGCTTTGGATCGCAAATTAAGTCCAAAAGCTCTCGATCATATTTGTGCCTAAAAGTGTGATTGCCAAGAAGAATGAGTCGGGGGCCTTAACATCAAGATTTAGTCCAACTAATGCTTATATGATTGATTCAAGCGAGGATTTTTGATGAAGTTGAGGAGAACAATATGTTGGATATGTGCTCTAATAGAGTGGCTGGGGAAGGGGATATATCATTTAGGCAACAAAAAAATGAAAACAATAAAAGCAAAAAGCAGACACATGAAAGGCAACTTAGTTGGGATGGTAAAGTGTCTAGGGAGTTTGTTCCAAGGCATCTAAAAATGCGACTGGAAAAGAAAAATTGTATCGCCATATCAATAGATTCAACAAGATCCAATAAATTCATAAAGAAATGATGAATTATCAAGGGTTATTGGATAGGTTTGGAGAAGAAGAAGACAAGAATAAATTAAAATGCTTCAAGTTACTTTAAGTGGACAGCCAATTTCTTTTAGTTCATGCAATTGTAACAGAAAGATTGAGGCGATAAGTCAACTTTCTTTTTTATTGTTATATTTTTGTATGTCTTAAGCATCTGCATTTGTAATATCATCATAGAGTGTATTACAAACTTTGTGATGATCACAAAATACCTAGTAATTTCTTACTCTTATTTTCTTCATGCTTGTTACTAGAGGTTAGTTATCTCATTAGGAAGCGTAAAGTAAGTCTTAACCTCCTTTACTTGTACTTATTTCCTATTGATATCTTTTTATTTTTAATAAAAGATCACTAGACATTATAGCTAGTGGTAAATTTGCTTTTTTTTTTTCAATTAGAGAAAGTATAGGGAGTACAGCCGAGTTAAGAGTAAATTGTATTGAATTTTGAAGAGTTTTAAAGTAGTCCATAATTACCCTAGCTCACTTCATATCCTTTTTAATAGTATAGTTTTTTAATAAAATAAAAAGATAAGAGGAAGGAAAGCAAAATGAAGGTTAGATTCTAGATTCTTGATCAAATAAAAATGAAAATTGACCAAGACTTGAATATAGACTTTCTTGAAAGTAATATTCATTTCATCAAGTCTTTATAAATGGCCACCTCGATAGTGAAGTCTTTTAATACGCAGCTTCTGATAGCATACTTTTATATACACATAATTTCCTCGCAATTTCCCTTCCATCACAAGACAAAAAAAAAAAAAAAAAAAACAATTCAACTACTTTCACTCTCTACATTCCTTATAAATACCATCTTACCCAATTCATCTCTTCATTAAAAAAAAGAAAAAAGAAAAAAGAAAACTGATCATTTCTTTCGAACAAAAATAAAAGAGTGAAGAAAATTAAAATTAGACACAAGTATGGGAAACAAGTCTTTTTCCATTGACCTTAACACAAACCCCTTGTTGCACAACATCAGTAGAAGTCTGATACCGGTAAGTAGAACTATATTTAACTTCTTTCATAAATATGAATATTTTATTTATTTACTACTGTATTGAAAATACGGTAGATTATCTGTTACAATATGTAAATGATGATTTGATAGTATAATAGTTTCCGCATGTATGATTTCAAAGTTGTAATTTGATTTTTATGCAGCGCGAGACGTTGGATGAAGAATTGATTAGGATGAGAGAGGAGAACAAGAAGCTAGCAACAATGCTAACAAATTTGTGTGAGAACTACACTTCTTTGAAAAATCAAATAATTGAGTTGCAACAAAAATACCCCACTCATGAAGAGGACAATTTAAAATTATGTTTTTCAAGGAAAAGAAAGGCTGAAGAAGATTGTTCTGAGAATTATTTTGAAGAAGCATCACCAAAGAGGCCAAGGGAAATCACTACCAATGTTTCAACTGTTTGTGTTAAAACTAATCCCTCCGATCAGAACTCAGTAAGTTCATCAAAAGGTTTTTCAATTGTGAACATACAGTCAAACCTCTCTATAATAATAAAAAAATATTCAATCAAACGATATTGTTATAGAAATTGTATTTTCTAAACATATAAAAAGTATAAATTGACTTTTAAATAGATGATCCGAAGAGTTTGAGAATGTGTTAAAGTAAAAGAGCATCACATAAATAAAGAAAGTTAGTACAACTAGGGGAGGACCTAGGGAAAGGCAAGGGGTTCATCCGTACCCCCTTGGCAAAAAATTATACTGTATATATAAGATAAATTTTTTATATTTTAAAGTATATATTAAACTTGAACCCTTTTAATAATAACCGAAGTCTAGCATAGTGGTAAGTTTCCTTTTAAATGAACTCTCATGTTTAGGATTCAAATTTCACTTAAAACATTATCTTTTAGCTTCTCTTAATTATTCCTTTTCATTTAATTTCGACTTTGGGGAATCTAGCTCAATATTTCACTTTATTTATTTTTTAAAAAAGTAATGAATAATATTAGACTAGTATTACTATTTTCTTTAAAAATTATATTTTGTTGGTTTATTCGCACATTTATACTTTTATATTTCAAACCTGAGTTAAAATCATGGATCCGCCACTGAGTACAACAATTCGAGTGTAATTATACTTTTATATTTCAAATCCCCTAAGTTAAAATTCTGAATTCACCACTGAGTACAATGATTAGAGTGTAACTCAGTAAAATAGTTTTTTTTATGTGTTTTTAAGTATTGTCGTTTTGTTAATACGAATACTTTTTTTTTCTTGCTCTGGTTTATACAGGTGGTGAAAGATGGATATAACTGGAGAAAATATGGTCAAAAAGTGACAAGAGATAATCCTTCTCCAAGAGCCTACTATAAGTGTTCATTTGCACCAACATGCCCAGTCAAGAAAAAGGTCTGTTTACTGCTCCTTCCGATCCATTTTGGATATCGTACTTACTAAAAAATAATTGATTCAAAATACTTTTTCATCTCTTTTTAGTTATCGCACTTTTCATTTTTAGGTAAAATCAAACTCTATAAATGTTGATTAACATTTTAAGATGTAATTTTTTATTATATCGATATGAAAAAGTTACAATCAATAATATTTTTTATAATTTTTGAATATTTAAATTTATTTTAAAATATTAAATTAATTTAATCTAAATTAGATTAAAAAATTAATCAAATTGACTATTGAAAAATACGATATGACAACTAAAAGGGACTGAAAAAGTAGTTGTCATTTTTAAAAAATTAAGATATAATAAATCATTTGTTTCCACTTTTATACCCTGTCCAATAAATGGAGAGAGATATTAATACAGTGAAAAAGAATAATACATTGCTCCTTCCGGTTCAATTTATTAGTCAAATATTTTTTATTTTGATTTCTATTTTCACTTCTCTTTTTTGACAAAATCAAAGAAAGATATTCTTTTTTTTTTCTGTTATAGCTCAATTTATTAATGTTGAATTAATATTTTTTTAAAATGTAGTGAGTAAATATGTCCTAGACTCTATCAAATAATAAGAATAAAATAGTTAACTCAATTCAGTATGCCAATCATTGTTTTATTAATAGTACCGGTCAAAATTTGACAAGAAAATCGTAACGAAGGGAGTGGGAGTATTACTCCTCCGTTCATATTAATTGATAGGGTCCTAAACATATCTACTCACTATAATTTCTTAAGGATATTAACTCAATATTAACAAATTGAGGGTATGATAGGAAAACAAAAACTGTTCTTCCTTGATTTGTCAAAAATGATAAGTAAAAGTAGAAAATATTTAACAAGTAAATCGAGACGGAGGAAGTAGTTGATAATTTTTTAAAGTGTATGCAAATTAAAACATGACAAGTAAAATGAATGAGATAATATTACCATCCTATTAATTTTGTTTTATCTAAATGAAAACTCAATTTATAGGTACAGAGAAGTGTTAAAGATCCATCCATTTTAGTAGCTACATATGAGGGGGAGCACAACCATCCTCAACCATCCCAAGCTGAATTAACAGCGCCACTAGTCAACCAAGATGTTACAACAAATCCAACATTTTTGAACAAATTTATGGAAGACGTAAACACAAGTTCCCTGCAACAAAATTTAGTCGAACAAATGGCGTCTTCCTTGTCCAAGAATCCTAGTTTTGCAGCTACAGTTGCTACAGCTATCTCAGGATTACTCTTTTGAGTTTTCTAATCATACAAAATTTCAGTTACTCAAATTATTTATGTTGAGAGGGTCATTGTACTGGCTATTGGAGGTTAATTAGTGATTAGCTGTAGTGTTTAGTTGTTGACATTTAGTTGCATAACGTATTAATGTATAGTAAAATCACACGGTATATATTCCTTTTTGCTCTCTCAGTCTTCTTGGTTTAATTTAACTTGGTATTAGAGCCAATTTTCTTCGTTTAATTAAGCTTGAATTTAATTGAAAGTCTTATGTGAGATTATTTTCTTGTGCTTCACAAGTTGATTGGACAAAAAACTATGAAATCAAAAATAAAATAATGAGAAATGCACTTTGTATAAAGTGGAAAATAGGTTTTGTGTGGATGGAGCTTGAGTAACAATCATTATAATGAAGGCGTTTCTAGAGTGCAAGGGGAGAAATACAACGGTATCGTTATTTTGTGTATAATGAATTTTATAGCAAATGCTTAGTGTTGAATGAGTTGGCAAATTTATTCATAATTCGCTCCACGATAAGCTGATAGATTTGATTGTAATTTGCTCCATAAATAAGCTGACAAATTTAAATTATAATATGCTCCTATAAATATAGATTATTATATATATTCTAAGAAAATAGTTTAGAGAAAATCTCTTGATACAAGAATCTCTTAATAATTCGGGATTGATTAGTTTAATTGATCTTATTTGTTCTCTTTTAACTATTATACAAAGATAGCACCACAAATACAATATTATACTTCTTTCTATAGAAATTTTTCTTTGACCTTTCTCTAAATCTAGCGGTAATATCTGGGTGGATCACGGCTCTCTGCTAGCCATCCCCACCACCAGAGAATTAGCCTAACGGCAAACTACTCCTCCTGATTCTCGGCTCTTTCGCCAGATCTCCTCGATTGGAATATCATGAAGGCTCAATCCAAAGATAAAAACCCCAAACTCAAAACCCAGATTAGAACAATGAAGGAAACCAGCCAGTGCATAGGAACAAGAGGCCCGAAATATCCAAACAAAACTACGCATCTATAACACCCGGTAAAATTATCAAAACAACCTCTAAAATGGAGACTTGCGCGCAATGCGTCTTCCAAAGCTCGGATGAAAAATCTGAGATCGGACTTGCGATCAACACAGAAAATCAAGTGAGAAAATGGTCTCGACCAGATTTAAGAGCAACCGGGTCGAAAAATAATCTTCGCAAAATTGACCAGAAATAGTAAGGGTATGCGACAGGGTCGCGACGTGGATCTATCACGGACCCAAAACAGTGAGGGTATGTAATAGCTCTGCGATGCGGTCCCATCACGGATCTACACTTATATATTTTCTCAATTTTTTGATGGGATTGAATTTTCGAAATTCAAAGGTGTGCGACAGGTTCGCGTCGCGGACCTATTATTCTGACCTGTTTCACTAAGTTTAAAAATTATAAATCTTTTGAGAGGCACTCTAGAATTTTTTTCCACCTCTTTTAAACTTAACCCACAACCCATTTAGGTCATTCTAATGAGTAAATAGGGTCAAAAATCCCATTCTAAGTCCTTTTTTATAATACTTGAAAGTTAGGGCTTGAGAGAGAGAAGAAAGAAGAACGTGAGATTGAAGAATTCTTGACGGGTGATTTGAGGAGCTTTATCCCAGGTATGTAAGGCTAAACGAAAACATGAGATTGTTCTCTCATGTTCCCCATAGATGGTTTTAGATGATTGACTTAAGGTTCTTGAGTCTATATGCATGATTTCTTGATTATATTCTTGAAAACTATATTAAATGTATGTATTTTCACATGTTGATGATCATCGTAAACTTGTTTACTTGAATTAAATATTTTCTTGAGATATTGCACAAACCCTTTATGTTAATGGTTAAGAACATGCATGAAAGAAGATAGGGATTGATTCTAGAGCCTTGATTGAGAATGTGATTGTGATTGAGATTGAGATGTGAGAACAATGACGAGTTGATAGAACATGATAGTCCCATGAGTTTCCATGAATGAACTATAATGATTTGTCTATTCGATTGTTCCCTAATAATTATTCAAATTCTTGAGTTGTTGATTGAGATGTTAATTGATAAGATGATTCGAGTTTTTATAAGATTGATTGAATAATGAGAGCCTTTATAAGGCTGAGTTGAGTGAGTCAATTGAGATGTATTGACTAGATGAATAGTTTTATGAGCATTGAGTCATGAGAGGAGTATCGAGCACCGAAAGAGCAAGAGTTAGTCCAACTTGCACTCGTCAAACTACATAGCCAAGCATAGGTGAGGATTAGAATCATTACGTCTTATTGTGGTTCCTTCTGGATAGAGTCCCTGAAACAAAAGAGGACTTAACTTTAACAGATAGCTGGGGTCCCTAGTGGATTCGATTCGTCCTCTACCTGGCAAGTAAGGGATGGTTGTGGCAACAACGATGGCTTGTTGTACGATCACTGGCTCATAAGTGATTATTGTCGGATAAGAGAAACTCCTAGAAAGTTACTACCTTGAGTACTTTGAGTCGAGATGTGATGAGATGAGATGTGATGTGATGAGATGAGTTGAGATGAGTCCTTCTGAGATGAGTTTGATTTGATTGATGGGTTAATGGGTTAATGGGTCACTTGTCTACTCTTTATTCTTGCTTTAGATAGACATTTGACATGTTGATTTTACTATCCTTGATGTTGATTGTTGTTTCTATATTATTCTACCTATTTTGGTTTCACTCAGTTAATTTACATACTAATACATTCCAAGTACTAGCGTCCTCATTTGGACTGCATCGTATTATGATGTAGATATGCTGGATAGAGGTCATCAGCAGGCGAATCGTTGAGGACCTTTGAGCGTTCAGCAGATTGGTGAGCTTCCCCTACTTCAGAGGATTCATTACATTATTTTCATCGCTCCTTAGAGTTAATTTGCTTATCTTTTTATTTTGATTGAGGTAGCCATAGGTCTGTCATTGGCACCACCTGATAGTGATAGAAGCTTCATAGACTAGAGTCAGATGTTGATGTTGGAACTTGTGAGCTAGTTTCTTTCTACTAGCCTTTCATTATATAACTATTTCAGACTAGATGATTAGATGTGCCCATTTATTCCTTATGTCTTCCACTGATTAGTAGAATATGTGAATGGACGAATGTGATGAGGCCAAGTGGTTCGCTTTGGGACTAGCAATAGTCTCTGGGTGCCGGCCATGTCTTGGGTCCCTTCCCAGGGCGTGACAAACTTGGTATCAGAGCACGAGTTCAAGTGTCCTAGGAAGTCTGTGAAATCGTGTCTAGTAGAGTCTTGTTTATGGGTGTGTTGTCAATCACACTTGATAAACAGGATGCTATAGGACATTAGGAATTGTTTCCATTCATTCATGTTCTAAATCGTGCTATAGAGTTATACACTATGAAAGTTCTATTCTAATTCGTGCTTTATGCATTGCAGAATTGTGATCATGCCTCCCAGAAGAGTCGTCAAAGGTAGAGGATGTCCCGCCCGACAGAATGTCAATCTACTTGAGCCTCAAGGACATGAGGTGCCCGTGGAACAAACTATCCCTGTTGCGTAGCCCCCGCAAGATGTGGTCTTCAATGATGAGCTTCACCAGTCTATCCAAAATCTAGCCCAGGCTGTCATAGTACCTGCTGCGAGACAAGGAGCGGCCCGACAGGATGCCCATGATACTTCTATAGTACGAGAATTCTTGAGAATGAATCCGCCTAAGTTCACAGGGTCTGCATCCACTGAGGATCCTGAGAACTATGTGGAGGAGCTTCAGAAAGTGTTCCAAGTGATACATGTGGCCGATGCTGACAGAGTGGAGTTGGTTGTTTATCAACTAAATGTGGTGGCTAGACTGTGGTATGACCAGTAGAAGAAGGGTAGAGGGAGAATGACCCCGTGATGACTTAGGCTTTGTTCGAGGAAGCTTTCTTGGGGTGTTTCTTCGGAAGGGAGAGGAGAAAGGAGAAGGTGAGGGAGTTCTTGAACTTGAAACAGAGCTCTATGACTGTACAAGAGTGTGGGTTGAATTTCAAACAATTATCTCACTATTCTCTGGATATGGTTGCCGACATGAAGGGAAGGATGGGGAGGTACGTGGATGGGTTGAGTAGAGGGCCAAAGAGAGATGGAAGGGGAGCTATGCTCGTGAGTAACATGGATATTAGGAGATTGATGACTTTCGTGCAACAAGCTAATGAGGAGAGGCAACATGATAGGGAAGAGTTCAGAAGCAAGAAAGCTAAGACATCCAGCCATGAGGTTGGGAAGAAAGGCAATGGAAATCGATTTCCAGCACCATCATCTGCTAGTGCACCTGCACCTAGAGTGAAAATGATCAGAAGTCCCCGAATGTTGGAGCCCGTGGGTATCAGTCACAAGCTAGTGTGGCTCAAGGTTCACGAGGTAAACCACCCTGTGGTACATATGGCAAGTTACACATGGGTAGATGTCATGAAGGGAGTGATGGATGTTTTAAGAGTGGCCAAGCAGGTCACTATCAGAGAAAGTGCTCAAAGTGCGCTGACCGGGCTCAATTTTCTACACCGGCCCGCTAGCTATGGGGAATTAGAAAGGCACCACTTCAGGCACAAGTGGAGCTACTAACTGTTTGTATGCCATGGGTAGTCGACATGATCAAGAGAACTCCCCAGACATTGTGACGGGTATGATTCGAGTCCTTTCTATTGATTGTTATGTGTTGATGTATCCTGGTGACACATTATCCTTTGTAACTCCTTATGTGGCCAGTAGATTTGATAGAACCCTGAGAGTCTTCTCGAACCTTTTGATGTTTCTACTCTAGTGGGTGAGTCTATCAGAGCTGAGAGAGTCTATAGAGCTTGTGTAGTGTCCATTCATCATAGGGATACTATCATTGATTTGATTAAGTTAGATATGACTAATTCTGATTTGATCCTCGACATTGATTGGCTCCATGCCTGTTATGCCTTCATTGATTATAGAGCCTGAGCTGTTAAGTTCTAATTTCCAAATGAATTAGTTTTAAAGTGGAAGGTTGATTCCGTAGCATCTAAAGGAAAGTTTATCTCATACCTTAGAGCCAGAAAAATGATTGTTAAGGGTTGTATCTACCATCTTGTGAGAGTCAAATCTGATGATGTTGAGCCCCAACTCTTGAGTTAGTTCCAATTGTGAATGAGTTTCCAAAAAGTGTTTCCTGAGGATCTGCCAGGAGTTCCTCCTGATACAAAGATGATTTCGGGATTGATGTTCTTCCTGATATCCAGCCTATCTCAATTCCACCTTATAGGATAGCCCCTGCTGGACTGAAAGAATTAAAGAAGCAGTTGAAAGATTTGCTAGAGAAGGGCTTCGTAAGGCTGAGTGTTTCTCCGTGGGTGCTTCTGTCATATTCGTGCGAAAGAAAGATGGGTCTCTCAGAATGCATATTGATTATAGGAAACTGAACAAGTTCACCATAAAGAATAAGTATCCTCTCTCAAGGATAGATGACTTGTTTGACCAACTTCAAGGTGCCTCTTGTTTCTCAAAGATAGACCTCCGATCCGGTTACCATCATTTGAAAGTGAGGGAATGTGACATTCCAAAGACAGGCTTTAGGACTAGATATGGCCATTTTGAGCTCTTGGTCATTTCCTTTAAGTTGACGAATGCACCTGCAGCCTTTATGGATTTAATGAATAGGGTGTTCCGACAGTATTTGGACATGTTTGTGATTATGTTTATTGATGATATGTTGGTGTATTCAAGAGATGAAGTGGTGCATGCAATCACCTTAGAATCATCCTTCAAACCTTAAGGACCATGAGTTGTATGTGAAGTTTTCGAAATGTGAATTCTGGCTTAAATTGATTGCTTTCCTAGGCCATATTATCTCTGGTGAAAGTATTCGAGTGCATGTTCAAAAGATTGAAGAGGCTAAGAACTGGCCTAGACCAACCTCTCCAACCGACATAAAAAGTTTCTTGGGGTTGGCAGGCTATTACCATCGATTTGTTGAGGGATTTTCTTCCTTATCTACACCATTGACAAAGTTGACTCAGAAAAAGGTCAAGTTTCAGTGGTCCGACGAGTGTGAGAAGTTTTTAAGAATTAAAGACTAGACTGACTATTGCACCAGCCCTAACCTTGCCCGATGGAACAGAAGATTTTGTAATCTATTGTGATGCTTCGAGAATTGGATTGGAATGTGTGTTAATGCAAAGAGGAAAGGTGATAGCCTATGCTTCCAGACAACTTAAGATTCATGAGAGAAATTATCCAATCCATGATCCTGAGTTGGCGGCAGTGGTGTTCGCGCTAAAATCAGGTGCCACTACTTGTATGGAGTGCATGTGGATGTGTTCACTGACCACAAGAGCTTGCAGTATGTCTTCAGTTAGAAAGAGCTTAACTTGCGATGGAGAAGATAGTTAGAGTTGCTCAACGATTATGACATGAGCATTCTTTATCATCCAGTAAAGCTAACGTTGTTGCTGACGCTCTTAGCAGGTTGTCAATGGGTAGCACAGCCTATGTGAAGGAAGGAAAAAGGAACTAGCTAAAGAAGTGCATCGGTTAGCTCAATTAGGAGTCCAACTTGAGGAGAATGATGAGGGAGGAGTTAATATCTAGAAGGGTCTGCTTCATCTTTGGTGGCAGAGGTGAAAGAAAAGCAAGACCAAGATCCTGTCCTACTCCAATTGAAAGAGGTCATCTACAAACAGAAAGTGATAGTCTTCTCCAAAGGAGGAGATCGGGTATTGAGGTACCAAAGTAGATTGTGCGTTCCAGATGTTGATAGTATACGAGATAGAATCATGGCTGAAGCTCATAGCTCTAGGTATTTCATTCATCCTGGCTCTACTGAAATGTATTATGACTTGAGAGAAGTCTATTGGTGGAGTGGAATGAAGCGGGATATTGCCGAATTTGTTTCCAAGTTCCCGAACTATCAGCAAATGAAGTTAAGCACCAAAGGCCATGTGGAATAGCTCAAAACTTTAAGATTCTAGAGTGGAAGTGGGAGATGATCAATATGGACTTCATTACTGGCCTACCAAGGTCTCGAAAGCAATATGATTCATTATGGGTGATTATGGTTAGGAAGACTAAATCGGCTCACTTCTTAGCAGTTAAGACAACTAACATTGTGGAGGAGTACACCAAGATGTACATCCAAGAGATTGTGAGACTGCATGGGGTTCCTCCGTCCATCATCTCGGATAGAGGAGCTCAATTCAGAAAGAATTGGGTACGAAGGTAAATTTAAGTACAGCTTTCCATCCACAGACCGACGGTCAGGCGGAGCGTACAATTCAGACGTTAGAAGATATGTTGAGATCCTGCATTCTTGATTTCAAGGGAAATTAGGATGAGCACCTACCATTGATTGTGTTTGTATATAACAATAGTTATCACGTAAGTATTCAGATGGCTCTCTATGAAGTTTTATATGGGAGGAGATGTAGATCACCAATTGGGTGATTCAACATTGGAGAAAGCGGAGTTGATTGGGCCTGACCTTGTCTATCAAGCCATGGAGAAGGTTAAGATCATTAGAGAGCGATTGAAAACTGCATAAAGTCACCAGAAATCCTACACCGATCTGAGGAGAGAGATTCGGAGTTCGAAGTGAATGACTGGGTATATTTGAAGGTGTCACCTATGAAAAGTGTCATGATAGTTTGACCTACGAAGAAATTTCGACCTAAATCCTTGATCGTCAAATTCGCAGATTGAGAGCCAAGATATCCTCAGTCAAAGTCCTGTGGAGGAATCAATTCGTTAAGGAGGTCACATGGGAAGCTGAGAAAGAGATGAAAGAAAAATATCTGCATTTATTTGTGTCATTGGATGAGAATGTTGAAGTACCCTTGACCAAATTGATTGTCTTTTCTTGTTCATTGTCTATTCTTGAGTCTGAATAGAGATGGTTGATAAAAATGAGGAGTTGAAAGATAGATTGATAGATTGAATGTTAAGAGGAGTTTCGAGTCTATTCGTACCTTGATATCCACTCTTACTCATCATTTGAGGACGAATGATCCCAAGGGCGAGATGATGTAATACTCGATAAAATTATTAAAATACCCCTAGAACAGAGACGTGTGCGCAATGCGTCTTCCAAAGTTCAGATAGGAAATTTGAGATCGAATTTGCGATCAGCGCAAATAATTAAGTCAGAAAATGATCTTGACCCGATTCAAGAGCAATGGGTCGAAAAATAATCTTCACAAAATTGACCAGAAACAGTAAAGGTACACGACAAGGCTATGACGTGGACCTATTGTGGACCCAAAATGATGAGGGTAAGCGACAGCTCCGTGACGCGAACCCATCACGAACCCATACTTATATATTTTCTCAATTTTTCGACGGGATTGAATTTTTGAAATTCACTGGTGCACGATAAGTCCGCGTCGTGGACCTGTTATCCCGACCTATTCCACAAAGTTTAAAAAATTTAAATCTTTTGAGGGACGCTCTAGAATTTGCCCACCTCTTTTAAACTTAACTCACGACCCATTTAGGCCGTTTTGATGAGTAAATAAGGTCAAAAACCCATTCTAAGTCCTTATTCACAATACTTGAAAGTTAGGGCTTGAGAGAGAAGAAAAAAGAACGTGAGATTGGAGAATTCTTGACGGGTGATTTGAGGAGCGTTATCCCTGGTATGTAAGGCTAAATGAAAATACAAAATTATTCTCTTACGTGCCCCATAGATAGTCTTAGATGGTCGAAAGAAAGTTCTTGAGTTTATATGCATGATTTCTTGATTATTTTCTTAAAAACTATATTAAACGTGTGGATTTTTACATGTTGATGATCATCATAAACTTGTTTACTTGAATTGCATACTTTCTTGAGATATTGTACAAACCCTTTATGTTAATGGTTAAGAATATGCATGAAAGAAGATAGGGACTGAGTTGTGATTGTGATTGCGATTGTGATTGCGAATGAGATGTGAGAACGATGATGAGTTGATAGAACTTGATAGTCCCATGAGTTTCCATAAATGAACTCTAATGATTTGTCTATTTGATTGTTCCCTAATGATTGTTCAAATCCTTAAGTTGTTGATTGAGATATTGATTGATGAGATGATTAGAGTCTCTATGAGATTGATTGAATGATGAGAGCCTTTATAAGGCTGAGTTGAGATGAGTCAATTGAGATGTATTGACTGGATGGAGAGTTTTATGAGCATTGAGTCATGAGAGGAGTATCTAGAATCGAAAGAGTAAGAGTTAGTCCAACTCGTGCTCGTCAAACTACATAGCCAAGCTTAGATGAAGATTAGAACCATTACGTCTCATTGTGGTTCCCTTTGGATAAAGTCCTTGAAACATTAGAGGACTTAACTTTAATGGATATTTGGGGTCCTAGTGGATTTGATTCATCCCCTACCTGGCAAGTATGAGACGGTTGTGGCAATAGGCGACTTGTTGTACGATCACTGGCTCATAAGTGATTATTGTCAGATAAGAGAAACTCCTAGAAAGTTCCTACCTTGAGTACTCTGAGTCAAGATGTGATAAGATGAGATGTGATATGATGAGATGAGTTGAGATGAGTCCTTCTGAGATGAGTTTGATTTGATTGATGAGTTGATGGGTTGATGGGTCACTTATCTACTCTTTATTCTTGCTTTAGATAGACATTTGACATGTTGATTTTACTATCCTTGATGTTGATTGTTGTTTCTATATTATTCTACCTGTTTCGGTTTCACTCAGCTATTTTACATACTAGTACATTCCAAGTACTGACATCTCCTTTTGGACTGCATCATATTATGATGTAGATACGCTGGATAGAGGTCATCAGCAGGCGAATCGTTGAGGACCTTCGAGCGTTCAGCAGATTGGTGAGCTTCCCTTACTTTAGAGGTTTCATTACATTATTTTCATCATGCCTTAGAGTTAGATTTCCTTATCTTTTTATTTTGATTGAGGTAACCATGGGTCTGTCATTGGCACCACCTGATAGTGATAGAGGTTTCATAGACTATAGTTGGATGTTGATGTTGGAACTTGTGAGCTAGTTTTTTTCTACTAGCCTTTCATTATATTACTATTTGAGACTAGATGATTAGATGCGCCCATTTATTCCTTATGTCTTCTGCTGATTAGTAAAATGCGTGAATGGATGAATGTGATGAGGCCAAGTAGTTCGCTTGGGGACTAGCAATAGTCTCTGGGTGCCGACCACGTCTTGGATCCCCTCTCGGGGTGTGACAGCATCATTCACTGTAACATCCTTATCCCATCGTTATGAGAAGGTTAATAGGAAAGTAAATTGGGCCAGAATACTTTTGAATAGTAACTTAAGAATTTTGAGCCTAGGTCAGACTTGGACGAAATAAAAGTTAGGTGAGGTTTGGGGTAATCCAATAATGGATTATAGATTAATCTTCGAGTTTCATATTTTGAGTTTATAGCCAAGTAATAAGGGGCTTGTACAACTTTACAAACTAAATTTGGGCGAGTAGAACTCTTAAAATTGAGTTTGTCATAATAGTTAAATTATTGAACGTCATGATTTGTGGATGTGTTGCAAAATAGGGACTTAGGATGCGAATTACAAAGTTTCTTCCTCTATACAAACTTGCCACTGCAGACCAAACCTTTCTATGATCGAATAATTAACCTCCATAGCAGGATTGTCACAGATTTAAGACTGAAAAGTTATAAATTTATTTTTATTTCTTGCACTTCGTTCTTGAGAGACCAACAACCACTTAGGGCTTGTCTTCTTGAGTTATATAACCTCTCCCGAAGTACCTTAGAATGCCATTATGGTAGATAACTTGCATAACACATCATTTGCATTCTTTTTGGCAAGTCCGAGGCTAGATTTGTGATCGGGAGGCAAAATTGTGTGGGAAAATAGTCTTATCAATTTTTAGGTCAACTGTATTGTAGAATAATTTTTTACAAGTTTTTGCACTTTCTAGAGGATCCCCGACCTCTTCATATTGCGGAAAGGGCTGATTTTAGTACAAAATGACTGAAACTCATTCCAGGGTCAAATTAAGAGAAAATTGAGCTTCACACAAAAATAATGAATTATCCTAGAGCAAGTTCATGTCACACCCCCACTCCCCACAATACAATTTTTTTTAAAAAACAATTATATTTAAGTAAACGCAATTGGGACAAATCCCTGAACCTATATAGACGGGATTTCACAAAAACTTCTTCTATTTGGGACGTATTTCACTCACCAAAACTCCTAAAATCCTCTCTAAACTCTCTAAAGCTCCTCTACCAAATTCATCCTAAATTCTAGGGTTTCAAGACTCCTCCATTAAAGGTCAAGCTTCAAGGTGATTCCCAAGCTTCATCAAGTCTCTTCTATCTTTATCAAGACCATTAAGGTGTGTGGATTTGTTCATCCTTGGGTCCTGTGGGAGTTTAAGACCCTTTCCAACTCAATCCTTTATATTCAAGGTTGATTTCATTAACGATACTTTTTATTCCTCTTATTATGCATGATTTATGTTGGAAATTGTCATCTATCGAATTGAAATGCATGAACTCCTTTTAAGCGTTGATATTGTGAAATACTTTATGACATTTAAATCATGTATGTTATGATACTATGAAATGATATAAAATTTATGGTTAATTTTCATGATGTCCTAACTTGGGGTTTCTTAATGATTATGATGGGTTGTTTTGAATGGTTTTAAGTGAAAATGTTTTCCCTCATTCATGTACATTACTCTTGAGTTTCATTATTTTATGTCCATATGCATAAACTCACCATGTTTTGGAACTAAAATTTTGTGGCGAAGCATCCTACATTGATAAAAGAGTTTACTACAAGTTATGCATGCAAGTTCATGGATATTATGAATGATTATAGGATATTAAGTATGTTATGAATTCAAGAAAATTCTACGAACATATGCAAGATTATGAAGCCCTTTTTATGATGCTATGATGTACCCTCTTGTGAAAGAAAATGCTCATTTGAAGGGGTTATAGTTTTAATAAGCAACTCTTATTATGATATTATGATCTACAAGTTTAAGCATGACATAATTATGCTTATGTTTATGTATTCTATGGGACTAGGCTTAGTACCAAGAGGACTTTAGTAGATTTTCATTGTTAACTAAGTTACCGCTATAGGTCTATGATTAGTTAATTGTTCAATATAGCTCAGATTACATGGTTCACTGAAATGGGCAAGTTTCCATAAGTTTCATATAAATTATTCATCGAAATGAGTAAGTTCCTGTAAGGTTCATATATAGCAATTATCGAAATAGGTGGGTTCCCGTAAGGTACTTGTCAAGCACTCTCCAAAATAAGTAGGTTTTGATAAAATGAGGTATAGTTTACTTTATCAAGTAGGCTACTCCTTTTCTGATGTGAAGGCAACATCGAGATTCCATATAGTAGTTCGCATGATGTTAAGTGTCGGTTAAGTTCTCCTCTCACATATGCATGATATGCTATGAACTTATGCTTTTCACTTCCATGCATGTTTTAATTAAGGCATTGATCATTCATGTCATATTGAGTTATTGACTTTATAATGATTATGCATCTTATCTATTATGGCTTATGATTTCCTTGTAGCATTACATCTTGTATACTTAGAATATTCAAAGTGCTAACAGATACTTTTTACCTACAAGATTTAACCATTTAGAGATCGGAGCTCTTCCCCATTCATCTCTTCATAGCTAGTTCGGCGTGTGGAGATCTCTACTTGTGGTAAGTCCTTTAGTTTGAGGGTGACATCCATTTTTTATCCATCATACTTATGTTAAGACTTTGCTACTTTTGTTATTTACTTTTGAGGGTGAGCCTGAGATATTTCTTGGCCCCCGTTCCATCTATGACTAGAGGTATTGTTGGATGACATGCTATGTGTGAATGATGCAACACTTTTGTATCTATGGAGATTTTCCCTTAGTCTCTATCTCATGTACGTTATTTCTTTAAGAAAAAATCATTGGGGATACATATGGTCCATGTATCCATCAGAACTATTTTCATTCAACATATTCGTATCTATTTAGAATCATTTTTCTTTAGCTCTTATCATATCTTGCCGAAATCATTTTTCTTTAGAATAATCATGTCTAGCCATAGCCATGTAAAAGTCCAGCTCGCTAGTGATATGTTCTCTTTGGGCCTAGACTCGTACGACTTTAAAGCACGTCACTAGTTAGTAAGACTTGTTTACTAATATACCCAACATCTTTCTTGTGTTTTGTCGATATGGGACTTTTCATCTTAAGATGGGTTGTTACATACACCCCCTCTATGGACTCAGCATCTTCGCTAAGGTTTGCCCTACCGCATGGGATTTGCCTAGACCCAGTGTTGAAGTTTGCCCCACTTCATCAGGATTTATCTAAATTCAGTTAAACTCTAGTCCACATTGACAAGACTGACATAGGAGTAACGCTAATACCATTTGTAATGGTCCAGTCTGCTAGTGGTACTGTCCACTTTGGGTCTAGGTCCGAATGGCTTTGAAACGTGTTACTAGTAGGTAAAACATGTTTACTTATATACCTAACGTCTCTCCTATATTTTTCCAGTGTGAGACTTTTCATCTTAAAATGGGTTGTTACAAGCCATTTTCTTTCGACTTTTAAGTAATTATGGATCTTAATCAAATTTTCAAAACCAATACAAATAGGCATAATACATACATACATACATATATATATATATATATATATATATATATATATATATATATATATATGTGTATGTGTGTATGTATATATATACACAC
>JAABOM020000103.1:16902965-16918566 GCA_011800125.2 Solanum clarkiae
ATCTCCACCCCTTTTATTTTTTTATCTCTTTTATAAAATATTTTTAAAAGTGCAAACTTTAGCCCATACTCCACTCCTACCTAAAAAAATAAATTTTTTTAAAATAAATAAAATTTTATCCCACTTGCATCTAATTTTTCGCTCCTAATTTATTTTTATCTTTTTTAATAGATATGTACACATATTTTTAGAAGAATATTTTTTTCTACTTGTTGATCGAGTATAACAGAAATAAAACATTTATCTAAAAAAATTTTCCACAAATAAAAAATAATTTTCTAAAAATTATAAAAAAACGGAGGATTAAGTGGGTAGCGTAGAATTATTTTTTCTAAAAATAATTAAAATAATATCTATATTATTATTTTAAGAGGGAGATGAAATAAGAATTTTTTAAAAAAATTTACAATTTTTGTTTGGGACCGAAGGGGAGGGGGGGTATGGTGAGAGGAAGTGGTGGGCTGGGGTAAGAAAAATATTTATATTTTATTTTATAATTTTTTTAAAATAGTAATATTTTAATATTTAATTTTAACTAATATCATAATTTATTTATTTTTTGCCAAGGTGGAATGCTTTGTACATGTAGAGTGTGATGTAATATTTTTTAAAAATAAAAGAGAGTGTAGCACACACACCATGGTGAGAGTGAAATAAAAGATAGAAGTATGTTTCTCAAACTAATAAGTGTAATTTAGGTGTGTTTCTCAAACTTTTAATACTTTAGGTGTGAAACTCAAAAAAGTAATATGTATTAGGTGTGTTTTGTATACTTATCTCAAAATAAAATAAAATTGGTATAGACCACTTTCTTTGCAAAAAAAATCCTTCAGGAAAACCTCACCTCTTGAAATGTTTTCCTAACAAATAACCTAATTAATCATACTAGTAATTATTTGATGCTCGTATGTCCTATAGTCAATGAACATGGAAATGGAGATTGAGGCAGGGTCACGAATGATGGTAACTCTATATTAAAAAAATGTATCTACATCAACCTTTGAAAAATACACTTCAAAAAGAACTCGCCATTTGAGTTGTTTTTCCAATCATCATTATTAATAAATAAATTGAAATTAGGTGACAGTAGTTGACGTATGGAGATGGAGATGGTGATTACATTAGAGATGGAGACTCACCAAAAATACAGAAATTACCAACATAAACTTCTGCTTCCTCCACTACACCACCCCCATTCGCTAAGAATCATTCAGGTAACCTGCAATCCTACTTGAACGCACTTCACTTTACTAATGTCCTATGAAAATCTCTTATTACCCTTTACCTTGGACTCTGCCTTCTTTCTATTAACTTGTCCTCTCTGTGCTTTTTATATAAATGTTGCTGCACTACTTTTCATGACACATTTTTTTTCTTGATTTGTTAAACTTTTTCATATTCATTTAATTTTTCATCTGGATCTTTTAAAGAATCTTCTAACTGATGCACTCTCCCTTACTCCCTTTACATTTTCAACTTTGCCACTTCTATAATACCATTAATAAGATATTTCCCCTTCTCATTAATTCTCCTTATTAAGCAGTTCATTTGTTGAGCCGAATTTAGGTACATTTATCCTGTGTTATTTGCTCTGATTCCCATTACATAGAGGTAGACTTCAAATATCTTTCATATTCTTTGTCATGCAAAAAACTCCCCAATTTCCACCTTCATAAAGTGCATTACTTGGTACTGAAATTTTTTTAGCATTCAACAGGAGGAGGTTAGTAGATTTGAGATTCTTTCTGAGTGTTTGGTTAAATCTTTTGTTGTTTTCACTCTTATTAATGAGTCTATCTAGTTGAAAGGGTCTATAAAGACTATGTAGTATCCATATATCATAGGGATACATTGGCTGATTTGATAGAATTGGAGATAATTGACTTTGATATCCTTGGTATGGATTAATTTCATGCCTATAATGCCTCCATTAATTGTAGGATCCAAACTATTAAATTCTAATTCCCCGACAAACCCATCCTACAGTGGAAGGGTAATTCTGTTACACCCAAGAGTAGGTTTATTTTCTATTTTAGGGCCAGAAAGCTAATCTCTAAGGGATGTATCTATCACCTCGCGCGAGTTAAGACTGTTGATGCAGAGTCTCCATCCTTTGAGTCAATTTTGATAGTCAATGAGTTCCTAGGAGTCTTTCCCAATGATTTGCCCAGATTTCCTCCTAATAGAGATATTGATTTTGTGATAAATGTCCACACAGATACATAACATATCTCTGTTATGCCATATAGAGTGGCACTCACTAAATTGAAAGAATAGTTGAAAGATCTTATGAATAAGGGATTTCGTGGGGCGCTCTTTTTCTATTTGTAAGAAAGAAAGATGGTTACCTCAGAATGTGTAGTGATTATCGCCAGTTGAATAAGGTAATAGTCAAGAATTAGTATCCCTTTCTAAAGATGGAAGACTTGTTTGACCAACTTCAGGGCGCCACTATTTTTTCAAAGATAGACTTGAAATCAGGCTATTACTAGTTGAAAGTGAGAGAATGTGACACTTGAAGATGGATTTCGAACCTCATATGATTATTTCAAGTTTTTGGTAATGTTCTTTGGGTTAATAAATGCACCTGCAATCTTCATAGACTTGATAATTAGGGTATTCAGAAAGTACCTTGATATGTTCGTGATTGTGTTTACTGATAACATTTTGGTGTGTTCTGGAGATGAGGAGGAGCATGCAGATCACCTCAAAATTGTTCTTCAAACTCTCAAAGATAAGGGGTTTATGCTAAGTTTTCAAAATATAAGTTTTGGCAAGAATCACTAATATGACTGTTTTGTGGTACCTATCTCTTCAATTCAATTATCTTGCCTTATACTATCTTATCTTCGATTCGATTATAATGTTATTTATATATACTTATAAGATTTTTTATTTGACTATTGTTTTATATATAGAGTTTGTTATTTTGTATTATAGTTGAATAGAAATTAATGCTTTTATACTCTAAAAGTTTGTCATTTTTTTATGTATTATAGCTGAATAGAAACTGAGGCTTTTATACTTCTAAAAAAACCACTAATATAGCTCAAGTCTGTGGCTTTCCTGGGCCATATTGTCTCGAGCAGTAGTATTCGACTGTACAGTCAAAAATTGAGGCAGTTAAGAACTAGCCTAGACTAACATCTCCGACTGGCATAAGGACCTTTTTGGGGTTAGCAAGCTACTGCCATAGATATTTTGAAGGATTTTCTTCTATATTGACTAGACTAACTCAAAAGAAGGCCAAGTTCCAATGAAAATACAGGGGGGGAGGGGATGAATTGAATTTTCTTCCTTAATTTAATTTAAAAACTGTTTGATCAAATAGTCAGCTAGCTCAAGTAATAGTCGACTAAGAACAGTATAATAGTTTGCAGAAATTAAAGTACGTAAAAGAAAAATTTAACATCGGATATTTTTATAGTGGTTCGGATTCAATGTGAATCCTAGGTCCAGTTCCCTTGGGTTGCAAGGGATATCTCTTCAAGCCTTCGAAAATGGTGATTGCAAGGAATAAGAACTTAAACTACAACACTTAATATTTTTTTTGTTTTTCTTTTTCTTTAATACAATCATCTCTTTCAAAATTTCATTTTCTCTGTCTTTTTCTTTTTCAACAATAAAACTAAAGATTACAATGAATTGCTTAAAGATGAAGAGTTTTGAAGATGATCTTGAAGGCAGTAGGCTTGTACAAGCTTGAGATATCCTGAATTCCTTATTTAATGTAGAAGAGATGACACCCCAAGGGAGTTGATCCTTGGATTGAGGCAATGATGAGTCCTCTTTCCAAGAATAATGTTGAAGGTTCTTGATAGAAGATTTGTTCCAGATCTTCAGGATTAACTTGTTCAATTTTCTCGATATGTAGATCTGATCCTTGATTGATTCCTTGTCTCGATCCTTGCTTGATTGGTTTTGCTGATCCTGTCCTTCTTTGGTACTCGATTTATTCTTTGCTGATTTGACACTGACTTCTTCCTTCCTTTCCTAGGATTTGATCCTTGCTTGATTGGATGCTGATTGAGATCTTTGATTGATTCCTGATTGGATCTTGATTTGTTCTCCTCTTATTATATTTATTTCTTTTTTTCTATTTCATCAGCATAGTAACGGGACTTGTGCAGTCATTTTGCTTTCCTTTTTGATGTTGTGAGTGCTAGCGTCTTTTTTAGTTCCCACACATAATCATTATCAAAATAATATTAGCACTAATAAATATGAGAAGAGCTTCCAAGAGTTGAAAACAAGGCTGACTACTGCCTTAGTGTTGACCTTGCCTGAAGGGGTTGATGGATTCATAATATGTTATGATGCCTCAAGAGTGGGAGTGAGTATATTTTAATGAAGAAGAGTAAAATTATTGCTTATGCTTCTAAGCAAGTCAATGTGCATGAGAAAAATTATCCTAGACATGACTTAGAATTGCCAATAATGGTGTTTTCTCTCAAGCTATGACGCCACTACTTATATGTAGCACATGTAGACATGTTCACAGACCACAAGAGCTTATCATATGTCTTTACCCAGAAGGATCTCAACTTGGGGTAGAGGAGGTGGCTTGAATTGCTCAAGGATTATGATAAAAAATTCTCTACCATTTCAGTAAATCTAATATGGTTGATGATGTTCTTAGCAGGTTATCCTTGGGAAGTACCACCTATGTTAGAGAGGGGAAGAAGGAGCTAGCCAAAAAGGTTCATAGACTGGAACAATTGGGAGTTTAACCGGATGAATCTGGTGAAGGTGGAGTACTAGTGCATAATGGGTTTACATCATCTCTAGTAGTGCAGGTGAAGAAGAAACAAGACCAAGATCATATCTTACTGCAATTGAAGGTAGATTTGCATAAGCAGAAGATAATGACTTTCTACAAAAGGGGAATGGAGTATTGAGATATCAAGGTAGATTGTGTGTCCCATATGTTGATGGCCTATGAAAGAGGATCATGGTAGAAGCTCACAATTCTAGATATTCAATTCATCAAGGATCAACCAAGATGTACCATGACTCATGAAAAGTCTATTGGTGGAGTGAGATGAAACGAGACATTGCAAAATTTGTTTCCATGTGTTCGAACTGTCAATAAATAAAAGTTGAGCATCAAATGCCATGTTGAATAGCTCAAAACTTTAAGATCCTGGAGTGGAAGTAGGAGATGATTAATATAGACTTCATTGCAGAATTGCCGAGGTCTCCTAGATATGATTCAATGTGGGTGATAGTTGATAGAATGACCAAATCTGTGTACTTCTTGGTAATAAAGACAACTGACACTGTAGAGGATTATGCTCGATTATATTAGAGAGATTGTTAGATTACATGGAGTTCCCCTGTCTATCATTTCAGATAGAGGAACTCAATTTACTACTCAGTTTTGTAGATTTGGTCAGAAAGACTTGGGTTCAAAGGTGAACCTTAGCATTTCTTTTCACCTTTAAACTAATGGTCAGGTAAAGTACACAATTCAAACCATAAAGGATATGTTGAGGGCCGACGTCATTGACTTCAAAGGTAATTGGGATGACTACTTGTCTCTAATTGAGTTTGCCTACAATAACAACTTGCACTCGAGCATTCAAATGGCTTTGTATGACGCACTTTATGGGAGGAGATGAAGGTCACCGATTGGTTGGTTCGAGGTGGCTGAGGTTGAATTGATTGGACTAGACCTGGTTCAACGAACTATGGAAAAAGTAAAGGTCATACAAGAGAGCTTAAAGACTGCTCAAAGCCGATAGAAATCCTACACTAATATTAAGAGAAGAAACTTAGAGTTAGAGGTCACTAATTGAGTGTACTTGAAAGTACCACCTGTGTAAGGTATAATGAAATTTGGAAAGAAGGAAAAATTGAGTCTGAGATACATTAGTCCCTACCATATTGTGAAGAGAGTGGGTAATGTAACTTATGAGTTGGAGCTACTACCAGAGTTAGCGGTCATCTATTTGGTCTTCCACATTTCTATGCTTAAGAAGTGTTTGGGAGATTCGCAATTAGTTGTGCCTGTAGGGGATACTTAGTTTGAATTTTTTCTCTTTTGTTTAATCCTTAGCAAGAGTCAGCTAGGATGTGATTTTAAAGTCTAGAATGATCTAAGTAGATTAGTTTAGTAGACAACAAAGTTGTTGCTTAGTTTAAGAGGGTTTTTATTATCTTTTTTAAGGAAAAAAGGGATTAAAAAGTTAGTCCTTTAGATTGCAAGAGCTTGTAATCATTGTTGCTCCTTGAAGTTAATGAAATTATTGTTCTTACTTAGTTTCTGTGATAAGGGACCCGATCCCTTACTGTAGTCGACACATACATGCCATCAAGAGGCTTTATGGGTATAACTGAAATTGCTTCCACATTAAATTCAATATCTTGAAATTGCTTGACTTGTGATGTGACGCTTTGTTCAATCCAACATCTCTGTGGTACCTTCTGAATTTGGTAAATAAAGGAGGGAAGAACAAGAGTTCTAGGACCAGGTCATAATTGGTGTCTTCTTCACGAAGTAGTTATTTACATCATGTTTTGCCGCTTTATTTCACAGTTTTGTATTTCTTAGGCCTGCTAATTACTTGCTTACCTATGCGACGAGTTCGACCCAGAAGGTGATCCAGGCAAGCCCATTGCTTTTGCAGGCAAGCCCATTGCTTTTGCTGGCAAGGAATTTCCAACTTGAGACCTCCAACATTGAAGGCTCAAGCCAAACCACTGGGCCCTCCAAAGGGTCATGTTCTTCTTCACCTTTCATACATAAATTTATGGAAAAAATCATTGTTAAAAAATGGGCAAAAGTTTGGGAGGACCAAAAGTGCATCAAATATTACTGCTCCAGGTAAAAACTTATGGATATTTTGAGTCTTAACCCAAAGATAAAGATACTATTTTTGACTTTTTCTCGAAAATAAAGTAACCATATTATCGTGCATGAATGTTTGTCCATAAAGCGATGGCCTTTTTGATGATCTTAATGCTTAGTTGTATATATTTTTTACCACCTTAACTATTTCATTGCGTACTTGTTATATCCCAAAAAAGAAATCAACTACTAATATACGGTAATTCTACTAGGATTTGGACGTGAGAGTTTTACTCCCACTTCATTAATTACAAAACCGCATCCTATCCAAGCAAAGTGGAGAAAACTAGAGTTCTTTATAACCTCTATACTATAATTCTGAAACACTAACTATAATGTTGAGAGTTCTTAAATTCTTGCCAATTTAATTATATACTGGGGTTATATCCTTATCTAATCTCTAGGGGTTAGCTAGGTCACCTAGATAACATAATTGACCAACTTGTGCATACTTTCATATGTTACGATGGGAATCTATAGGTAGCCTATTAAGGCTTAGGCAAAAAGGAAGAATTGTCCTGTGCTGGAATTTGAACCTAAATATCCAAGGTTTTAACACATTTTATTGACTGTTAGCTATCACACCTTTCTGGCCATGTCAAATGGTAACAAATCATGAATCAGAATAGTTGCTCTTGATAGAAGCAATTCTCTTTCAGTAAACCAAATACGATTGGAATATGTTAGGAAAAATATATAAAGTGAATCGGCATCTGAACAACTCGCCTTATAGATCAAAAGCTGCAGGTTGCACTAAGAACCATTTTCAAGTTCTGGGAACAACTACACTAAAACCAAACTCAGACATGGTATTCAACAAAAAATGTATCTGAAATGATAAGACATTAGGAATTTTGTATTAGACTTACAAATTATACAGAAGATCAATAGTGCTCAATACATAAGAAAGCTTAATTGTGGTAACATTGTGCATAGAATCTCTCTGTCCTACCAAAGGTAAGGATCGATGGTCCTCCTGCATGAGAAGTGGGTTGCAGCCATGCATGAAGAATCGGAATCCATGTCCTTTTTGGACCACTCAATTTATTCTCTCAAAATATTTAGAAAAAAAAATATGGGACCTCCATGAAAAAAAAAGATGTTTGACGACGGTATTTTATAGATTATTTTAGGACTTTTGGCCACCCTTAGCGTGAAATCCATTGCTACCATTTGTCTTTCTTGCAAAAACAAGGTGGACACCAGGATCGTGGTGAGTGCAAGAAGCATTGTGGAGAATGGAGTTGTTGACACCTTGGACATTGCTGTTCATGAATGCAGTCATAGGCAGGGACTTACTTTGCGTTCTATCTCCCTTCTTTCCACTTTCACTGCCTGATTTCTCTCCATCATCCTCACTGCTCCAAGGCTTTGTCTTTTGAAGGCTCTGAGGGCTGTATGTCTTCCTTGAAGGGCTCAACTCCATAATCGCTCCCTTGTTTTCACCGGCTAGTGTTAGAACACTCATTCCATAGTCATCTGCATTATCAGAATTAGACAACTTCTTCTGCTGAACCCCTTTATCTTTTTTAACTGCTTCTTGTTTCCCATTTCTAGTAGTCTGCAGGACATGATGACGACCATTAGCGTTAGCCCTTGTGGTTTCATGGACAACAACAGATTTCTGATCAACCTGTGGAGGAATCTTGGAATCAAGCTCAAGCTGAGATGGGGGAAGCTTTAGTGGGGATGGAGGGTGGGAAACTGCAGGCTTTGTTTGAGGAGAGTAAGTCTGGGATTTCACCAGATTAGGCTGGATGACTTTTTGAGATGGTGAGGGGGCTTTTGATGGTGATGATTGGTTGATGAGTGTTTGGATAGAATCTGCTTTTTTTGTTTTAGGAGATGGCAGTAACGAAGAATACGGAATACTAGTTGGAGCGCTCTCTGTTGTTACATTAGTAGCTAATGTCTTGGATGGGGATTGTGGTACTGATGTGGTGGCTCTAATGACAGGAGACTTAGGGACGTCAGTGGCAGCAGGTTGTGGTTGTGCTGCCACTGGAGAACGTGGTGAAGGAGCCTTTGGTGGCGAAACAGCAGATTGAGGCGGAACAACAGGTGATCTTGGAGTTGGAGATGCCAGAGCAGAACGTGGGGAAGCTGCAGCCACAGGTTGAGACTGCGGTGCTGAAATGGGGCTACGTGGGGCTGACGCTGCTGGTTGCAGTGGTGCAACGACTGTTGCAGCAGTAGCTGGTGTTTGTGGAGCAGGTTCTTGAGGTTGAGATGGCTGAGTAGCAGTGATGGCCGGTGATGCAGGCCTAAATGGGGTGGTAGGTCGAAACATCGGTTGTGGGGACGGTGCTGTTGGAGCAGAAGCTGGAGGTTGTGCAGCCGGACGGACCATGGAAGCAAACCGGAACAATGGAGGACGAGATTGTTGTTGGCTTGCCATTGATGGATTAGTATAGTAAAAAGTCTTAGAAGGTGGTAACTGTGAAAAACTAAAACTCCCCAAAATTCTTCCACAATGAAATAGCTCAAGTATGTTACTCTTATTTATAGTCCAAGAAAAGTGAAAGGCTTCAAATAGACATTTCAAAAACAGAAACACATGAAATTAAAGAAGAGGAGGAAAGGTAAAGAAAGGCATCAGATTCACAGCAAACATTAATTTTCATATCACAAAAGTAATAAGCAAGCATCAGATTCAAACCACCACAAAGCAATTATCATATACAAATACAAAGAAGATTTCATGAATTTGGCAAAGTAGAAATTAGGAAAGGGACCACGTTATAGTAAAAGTGAAATGAGTGAAAATTACTGCATTTCTACTCTTGTTTCTTTTTCATGATAGAAACTGATGCACTTTCCATTAAACAATTGGAAGAGGGATTGGTAGTGTGTTTAGAGCTGTTTTCCAATAATAAAAGCCAATCTCTGCTACCTCAGTAATAAATTCATTGTATGGTATCGGACATGGACATCGAATCTATGCCCTCCAAATAGGCGATGATCACAACAACTACTGTGGTTAAAAAACCAAAAATAATCTCAACCATCAATTATGGCGCACACTTACAATTCTGGGAATAGTTTGAGAGGTACATGAATATTTTAAAACACTTAACATATATTCTCTGTTTGAAAAAAGGGCCAATCATTTTTTATCATGGCTCCCACTGCCCTATTCAAGAATTTTGAACGCAAACAATGCTGAATTTGCGGCTGTTAATATTTGAAGTACTATGTAAGGCAATAAAAAAAGAGAATAATTAAAGTTGGAGTCTGACTGACAAGGACAAGATTCTCTTAATGTTCGAAAAGTGAAGCAAATAACCAAATTGGACGTCTTGAATCATTCACAAGTGAGTTGACATTTTTTTCATTAATTAATGAATTCTGACAATTAATTTTCTCCTCCTTTTTCTAGTGTTTTAGTAAACACATTTTATCAAAGTTGGTTTTTGTTTCAACTTGAGAGCTACTAAAAAATTATTATTTTTTCATTGTAATTTTCACTAAAATACTTTCATAGATGTTTCAATTGAAACGGTGAGAAAAGATAAAATACTAGTGTTTTTACACGAAAAAATAGTACTATTGTTTTTAAATATTTTAGTGAGAAATTGTTTCGATCTTGTATTTTTCCTGGTTCTGCGAAAAACTTGTTTTTTTGATACAAATTTTCTATTGATTTGGGGTGGAAAAAGCTCCTACACATAGTGGGATAGCTTTAGAGGGTATATATCAACAATATAGGGTTGCTTTAAACGGCCTAGGGAAGGTCCTTTGGCTCATTTGTTTTTAGGGAATATTTATTGAAATCCTATTATTAATGCTGGTATTTCAACCTTTTGTGCACCAAATAATGTATGTAACTCAAGTATCACGAAACAGGCAATAATAATAATAATCAATTTAAATAAACACCCTCGTCGCAGAAATGTTGGAATTAAGGAAAATAATTTGTTAAATTTAGAGTTCATATTATAACAATAACAAAGGAATGCAAGAAAAGGAGAGAAAAAAAGAGGAGAAGTTGTGAAAAAAGAAAGCAAAAGAAGGATCCTCTTCAAAATTATATAATTTTTAACATAATTGAAATTTAAAATGTTTGGTGACGCTTCAACTGATTCTCTGGAATTAGTTGGATCACTTTGGTAATTAGAGAGGTTTCTTCTCAATCTTTCATATGCAGCCTTTGCAATTGGAGTGTATAGCTTGTTAATTCTGACAAGATTCAAGAGAAGATTTTTCTCTTCATTGGTATTAAAAGTCAAGTAAGAAATTTATAGTTGATATTTTGGGCACACATCTCACAAATTATCTTAATATTTTTTACATAATGATGTTATGGATGACATCAAGAGTATAGATTAAGGCTATGGATGCATGAATTACTATTTACAAACATAGGGATGGTTAGATTTAGCAATGGGTAAACAACAATTGATACGGACTAAATAGGGTAAGTACCAAAAAGGCCCATTCCTTTCTCTTTTGTATTTTTTTTAAGGAAACTTACTAAAAATAATACAAACAAATTATATTAGAAGAACTATAAAAAATTACGAATGTACTCTTAAGTTGTTCAAGCAGGCATATCCATCTGCTACCTGCTTGAGCAGCTTAACTGACTCTGTCTTAGCTTGCTGCTCTCGTTGACGACTCTATTGGAGTGATAGTTACAGTCGTCACAAGTTCTGGGAGATGATTTGATATGCGTTAGGGATAGGTTGGAAGATTTGGGTTAGGATACATATGGGGGGCGGGTTAGATGTAATTTAGGGCGAATTTGAGTTTAAATATGGAGCGGGTTAGATGTAATTTAGGGCGAGTTTGAGTTTAAATATGGGGCGGGTGTTTAATTTATAAATATATTTAAATAATTAATTTTCAACCAATAGATAGGCGTCAGTATATAAAATAATTATTTAATTTATTTAATAAATAATCTGTTGAGTAGAAGGACATTTTAGGTCCTGAAGAGGGATGTGAAGGCCATTTAAAGCCTAAAAGGTAGATGAAGGGCATTTTTGTATCATTTTTAATACTTCAAGGGTATTTTAGGCCCTTTTCCGTTCAACTTAAATTAAAAAAAAGGGACATTTTTGTAAGACTTTTCTTATGAAGGGCAAAAGATCAAAGTCATTACATTTGGTAGAGTTTCTATGTAATTTTCTAGATGATAATGGACTCAAAGATATGGCCCCAGAACTTTAATTCTTTAATGTAATTTTGACTGACATAAGAGAACAAATAATATTAATTTTTCAAAATACCCCCGACGACCCCAAGCACCTCAATGTAGTTGTTTATTAAATAAGGAAAAAAATAGTTTAAGTTTCAAAAAAAAGTTGTAAATTATAATTCTTTTTTTTACTTATTTGCTAGTATTTTCTCATCTATTACTAATTTGAATTTAATTAATAGCCTATTTTGTTGTGCTTATCCAAATTAATTGAATGCAACTATGAATCAAAACATGTCAAATGATATAACACACCAAAACAAACAAAACAGCTAATAAAATCATATGCCACATATCAAAATGATAGCATCATGTCTTATCAAATCAAGACCACTAAAAATATGTCTCACACATATATATAAATGACATATATTGATCAATGACAAGAAGGAGTAGTTTGGAAAGTTGCAATTAAAATATTAACAAAAAAGAAAAATAATTAATTGTTGAAAAAAAATTAAAAAAGAAAATAAGTCAAAAAAGAAGAGGAAAGGGTCTGGTGTTTGCTGTTGTGTTTGTCTGGAAGAGCAGACGCTTTTGCTTTTGCTGGTGTATGCTTTTTGTGCTTGTCTGGAAGAGCAGATACGTGAGAAAAGAAGAAGAGGAAAGTGGTCGCGCATGACTAAAAAAGTAAATAGGGACAGGGTGCAAAAGGGCGTGTGAGGGAAGGGGCAATGTATGGAAATCTTATGTGGCTGATGGGTTTAAAATTAAAAAGCGTGGGCCGGACTTAAGATTTGAATTGGAAATCTGGTTCAAAATTGGGTTGAACCACAATTTTTGTCCGGGTAGCCAAATTGAGCTAACTAATTAATTTCACTATAAGATGAATTCAATATTAATCTATTAGAGAGCTTTTTAAAATTAACGAAATGAAATAATTAACTCAATTATTAACTAATTATTATTATTTTTTGAAAAGTAATTCATAATAAAACTAAAATGATTAAAATCTTTTAAAATGATTTTTTTAAAAACATTATATAAAAAAGATACATGTGTAATACCCCTAAAATTTTCGAAATACCCCTAAATTGTATCGAGCGCACAATGCGTCTCCCAAAGATTCGATGGGAAATTCGAGACCGGATTTACGATTACGCGGAATATCGAGTCAGAAAATGATTTCGATCCGATTTAAAAGCAACCTGGTCGAATTATGAAATTGCATAATTTATGCAAAAACAATAGCAAACCCGCGCCCCCTCCACGACGCGCCAGGCGCGCGAAATTGCATTTGTTATTTTTTTATTGTTGAGTTTTCGACGGCAATTAAGTCTCGAAAAATTTTACAAAAATATATTGGTGCGTACCCCTTCCGCGACGCGCACCAGTGCACCAGAATTATGTTTTTTTTTTCTTTTAACTTTGGGAAGGGCAATTTTGTCCTTCATAATATATTTTAATACCCCAAAACGTATTCTTAAAGTGTATTTCTTACGAAAGGGTTTCAAAACCCATATTTTTTTAAAGTCTAAATGGGAGTTCTGAGAGAGGAGAAGAACAAGAGAGAGGTGAGGGTTTCCTTTGAGGCTTCAATTCTTTGGAGAAGACTTGTTAATTCTTCACTCCAGGTATGTAAAAGCTACCTAGAATATGGAATTGTTCTTCCATGTGCCCTAATACATAGATTAAAATATAGAATGTGAATTTAGAGGTCTTGAATTAAAGTTCTTGAATATTTTCTTGAAATTTCTTTTGAATCTTGTATCTTTGCATAAAATTGATGATCATCATGTTTTGATGAACTGTTTACGCATATCATGTTATGGTCATGCAATTTACCCTTATAAATTCTCTGTTAAAGACTTGGATAATGAACTTAGTGGGAAGGTCTAGAGCCTCGGTTGTATGAATGTGATGCTTGATTGAGTCTGAGTCATGAGGTGAGTGTGTCGATGACTGAACTAGCTGAAAATAGTGTTAATAGAGTTAAATAAAGATTGATTCTTAACATGAAAGGATAACCCCGCTCCATGAGTTGTTAGATGATAAGATGAGATGATTGTTCTTGCCTGTAGGGGTTGAGTGATGGAAATTGTTGATGAAATTGAAAGACTTATGAGCGTATTGAGTCCCGAAAGGAGTATTGAGCACTAAAAATGATGAAGAGTGAGTCCCAGTCACACTCATTACCTACGTGGCCAGCATATCAGAGGATTGGACCGTGAGAACGGATGTTTCCTTAGTCCCAAAAGAGGACTTACTATTATTATAAACCCCTAATGTACGCCTTTTCGCCCTGGCAAGGTACTGGGCGGATGCTGCATTGACATTGCTTCTTTGTACCATCACCGACTCATAGGTGATGGCTGTAGGTCCAAAAAACTCCCAGATAGGTTCCATGATGATAGAACTCTGATGTGATGCGATTATTTGATATCTTGAATGATTTGAGGCGATAGAGTCCTGTCTTTTAATATGAGTGGAGGATGAGTGATTGATGAATGATTGTTGTCTTATATCGTTTACTTTAGCCCGTTTTACATACAGTATATTTTACGTACTAACGCACTCTTTGGTGCTGCATCGTTTTATGATGCAGATTCTGTAGATAGAGGCTTCAGCAACCCAATCATTGAGGTTCAAAGCTCTTCATTCAGATCGTGGTGAGTCCTCCCTTGCATTCAAAGGATAATAATTTCTTTATCTTTGTTTCAGTATTTACTTTGACTGTGGTAACTATGACCTATCATGGATCTTCCTAGATGTTAGTTATAGAGGCTTCGTAGACATAAACAGTTAATGGATAGTGTCGAGATTGCTTATTTCCCATTTCCTTACGATTGAGATATTTCTTCATATTTCTTTATTGTAGTTTATTATTCCATTTAAACTTCCGCTTATGAATGGATTGAATGAATGCAATGAGACTAGGTGGTCCGCTTGGGGACTAGCAATAGTCTCCGAGTGCCAGTAACACATAGAGTATCCTCCCGGGGCGTGACAACATGGGTATATTATATTATAAGACTTACTACTAAAATTACTCAAAAAAACATCTTTCATGTTTTTCGAAGAATTACTTTAAATCATTGAAAAATTCAAGAAACTCAATAATTAATTTATATCATAGAGGATAAAAATTTGATGTCAACAAGTAACACCATTGTTGACTATCTTAGCTCATTAGACAACTTGTGATGTTTGCACACTTTTGTTGTAGCTTCACTCACCATTTCACTGGTATTCACTTCGTTATAAGGACATTTTCTATTTTATATGGTTATTAAGAAATTTTTAATACATTAGATGACTTTATCATTTTCGTCTTCATTTATATCACTGTACATAAAAATTAAGTTAGAAAAAATCATTAATGCTCTAATTAATGGTGAGGGTAAAATAAAAAAAATAATTCTATCCTAATTTAGTAAGTGCCTGTCACGACCCGAAAATGGGCGTAATGGTACTCGTCTTATCCCACCAAGACAAGTCAGCCTACAAACCAACTATAACCTTAAAAAAATGCGGAATTATAATAAAAATAAAAGTTCAATTTGATGAAAATCCCCCAAGACCTGGTTGTCACGTGTACAAGCTTCTAATGT
>JAABOM020000103.1:16918666-16928686 GCA_011800125.2 Solanum clarkiae
ACTAAGCCTTCAATTAAGGCATGAGACTAGCCTAATAAGGAACTAAATATTTACTAGATATATTTATTCCAAAAATAACTACACGATATATTTAACAATCACAAATATCGAGAAAGTCAAAGAAGCAAGAGGTGATATTCATCAAATAGTCGAAGAACTCAAAGCTGCTTGTTTGCTCCTAGATGGTGATAAGGAGGAGACTTGTCAAAATGCATGATGTTATACGTGATATTTCAATACAAATAGGATTCAACCAGCAGCAACCCAAAAATGTAGTTAAAGCAGGAATGAAATTGGAGAACTGGCCAGGGGAAATGTTAGTTAGCTCATGTGGAGCGATCTCACTCATGTCAAATCATCTTAAAAAGCTACCACACGGAGTAGACTGCCTGAAATGGCGACTCTATTGCTTCAGGATAACAAGAACTTATGCTAGTTCCAGATAAATTCTTCCAAGGTATGAGAGCTCTAAAAGTCTAGGATTTTACTGGTGTTAGATTCAAGTCCTTACCATCCTCTACTCACTAGTTGTCACTTCACCTACTCTCTTTGGATAATTGCAAATCCATTAAAGATGTATCTATGCTTGGAACACTTACCAAGCTTGAGATTTTAACACTAAGAATGTCGGGGATCACATCACTGCCTGAAACTTTTGCAAAGTTGAAAGAGCTACGGATTTTAGATATTACATTATCTCTTCGATGTAACAATGTCCCACCAGGAGTAATATCTAGCATGGATAAGTTAGAAGAGTTAGCAAGGATGCTTTGCAGATTGGGAAATTACAAATGAACAAAAGAAAGCCAACTTCCAAGAACTATTGACTTTGGGTGGCTTGACAATCTTGAAAGTAGATATCAAGAACGTTTGTTGCCTACCTCCTAACAGTGTTGCTCCTAATTGCGAGAAATTTGATATGTGTTAGTGATTCAGAGCAGCGCAGGTTGGCCAACGCAGCACAAGGGGCCTCATTTACTAGAGGGTTGGCCACTGGCGTGGAGTTGCAAGCATTTCCAGAATGGTTTAGGCAGGCAGTAGCACACAAAGCAGAGAAGCTGAGCTACCAATTATGCGGGAATTTGAGCAATATTGGAAATTTTGATGGAGTGAAATCTCTTTATGTAGACCAGTGTGCTGACATTGCCCAATTGATAAAGTTGAAAAATGGATTACCAGATCAACCAGTGTTCCCTCAACTGGAGAAGCTGAATAGTCACCACATGCAAAAAAACAGAAGGTATCTGTGCTGAGGAGTTACCGCCTAAATCCTTACAAAATGTCAGGATTTTGGAAGTCGGAGAGTGTCCTAATTTGAAAGATTCACTCCTTCCTCCTAATTTAATTCAAAGAATGCCAAATCTTGAACAAGTTCAGGTAACAGGAACCTATCAAGGCTGTGTTTGGATTTGCCGGCATCACAATCCAAGGTGAACAACTAAGGAAATTGAAGAGATCGACACTGCACAATCTCTCTCAATTAACTAGCCTATGGAGGGGCCCTAGTGAATTAGTTATGTTCCACAGGCTTGAAGTAGTTAAAGTGTCACAATGTGAAAACTTCAGGTATATCTTCCCTTAACGCCGTTTGTGATTACCTCTGTCATTTACAAGAACTATGGCTAGAAGATTGCAGTAGCTTGGAGAAAGTGATAGGTGGTCACACATACGAAAATGACGTACCAGAAAGCATAACGCTCCCAAGACTAACTACTTTGAGGCTCCGACTTCTACCACATCTCACTGGTTTCTATGCTCAAGAAGCATATTTACATTGCCCTGAATTGCAAAGACTGCATAAACAGGCTTGTGAAAAATTGAGAACTAACCTCTCTGATTACCACAGTGATCAGGAAATCCAAGAGAAAAGTAGCTGAATCGTCTAGAGATTTGAGTTTATATAATTTGGTGTTTTAGTCTGGTTTACTCATGTTTCTCTCTTCCAACAGAGTTTAGGAATCTGAAATATTCTACGTTGCAACAATAGATTAAATAAAAGGATCATTTTGTGCTGATGACAAGCACCAATAACTACCGCACTTCTGAGTCATGTTTAATCTATGTACTTCCACATCAAGTCCAGATAACTCGTCTTGATTCAATCAGTAGATTTCTCGACCCAGGTTGATTCCATAGCCCTGTCTAATGATACCATTATGATCGAGATGCTTAGGAAAAGCCAGTAATATTGTTGTTGACAAACCATTAAGGCATCCGTATGAAAAAATATTGATGCATCAAAATAAGATACAGAACGCAATTAGCAAGATATACCTCAAATACATGCAACATACAAGTTTTCTTAGTGGTAGTTAATGTCGTCAAATGTGTTAGGTTGTAGAGCCTGATGTAATATTTAGTGTAGTGTTAAATATTTGTCAACCTCGTGGGTCAACCCACAATGAACTTGTACTGTTCATTCTCCATGTAAAAATATTCTGTACTCATTTAATATATATATATATATATATATATATATTACACCCGTGGAGGTTACCTAAGTAATTGGATGTTACCACATAAAAGATTTGCATTCCCGTTTTAGAGAGAAAGAAGCTCTCACTTTTCTCTACTTCATCTTTTTCAAACAAGTTTTTCTTCTTATCCTTCCTTCGATTTCTCAACAGATTTGGTGTAGATCCTAACGAAATGCGCACTTCAACCGCACTGAAGTGAGGTTCAAAAATATGTTGAGCCCTTCACCTCGCTTTATATGTGCTTCCATGTCATGATCAAAGTTCAAAGGCAAGCTTCAATGTGATCATCAAGGTTCTCAAGGCAAACTTTACCCTTTCAATGAGCTTCTTCCAAAGAAGTGACTAAATATTTGATAATTTAGTTTATCATATCTTTTTTTTTTCAATTTTTTGGTCATACATTTGTCATTCACATATGTAATTATTAATCTTGGACTAAACATATATATATTTGTATTTTTTCTCCCTCTATGTCTTTTTTCATTAAAGCTCACACTTGAAGCCCCAACAAACTTTAAAGTTCTTTTTTTACGCGTTTCACCTTTGATAACACCGGTGGTAGTTGCATTTGGAGGGAGATTATTGTGGTTAGGAGATAAGATGGATTCCATTTGCAGTTGATTACAGATATCAACATTGATTCTTAGTTGCTCTCATCTGCTACAACAACAACATATCTTGTGTGATCCCACAAGCGGAATTTAGGGAAGGTAAAATGTATGCATACCTCATCACTACCTCATGGAGAAGAGGGGTTGTTTTCGGAAAACCCCCTCATCTGCTCTACTGTTTAAATAACATTTTGTTGTCACCTATAATATAAAAGAATAAGATTCTTTCAATACCTATCAAGAAAGAAATTGCGAAATGGTAACTCAACACAAGGAAATTTGGGTGGAAAACTCCTTACTAAAGATTCTTTTGGTAAGAGTCAACTTTGGCAAGACTCTGTAATGGCAAGACGGGGATACCATGGAAGAAGCGGTGATAGAGCCAAAAATTTTATTAAGGGTGATTAAGAGTTTGTTAAGTGAGTTTAATATTATTTATTTTATGAAGATGTTTCTTCTGTTGCATTGATTTTATAGGATAAAAAAGTTATGAATTACTATGTATATAGTGAATACTAATTGAACAAATAAATCTAGATTTATATTAAATACAAATCATAAAATCAAATCAAAGAATTTTTTTTAAAAGTATAATAAATCTTTCGATTTTAGTTTTGAGATACACACTCAAATTTTGACATAAAATGTTTGACCGATTCTTTTAAACTTTCAAAAATATATTCTATGTTGGATAAAATTATAAATATAACTATTATCTATATAATAACTATTTTAAATAAATAATTTATTTATGCATAGAACTCTATATTGATTTAAATTATAATATTAAGAATTAAGAAACTTGAAAAATATTTAAGAGTTTTAGGTGAACTAAACTTAATAAATTGAAACAAATTTATTTCTTTGATGCAAGAATATTGGTGACTCTGTGACTTGTCCAAATAAAATAAAAAATATTGTGCTGATAGTTGGGTTCAAACCTAAACCAACTTGAATCTTAACCACTATACCAAAGGCTATGCTTGTGTCAAGGGTATCCAATTTTAACCATATATCAGTTAAATTCAGAATTTGATATATATAGATGGTATAATTTTTCGATAAAGAATGTTCAATTGGCCATCTAAAATAGCTATAGCTCCGCCTCTATGAAAGGATGGGAGCTCGTGGTCTAAAGATACCAAGGGACACAGGTCCCAGTGATGTGGCCAATTGGACAAAATTAAATAACATAAATCTGAACATGATCATACGATGTCCTAATGAATCGTTTTTTTTTTTTTTTTCAAAAGTTACAAAAGAATATTGGCTACAAGCATTAAAAAACATTTCCATGTGGATAATAACTAATATTGACCCCTCAAGTCTATTGGTTAATATGTTAATAGTGTTTTTCAATATGTATTACTAAAATACTTGAAAGAAAAATTTTTGTAGTACAAAACTTTCGTACAACAAATCTTTTGTAGTACAAAACTTTTGCAAAAAAAAAAAAATCTTCTGTAAAATAAAATTTTTTGAAAACAATAAACACAATGATTCTAATAAATTTTCAAAATCAGAATTAAAACTATTAATGAAAACAAAATTTGTAAAGAAAAATAGAAATAAAATTGTCAAGAAGAAAATCAAGCCCACTGAACACAGTGTTTCCTTAAGAAAATTATTCCCCTCAATACTAGAGGTTAATCGAATATATCCTCCCATGATAAAATAATTTACTTATCGGTGTATCGATATCTAAAATCACGGTGTCAGCCCACCATTCAACAATAGTAAAGCACACTGAAATTATTTTATATAGAAGACGAAGAAGTCATGAAAAAATTGTTGTAGAAATGATAAGAAAATTTTCTATATATACAATTGTGCCTATCAAGAAGGTCACAACCATTTGAAAAGGTCACAACTTTTTAGAAAAATTATAATTCTTCATTTGTCATTCACACCTTTCAAATTCAACAATTCCCCACATGAATGGGAAATGATTATAAGAAAAAAACGAATAAGTGTGCAAAGATTCATTACATCTGGATAAGCATATTTCCCTTTTAATTTTCCGCAGTGAACTTATGTCAGATATACTCAGTTAGTTGATAGATTTAATATCTTTAAATCATCGAACTTTGGTGTTAGACAACCATATGTCACACAATCAACCCTTTATTGTCTATAGTTCTCATGATTGTGTTCGTTTCAGTCCTGAACACCTCCTAGTTTCATGAGTGTATAGAGAATAGGTTTTTACTGTTATCCTCTTTGAAGTGGCTTACACTTCATAGTCATATAGGTGATTCTTAATCATGTTATCGCGTAGATATACTATTTGCTAAAATCCAACTAACTTAGAAACCACTAAAAAACTTTAAGCTTTATTAACTTGTTAATAAACTTTAATGTTTTATCCTTGTCATTGAACATTATCTTCATCGTGAGAATAGATTGAGTTGTTTGACAATATCGAACCGTCATTCACAACTTGAACCTAGCTCTTGGGATCTCTAGTCTATTAGATAAGTTATTCCCATGATGATTTGTCCCAAGCCTTAAAACTCATTCCCTTAGTTGATCTTTCAATTGCTTCTTGAACTAGGCCTTTTGAAAGTGGATCTGACGCATTATCTCTAGACTTTACATAGTGTATAGTGATAACTCCACTAGAGAGTAGTTATTATGTCTTTGTTGTATGTGACGAGATTTTTCGTTGTACATAACACTCCCTACCTTACATATTACACTTGGCTATCACAATTTATGCATATAAGTCCTACAAGCTTGGGCCAAAATGAAATATCTTCTAAAAAATCTGAAGTCATTCAACTTCTTCACCAACCTTATCTAATAAATTCATATTTCATTGTAGAGCGGGCAATAGATGTCTGATTGGACGATTTCCAACGGATTGCTTCTCCACCAAGAGTAAATACCTAACCACTTGTGAATTTTACTTCATTGGACATGATAATCCAATTTGCATCACTATATCCCTCAATCACAACACAATATTGATTATAATGCAATTCATAGTTTTGTGTATGTTTTAAATAGCCAAAATCTTATTTCACTGCTATCCAATGAGTTTGATTTAGATTACTTGTAAATTTACTTTATTTACTAATAGCACATGCTATATGTGTCGCGTATAATTCATAATATATATCAAACTTCCCAAAACTCTTGCATAATCTAATTGTGAATCACTTTTACCTTCATTCTTCTGGAACTTATAGCTTAAATTAATTGGAATCTTAGCAACATTGTAATATAAATACTTGAACTTATCAAGTATTCTTTCAATATAATGAGATTGCGATAATGCTAGATCTTGTGGAGTTTTATGAATTTTAACTCCTAATATCAAATCAACAACTCATAAATCCTTCATATCAAACTTTTCTAGACAACGCACGTTTGGTAGCATTTATATTGTCAATATTCTTACTCATTATCAACTTGTCATCAACATATAAACAAACATACAATGACTTTATGATTTGGAGTATTTTTAATGTAGAGATATTTCTTGTAACGATCTGGGCCAATACTGTGAAGTATTGTTCACTCTTGGGCCTAGCCTATCACGAATTTGTTCCTTTAGGTCCATCCTAAAAAGTGCCTTACAGTATATAGACCAATCCTTTACTTATATACACAATATCTCTCTTGTGTTTTCTCGATGTGGGACTTCTCTTCTCAAGATGGGTTATTACATACACTTCTTCTATGGACTCGGCGTCCTCACTAAGGTTTGTCCTAGCACATAGGATTCGCTTAAATTCCACACTAAGTTTTGTCCTGCCTCATCGGAATTTGCTTAAACTCAGTTGAACTCTGATCCACATCGACAAAGTTGATACAAGAGTGACTCTGATACCACTTGTAATGACTTGGCCCAACACTGTGAAGCATTGTCCGCTCTTAGGCCCTAGCCCATCACTGATCTATCCCTTTGGGCCCACCCCAAAAGGAGCATCACAGTATATAGACTAGTCCTTTACTTATATACCAGCATCTCTTTTGTGATTTGCCGATGTAGAACTTCTCATATCAAGATAGATTGTTACATTTATCATATTCATTTATCTTAAATCCATTTTTCAAAATTGTTTGGTTAAATTTAGCATGTCATTACTCAGGTGCTTGTTTGAGTCCATAAAAGTGACTTAACAAATTTGCACACTTTTTTCATTTACCAGGAACTACAAATCCCTTAGGTTTTCCATGTAAATTTCTTCCTCCAGATCTCTATGTAAGAAGACTGTCTTAATATCTAGATGAATTTCAAGACCATATATAGTCATTAGTGCTACTAATACCCGAATAGATGTTATTCTTGTTACTGCCGAATATGTATCAAGGTAATGAGACTTTTTTTTATGTATAGCCTTTGACCACAAATCTAGCCTTATACTTGCCAATAGTGCGATCAACTTTCATTTTCCTTTAAAAGATCCATTTTGATCCTAAAAGTTTATTTCTAGGAGGAAGATCACCCAGTTCTTATATATTATTATTTATTATGAATTCTACTCACTATTGATTGTCTCTTTCCAATATTGTGCTTCCAAAGAAGTCATACCCTCTTTAAAAGTTTGAGGCTTATTTTCTAATAAAAATGTTATAAATTTTGGTCCAAAAGAAGTAGAGGTCCTTTGACGTTTGCTATGTGTTGAATTTTCCTAGTTATGATTACTTTCCTTTATTTCTTCTCGAGGTCATTTAGTTCATTCATTAGATGATTCACATACTCTCTTATAGGGATATATAATTTCAAAGGATTTAACATTATCTGATTCAATTATTGTATTAATATGAATGTTAGGATTTTTTATTCTATGAATCAGAAATTGATATGCTTTACTATTCATAACATATCCTCTGTACACATAATCAATCATCTTTCGTTTTATTTTGTTTGTTTAGATTTAAGAACTTGGACCTTAGCCAAACATCCCCATACTTTCAAGTATTTCTTTCTTTCCATTTTTCATATGGAATAGATTGTGTTTTACTATGGAAAACTCGATTGAATATTCGAACAGCCGTAAGAATAGCTTCCCCCATAGGTTTTGGAGTAAATTAGAACTAATCAATATGACATTCATCATCTCCTTATGTGTTCTGTTTTTTGCTGCAATTTCATTTGATTGTGGTGAGTAAAGGGTTATAATTGATAAATAATGTCATATTGTAAACATATTTTCTCAAAAGGAGATTCATATTTGTTGCCCCTATCACTCCTTATCATTTTGATCTTTTTGCTAAGTTGTGTTTCAACTTTGTTGTTGTATTGTTTGAATGCTTTAATTGTCTCTTCTTTAGTACTAAGTAAATAAACATAGTAGTATCTAATGCAATGGTTAATAAAAGTTGCAAAATACTTTTTCCCAGCACGAGTTGGTGCTGACTTAATATCACAAATGTTAGTGTGAACAATCCTAAGGGACTGAATTCCTTTTAACAGATTATAAAGATGTTTAGTATACTTAGATTCAACACAAACTTGACATTTTAATTTATTGCACTTAAAATTATGCAAAACTTCTAAGTTTCTCAGTTTTCACAAGGTTTTGTAATTGAGATATCCCAAATGTTCATGCCATAACCAATTTGACTCAAACAAGTAACAATATAGTTTTCATTCATGAACATAGACTCATTGAGTTCAATAAATGTTCATGTTCATGTCTCCCTTTTGGATGTCCTTTTAAGGAGGACCTTTCCAATAACCTTCATTCATGAACATAGTCTCATTGAGTCCAATGTTCATTCATGTCCCAAGTTCATGTTCATGTCTCCTTTTTGGATGTCTTTTTAAGGAGGACCTTTCCAATAACCTTCATTCATGAACATAGTCACATTGAGTCCAATAAAAACATATGAACCAAATGTTTTTTTGTAGCATCAATATGACAAATGATTTTTCACCAATATTTATGTCTATACAAATAGTTGTATTTTAATAAACATATTTTCTTATAAAAAAATCATAACATATATATATATATATATATATTCGAATATGATCATACAATGTCCTAATCATTAGAAAAGAATACTGGCTACAAGTATTAAAGAACATTTCCATGTGGATAATAACTAATATTGACCCCTCGATTCTATTGATTAATACACTTAGTGTTGTTCAACATATATTACTAAAATTCTTAGAATAAACATTTTTGTTGAATAAAAATTCTTGTAGAACAAAACTTCTATAGAACATATCTTTTGTAGTATAAAACTTTTGTAAAAAATCTTTTCTAAAATAAAATATTTGTTGAACAAAACTTTGTGAAAACAATAAGCAGAAAGATTCTAATAAGTTTTCAAAATCATAAATCAAAACTAATAATGAAAAACAAAATCTGTAAAGACAAATAGAAATAAAATTGACAAGAAGAAAATCGAGTCCACTGAATACACAATGTTTCCTTAAGGAAATTATTCCCCTCAAGTACCCGAGATTAATGGAATATATCCTCCCCGGTTAGAACGATATCAACAAACAATTTAATAGTAGTAAAGCACACTAGAATTTGTTTGAGTAGAAGAAGAAGTCAAAAAAAAATCGTTATAGAAATGATAAAAAAATTCTCTATACATAGAGAACAAAAGATGTTTATTATGCCTCATCGAGAAAGTCACAACTTTTCATAAAAGTTATGATTCTTCATTTTTCATTCACACCTTTCAAATTGTCAACAAATAGTGCACTCACTCAACAACGGAGCTCCAACTTTATGCGGCTTTTCCATTACTTGCTTTATTATCTTTATTTATTTACATTTTCCAACATATTCCATTGCTAATAAATCAAATCTAACTAGTTAGTGTTGGGTTTTAATATTGGTGAATGGGAAATGGCGGGATGAAAAGGTGCAAACCTTTCAGAAAGGTGCAAACCTTTCAGAAAGGTGCAAACCTTTCCTAAAAGGTGCAAACCTTTCCTAAAAGGTGCAAAATTTCCC
>JAABOM020000103.1:16934640-16985402 GCA_011800125.2 Solanum clarkiae
CCTGACTTTTACAATTTATAATTTCTTTTTTCTTATTTTTTTTAAAGTTTAATGTATTTGATAATTTAATTATTTTTTGATCTCTTAATTAAAATATTTTTAATTTTATTACTATATTTATTAATTTAGTTGTCTTAAACTTGTCAAGTGACTTTTCAATAGCTTATCAATTGGCTTAACCATATGCTAGACTATTCTCCTTTATAATATATATAGATTACCAGCAATAATAATAATTATTATAATTATGTCTCTCCACGCTTTTATGTATACATTTAATTACTTGTCTTTTTCAAATTTATATGCACTGCTATCACATTCACAAGATATAATGAAACAAATTATTGGATGAATTTCAAATTTATCATGTACTGTCATCACATTCCCTTCAAGGAATTGAACTAATTCATGAATTTTGATTTTTTAAAAATATATTATTTTTTGAGGTAGTGTTTTTTTTTATATATTATTTTTTGCGGACCGGCCAATGCCATGGACCAATTGGACCAATTTCATTGCTACCACGTTCACAAGATATAATGGACCAACTTATCTTTATTATTTTTAATATTGCGGATGGACCAATTTCACGAATTTTGATTTAAACAAATATATCATTTTTGTCTTGATCATTATGATACATTGAGACTCAAACTCAATGTCTTATTCATATAAGATATGTTCATCCATAATTCTATGAGTCTCGAACCCAATATCTTATTGTCATGATTCATCAAAAATTCAAAACTCAAATTGATATCTTTCTCAATCTCTTAGTGCAACAGAATTTAAAACTATCATCTTACCCTCATACATGTTTCATTATGATTCGTCCAAACTTTAACTTGATGATCCTTTTGGCGCGATGAAATTTGAGTCCACCGTCTTACCCTCAACCAACAAAGTACAACATGATGACTAACCTTAGAGTAAAAAATCATATAATACATACATGATTCTATGCATAGAATATTCTTGATTGCAATAGTTATTATATAATCCTTCTTGATTCTCATGACGATATCAACTAGAATGTGAGTTGATCAAGAAAAATTAAAATGCAATCTCCATGAGTTAGAACCTTATGCTGATAATGTATTATAAAATATAAGTAATGTTATATAAAAAATATAAAGAGTTGGCTATAAAAATCATCTTATTCAAGTGTCTTCAAATTATCTAAGGATAAATAAAAATCGTTTTTATAAGTGAAATAAATGGACAATTTTCTGATTCAATGAATTCATGACAATAAAGTATTTAAGCAAAAAAATATCCAAAAGACTTATAGTCATTTTAATAAAAGACCAAAAAATAATCAAAGTACATCTTAACAAAATAATACTATATTACCTTAATATAATATTTATCACATTATTTGCATGTTTGATGTCAAAAAATAATATAATAGATTTGCGTTGTGGCATGTGGGGGCGGCAAGACTTGACATTTGGCTTGTCGGCAATTACATATCTTCACAATATCTTTTTAGAGTTATTTTTTTAAAATTGGACAAATAAAAGTAGACATATTCCTTCTGTCCAGTATGAATAAATTGTACTTTTTTATATCCCGAAATAAATGAATTTTCAAATTGCAAGAATGTATTAATTATTTATTTCAGAATTATCCTTCTTTTTAATGAAAATTTTTAATACTTTTAAATTTGAAATAATGATTATCTCCACTTTCAAAAGAAGTTCTCAAAGATAACATAATATTATTAATAAATTATCCGTTAATTAAAATGTTTAAACATCTTTCTTAAAGGATATGATACGCTTCACAATTCAATTTCATTTGATTAAACGATGTATAGTGAATAAATGAATTAAAAAAATAGATAACAATTTTTTAAGGGACGTATTCAAGTTATAAATACGATTAAGATTGAAAGAGTAACTTTTATCTTATTCTTGAATTAAATCTGTTACTTTTGGTTTTGCATAGGCAACAAATTGTATATATTAAAATAAAAACTTAAAATTTATTACTTAATTTTTAATTTATTTTTATTATTAATTATAATAATTTTCTACTAATATTTTTCTCAAAACATTGTATTTATTATATTAAAAGGTAATAAAAACATAATTTTATTTATTACCTCTTAAAAGATTTGTCATATCAATACTAGATAAGTAAAAATGAACCTTAGGGCTTAGAGACTAGAGTCATTAAATAAGTAGCTATTTAATATAATTTCTTAATTACATAAAAATTCACTTATGCTATAGGAGTAAATTTGGAAGACAAGAATTAATACATTCTTGAATATATTAAACACCATTTATTTAACCAAAATTAAGTGGTAAAACACCACTTAATATGGGCATATTTCCATTCTAATTTTCATTTTCATTTTCATTATTGTTTTTAGATAGCTAGTTTTCTTTTCTGTTGATTTATATAGAAGAGGAAAAAAAAAAGAAAGCTATAAAAATTATTTTCTTGGCATTTTAGGACAATATAATATTGCCCCCCAGACAATTATAATCTTTTTCTCTATTTTACTTTTGGAGCTATACTTTTTTGTGGGGTTAGGTTGAGTTAAATGATTAATGAATTATTAAAGCAACTATTCTCGAACATAATATGTTGAAATTATTCAACAAATCAATTAACATTACATAATTAATTCGAATAACATGTGATGTGCCCAATTCTATATAATAATAATAATCAAAAATAAGAATTTGCATGAATATTATCAAGTAGTCAACCAACTGAGCTAGTAAGTTTCCCGCTTTGTTCCCTCTTGGTCACCATTATATATACCTTTATTTTGTTCAACAATGAGAGGTATACATGGACATTCATAAATATTTGAAAACAAGTACTCATAGTATATAAATATTTTAGAATCAGCTACTCTAAACATGCCTCCTATAATCATAATAATTTGATGAAGAATTCAACTTTTACACATTTAAGAAGCAGCTTAGCTAATTTTAAGTTCAAACTGAGTTGTTTAGATTCTTGCAACCTGTGGAACATCAACAGGGAACTGATGAATTTCATCCATCCAGGGATTCTTCTCCCTGGCTGGATTTATACTTGTCAAAGCCTTCCAAACTGCACTGTTACACTTAAATCCTGAACCAAATGCTATTTGCCACGTTCGATCTCCCTTCCTGATCCTTCCTTTGGCTTCCGAATAGGCCAATTCGTACCAAAGGGAGCTGCTTGAAGTGTTCCCAAATCGGTTGAGTGTCATTCTTGAAGGCTCCATATGCCAATCAGAAAGCTGTAGATTTTTCTCTAGTTCATCCAGTACAGCTCTTCCACCAGCATGAATGCAGAAATGCTCAAACGCCAACCTAAAGTCCGGGATATAAGGCCTTATCTTTGCCTTCAATAGCTTCCTCCCCACCAATGTGGCGAAGAAAAGGAACTGTTCAGACATAGGAAGCACAAGAGGACCCAATGTTGTGATGTTTGTCTTTAGAGCATCGCCAGCTACTGCCATCAGCTCTTTCGATAGGGAGACTCCAACTTTTCCATCGGAATCTTCCAGTTGGTAAACACATGTGAAACACTTATCATCAGCACCCTTATGAGTTCTAACAGTATGGATCAGCTGGTACTTTGATCGTTTCTTATCGGATCTTTTGTTTGAGAGCAACACAGCAGCACCTCCCATACGGAATAAGCAATTCGGAAGGAGCATAGATTTCTCATTACCAAAATACCAATTCAAAGTGATGTTTTCCATGCTAAGCACCAAGGCATAAGTGTCGGGATGGACTTGAAGCAGATCTTTCGCAAGATCAATCGAGATCAAACCAGCACTACAACCCATTCCACCAAGATTGTAGCTAATAATATTGCCCCTAAGTTTATAATGGTTGACAATCATCGCAGACAACGAAGGGGTCGGGTTAAACAAGCTACAATTCACTATCAAAATTCCAATATCCTTAGGCTTAACAGAGGTTTTCGCAAGAAGCTCATCAATGGCTCCAAACATGACAGCCTCAGCTTCTTTTCTAGCCTCCGCCATACAAGGATTTGGCGGTATACTAGTCACAGATTCAGGGAGGTAAGTTGAATCACCAAGACCAGACCTTTCAACAATCCTCCTTTGAAACTCAATATTTCCATCTGAAAAAGTTCCAACAGACTTGGACATTTCCAAGAAAGTCTCCCTTGTACACTTCCTATCATCTCCAGGTTTATAGCATGAGAAATTAACAAGGTAGACCGGGCGAGGACGGGTAATGAAATAGACAGTAGACAAGAATACCAAAAGGATGGAACAAATGACAACAGATATGAGATTGAATCTAAGCTGATCCCAAAGAACAAAAAGATCATTTGGTGAGAATGTTGAGAGTTGAGCAGCAACGACAACAACTAGGGGTGACAAAAACAGGTACATTCCATGAGTAATAAGGTAATGATAACCAAGTTTAACATACTTCAGTTTCACAGATTGTTTGAAATCAGGAAGTTTTCTTGAATTTGAAGAAGGATTTTCTGTCTTAGATTCATTCATTTTGATGGAATTTTACCAACCCAAAATCAAACAATTGAAGGGCAGTCCAATTCTACAATCAAGATTGGCTATATTTAAGGTCAATGTTTACCTAAAAAAGTTGACTTTCCCCAAAATTTGAGTTTCCTAGGAACAGTCAAGATTGAATTTTTACAACACAATTGTCAAGAACAACCTCACCAGAAACTCAGCCCAAAATCAAACAACCTCCTGCACAAAAAAAGAACAACTACCTTCAATCAATCTTACAACAACAATAACATATCTAGTGTAGTTTCACACGAGGCAGTTTTCGATACACCTGAATTTAAAAACATTAACCAGGGAATAAGGGAAAAAACAACATTAAACTATGGAACCAAACAAGCTAAAGAAAAAACAATCAAAGACAAGAGTATAGATAAGGGGAAAGAACCTTAAATACACAAGTTGAGGGAGAGGTAAGTGAGGAGAAGGTATTCAAATTGGTACAGTTTATAAGAGTATTTATAAGCCAAGAGAGTGAAAATTGGGATTGAATTTAGAGAAGAGCTAATGGTCAAACAAACAAGTAGAAACTGCTCTGTCCATGTTGCGAGAAGGTTTGTTTTATAGTTTAAAATAAATGAATATTTTAAAAGTTTAAAGATAATTATTAAAAATAAATTAATTTGAAGTTCTTAACTTACTTACATTTTTAGGAGAATAAATTAAGAATAATTAAAAATAACAATTTTTTATTTTTGTTAATATTTTTTTTGAAAAAGGATTAAGTTACCTCTCGTTTATTTTTGGGATTAAAATTATTTTTGTCGTTTATATTTTGGATCATAAATGCTTTTACGATGTTATTTTTGCCATTAGAACTGACATGATATTCCACCTAAGTAGTCCAAAATGGCAAAAATTTCTTCCCTCTCAATTATTTTGTTCTTTCTTGTTTGGATTTTGAAGTTATGGATTCGCAAAATCCATTTTCAGATTTTCAAACTTTTAAAAACTCTTTCATATTTTTATTTTTTTGGAGTGCTTAACTCAAATTTTTAAATACCAATCCTCAAACTAGGAAATCAGTTGTTAAAGGTCAATTTTTCAGCTTCAATCGTAATATCCAAACAATTTTCATTCAGTATTAATATCATAAAGTTAAATCTCTTCAAATTTTTGCACTTCAAGAACCCAACAAAAGCTAAAAATTTCTCACCAATAAACTTTAAATGAATAGCTATTTTTGAATTTCTGCATAACAGGGAATGACTTTAGGAGTTTTTCAACGTCATTCAACTTTTGAAATTATATTTTTAGCCTCAAATTTGATGACCCAAAATCCAAATAATGAACTCGATTTTTAACACGTATCTACAACCTCAAATAAAGAAAGAAAGAAAGAAAAATAACTCAAGTAACAACAATGAAGGAACTATTTTAGGTGGTTTTTTTTTCAACAATGAAGGAATCGTTTTAGGTGTTTTTTTTTCTTTTGATAGGTTCAACAAGGAAGAATAATCTGATTGAAAGGGAAGAGATTTTTGTCATATTGAACTGCCTAAATGGACTGTCATGTCAGTTTCAATGAAAAAGATAATATTGTAAAGACATTTATGATCCAAAACATAGACGATAAGAATAATCTTGGTTCAAAAAATAAATAAAATATAAATATAAATTATTTCGAGATAATTTTGACCCTTTCTGATATTTTTTTAAAGGAATATACCATACCTCAGGAATTTACTTAATATGGACCAACAAAAAGTATCCTTTTTTTAATTTCTCACCAACTATTTCTTTTTTCTGATTTATAGTTTAAAACTATGGATGGTGATAGTTGGTAAAACTGATGCTAAGATATATCTTTTATTATTTTTTTAATTAAAGAAAGGATAAACTGTTGGTATTCTGTAGTTGTATGTACTCTTCTACATCGGTGGGGTCCTTGTTTTAGGCAAGTTATTCGGTGCCATGAAAATCACATTTTTGTGAGAGAATTTTTTTTTGGTAAAGATATTCGTCTAAGAGAATTATTTTGTGATATGCCCTTCGTCCATCTTTATTTATCTTCTGTTAATTTAATATAGAAAATAAGAGGTAATGAATAATGAAGTAATTTTATTAAATTATTTTTTGAATATAAAAAATATAATATTTTGAAAAATATATTAGAGAAATAATCATAATTAATGAGAAGAGTAAATTAAAAATTAAATGTAAAATTATCTCTTAATTTCATAAAGTGAAAAAATATTAATAAATATCTCAAAATAGTATAAAAAACAAGTAAAAATAGACCCAAGGGAGAAATAATACTATTTGATTAGCAAATATATGAAAAATGAAAGAAAAACATGTTGGACAGGTATATTTCTTCCCACTACCTTACTAACTTTTAACTTTAGTTGTTTTAACAAGTTTCTTTTATTTTATCAAAATATACATATATTTTTAATAAAAATATTTTTCACTCAACAATTAGATATTCTAAATATCTTTTAAGCTTTTTCTTTTTTTTTTTTTCAAAAAAAAAAAAAACTCTTATTTGGTTAGAAGAGAAGTTCATTATGATAACAAATACATACAAGATACGGTTTAATTGTAACGCATACCAAACTACTCCTCCTCCTCTTATTATTATTATTATTATTATTATTATTATTATTATTATTATTATTATTATTATTATTTCTTCTCATCATCTTCTTCTTCTTATTATTATTATTGACTCACTCATGTGACTATAAATGGAGCAATCTTGGAAAAGAAAAAAACTGGAGGGTAGCACTTCCGTAAGGATTGCAAATTGGTTGGTAGTTTCTTTCAAACGACGGATATAAATAATTAATGTGCTGGTAGGGAAGGGGCAGCTAAGCGTTAACTCATTTATAGAATTCCTATTAATTTTTAGACAAAATAATTTAAATTTATGACTTTTTTCTGATTCATATTAAGTAAATTATTGAAATATTTTTTAGAGTTTAAAATAAGTGAATCGATCAAAGTTCAAGAAAATTGTTAAATTTTTCTTTCATATTTAATCTTTCATGTAATGAGATTTTTGCCTATTTTATATTTTTTTGCTATAATAATTTAAAAATAATCAAAAAATAATAATAATTGACAGTAGCTTTTTATTTATATCCTTGAATATATCCCTACCTAAGTTAGTTAGGTATGGGGAGAAATGGAAGGAGAGAAAAAAATTAGAAAGAACACAGAGATTAAGTTTTCAAAATTAAAATACTTCCTGTCATTTAATTTTAGTTGTTATGTACTCATACATACTAAAAATATTTTATTTCAAAATAACTATCAATTTAGATAATCAAGAAAAAAAACTTTTTTAAAAAAAATTTGCCCTTAACAGTTATTCTAGATTAAGAGACACGTACTTATAGCAGGCAATTAGTAGACATAAATCATTACATCACGTAAATTTCCCCAAATAAGTATGGACAACTATGTGATGTACAATAACCTCAAGGTACATTTATTAGTTAATCATGGAGTTTATACATGAAACAACACTAGTATAAAAATATACTAGTATGTACTAATATTATTCCAACACGATCAATTTGGGGACAAAACGTATGATTCACGTTCTACTTACTTGATTAAAGTTGAAGCCAAATTTGGTTTATCTAAAGAAAAAAAGTTGGGACAAAACGTCTACGACTAAGAAACTACAAGGAAAGAAAATATTTATAACTTTGATTTTTAGTAGAAACAAAGGAAAAAAAAAAAAGGGCCCCGTACAAAGCAATATAATCGCCAAATTAGAATATCAAGCAATATAATCGCCAAATTAGAACATCAAGCAGTTCTGAAATCATAGCAGCCTCATCATTTTAGGAAAACTTCAATTTGCTCCATTTATTTTGCACTTGCCTCTGCACCAACTCAAAATATAAGCAAAGAGAACAACAATCTCTTTAGATATATTGGATTTTTGTTCTAAAGTTCCACTATTTCTGCCAGAAGCAATTTCCAAGATTTGAACCCGTGACCTCCTGATCACATGACAACTAATAACCTCTAGATTTGATCACAGCAATAAATATTACTTTCAAATAAAATGGAGTAATAGTTTAAAGGTAGACGTAACTTGCCGTCGGAAGAAGAGCAACACGCTTTCTAAATGTAATTCTTTCAAAAGGACAACTCCAACTACTTAAATCAAAAGAGGAGTAAACACTCTGACCATTATCAAAATGTGTTGCAGAATGATCTAGAACTTGATATTAATACCATCTGCTTCCTTAACTCAAATACAAGGACCCTTGGAGTCTACTTCTTCCCCACACTAGGAGTGAATTGGATAAAGTAAAAACTACATGTAAAGCAAAAATTGTGTATCAATTAACTTATTGAGGCACTAGCATTTTGAATCATTAGTTCCCTTAAACCCCTTCATCCTTTCTTCATATCCAAGGTGAAGCTCTTCTATGATGAATCTATCCCTTCATTCCCCGGTGGAACGAGAAGTTTTATGTCCTGCAAAGAAGATGAAGCTATAAGATGGATTCTTGGGTTATAACTTGTAGAAATTCCTCCAATTTAAGGATACAACAACAACAAATCCAGTGAAATCCCACAAGTGAAATCTGGGGAGGGTAGAATGTATGCAGACCTTACCACTACCTCATAGAGGTAGAGAGGTTGTTTCCAATTGAAGGATGAAATTCCTAATTCAAGAGAAGATGTATTAACACATTTATGTAGAAAACTAGAGGGAACGCTCCTCCAAGAACTGCATGAAAAAGCTTCAACTTTGACTTACCTGAAAACTCATATAGTCCTTTGGAGTGGACAGAATTTTACTGCTTTTGGACGCTAGTATTGTGAACCGATATATCATTTGTAAAAGCGAATTCTGAAACCAGAGCAATATGATCACTTCCCCACTTCTGGATAGTAGCAAAACAAAGAAAGAAGAAAATCTATTCAATACAGAAGCAGACGGCTAAAAGATAAGTCGTTAATGCAAAGTGCATCAAACAAATATAAGTGTTGTAATAGAATGAGCTAAGTTGACTGCATTGTCATAATGTAAAAAAAATTGTCCACTATATGTTTACCTATCAATGTAAAATTCCGTACGAGTATTGGGCCTAATAAAAGAGAGCATGGTGTTTGCAGATCTTATCCTTGTTCAAGCTGAAACTACTGGAAACCCATATCCTTAAAAGTTCCATGTCTACCCTGAACCTGCATGGTTTATATGTCGTGCTCATGCTTGCCAAGAAGAACTACGGATCCAGCTCTCAGATCATGCGTTTTCATTCCCACTCTGTATCTCATATTACATCCCTTAGCTACTATTGTAAACAAAGTTTGGCCTTTTAACCCAGAAATGTTTGATGATTATGCATTTTTTGCAATTGCAATGTTGGTTTCCCTTTGATAGCTTGAACGGTTTTAAAAAAACATACAAAAGACAACCACCAACGATTATTAGAAGATCGAAAAATGACGGCTTTTTGCAGAACTAAGTGTCTGAAGAAAATACTTACCAATACAATAATTTCAGTTCTTAGATGACTATGCACCACTCTAAAAATTAAAAACAAGAAAAGTTACCTATAAAAGGAGGTCAAATAAAGCTTTTACTGACTACGGAGATGGACACATCTCTAGATATGTTACTGGCTGCTAAAACTCTTCTCCTGCTTTAAGTGATCCCAGTCTCAGCCCTTTAGAAATCCCCATCTGTCTCAGAAGGATAAATGACCAGCCAATTAATGTGAGTTTTTTCAAAGGTTTAAGTGCAGAACCCAAACGGTGTTACTATAATCTCTCCGTCCGCTTATTCCTAAAGGCTCGTTTGGTTTGTCATATAAGAAAAAATAATTCCGACATAAAATCAAATATAACTTACATTATTTGGTTTCTGACATAAAATTCTGATTTATTAAATGTGTATAACAAATAGTGCAACATTTGGTTTCCGATATAAATATCCCCATAATCTATGCAGGAATTTATGTATTACTTAATGTGGGATAGATGTGAAATAAGGCTACACATATCAGCAATCTGGATAAGAGCACATTAACTGAAAAATATCCCCAAAGCTATAATGTGTTATTCATACATTGCAATCTCTGCGTAACTCATAGCAGTCCAGTATTATCATAACATTATAGAAAATTATTCAGCACATACATGTTATTATTCATACATGGATTAAAAACCTTGCATAACTAGCCATCATCCAAATGACCCCCAAGTGTGAGTGTAGAATGTAAGAAGCGTTAATATCTCATGTTAGTTGTTATCCCACATGATCTAAATTATGTTTGGCACTTACAAATAGGTAAATCCAGCACATGTTGAATAGTTTAAGTATTTCCCACATCATGTGTGTTGTGTTTGACAACTACAAATCGGTAAGTCTTGCATTGGTCAAATTATCGAGTTATAAATACGTTTGTTCTTTTAAATAATGCTGTTTGGGCCAACATCTTGACTATCAAATCAGGTATCTGATCCTCCCACCATAATAGATACCGCGTAACTCTCTTACAAAGCTTAGACAGATGAATCGAAATAAACTAGCTTTTTGCCTAAGCTAAGATCTGACCGTAGTCTCCCATCCTTATCGTTCCAACTTCATTGACTACTAGACTACATTGCCCAACTATTTCTTCCTATTCACATGGTATTGAGGCATCTATTATCTCAATAGATATCCAAATATCTTCCGCATATTAGAGAATGGCTTTATGCCACCCAACTTGCCAAAAGTTTCTTCTTTTCCTAGTTTTACAATACTTGGCTCTATCCAGTGGAACCAAGAGGCGGCACAATATATATGGTTACAAAACATAGTTCCCTTGATCAATAAATTCGGGGAAAACATGGAAGCGGTCACTATACTGGGGGGGCAAGACATGACCGCGACTTAAGAAAAAAGTACCAACATGAAACACAATCAGGATATAAGACTTTATGAATCAACTTGAGGGTGAGCGTTAGATATGTGTAATCCTGTAAATGTAAATAATTAGACCTAGTGTAATATAGTCTTAGTGACCACACAAAAAGGGAAAAAAACAATTTTGTCTATTGTTAAGTGTGGTCATGAAAGGATTCAGGTGTAAGATATTTCTTAAAATATTCTTTCAAACTTTTGTTTTATTTCTCACAACCTCTAAGGATTTTTTTTCTCCACTATGGATAACTTTCTCCATCTTCAAATTCAATATTGTTTCCAAATTGAATGAGCATATTACCACTTGATCAAAATGGAATTCACCTTTCTGAGAAACTTCAAAGTTTCCCTGTGATGTTCATGGGCATAGAAGCCTAGCCCTACATTGGATGCAAATTTTATATTTAGCTTGACTTATATTTCTCAGCAAAGTAAGTTACTCCCATAATTTCATCAGTCATATTTGGAATTGTTAAGTTTAAAGGCAAAACCTTAGCATTACAATGTTAGAAAAAGAACGTTTTAGAGTGATATGTTTTTTAGACTTGTCCACAGTGGGCAAATATCTTGCGCCGTTTTGACTGCAAAAATCTAAGTGTTAAAGTACTCATTCTATCAAATCATCAATACATCTTTGTATTCTCATATTTTCACACTTTGCACTCAACAGTCTCATGAAACTTCCATACCTGACAGCTTTTTGTTAACAAAGGTGCATCTTGACCTGGAAACTGCAATTGAGCTTCTCTTAAGTATGACAGTAAGCCGATGCTCATGAAGTAATATTTCAAGGATTACATCTGTAGCTAATGTGTCATGAAAATTAACTTGCAGGCTATCCAGAAGGCAGCAATAAGTGATAGAGAGTTTCAGAGAGTTAAGCTGCATTTCTTCCCTATTGCAAATTAAAGTCTGAATTTGGTATCCATAGCACTAAAATTTGAAGTCCACTATATGAGAGGAGATCAAACAAATGTTTCCCCATGCATTTAAAAAAAAAAAAAAAAAACGAATCAGCACTGTTGTTCCGTAAAGAATCTAGTCAGAATTTCTTTTACCAATATACCTTAGTAGGGAAACCTCTCACAAATTGCATGGCATTTTTTGGAATTGGAGCAAGCACCTTCGCAGTCTGAAGGCCTTCAGAACGCCTGAGTGTAATTTGAACAATAAGTTTCTCATGTTATTCTTGAGTTCTAACTGATGGAATACCAAAAGCACTAATCACAGAGATGCATATGCATCTGACATGTATAAAACAACACATTGTGATCAGATTCTTTAGCTACCCTCATATCAAGAGCATTTCAAATATGTCATGAATAACTATGGTAATGTTATAAATCAATATGGGATCTTATATTTGTTCCACAATATTGGAATTAAAATAAAAAGGCAGCAGAAGCACGGGCAGAATTTAAAGATGCTCACCATATATAATCAACTGTACCCATGAAAAGCCTGTGATAGCTAGTCACCTCAGGTTCTCCTGTTGAATCTCTTGTTCCAGAAATATCTTGCAACTGCCAAGATGTGAATAGCAGTGGTAAAAATTGAGCAAGTAGTAAACCAGATTACCAGCCAAGAGAAGAATATACTGTACATATCTTCCATATGATTGGGAAAAGCACAGACGAAAAGCTTTTTTAAATAAAGCTACCTCTACTTCCCTATATGCACTTGTCAACTTCAGATTATGTTCCATTACTGTGCAATCTGCATTGCCTGTAGCAGTTTCTATATCAATTGGAGTCCAAGCTGATGGATCATAAATCGACTTCTCCCTGTCAGCAACCTCAGTATCCAAATTAGGAGCATCACCAGCAATCTTGTCACTTAAAGGACGCAGCTCTAAGGAACCGTCACACTTCTTTAATGGCTCATCCAATTCCTCAAGAGAAGTTGTTTGAAATTGGTCAGAATCTGATGGAAAGGAACCAGCTTCATCATATAACTGGGACAAAAATGCTTCATGATTTTCGCCTAAAAGTTCATCTTCTTTTGTTCCTTCAGAGACCACATTAAGTGACAAATTGTCCATCTTTTCGTCCAAGAAAACATCAAAACAAGTCTCTGCATATGAGTTTTTAAGTTCATGTGATATTTTAGGAGAACTCTCTTTACCAATTGACAACTCAATTTCAGAGCTTTCCAGAAGAGAAACTTCATGTCCATTTGAAGAATCAGAAAGTAGCCCCGTTGATGACACATCTGAACAATGGGGTATTGTAGGTCTGTGAATGCTCACTACATTTTCAGAACCAAAATCACCTACTTTGGACTGCCCATCCTTTTTTCTATATGAGTCGGTTCCTGAGTGCACTTCTGCTTCAAAATTTTTGTGAGAAGAGGTAGATGTGGCATTAGGGTTGGCATTGTTATATCCACTCTCAGAGGCCTTATCATATTCATCTTCCTGACAAGATTCTAATGAACTGACTTCATTACACACACCTTCAACAGTAAAAAAGAAAGAGCTTTCATCACAAGTAGTACTTGGATTTTCTCTAAAAAGACCAACAGAAAACTGAAGTAGTTTGACCAAGACTGTCAGCTACATTACCATGGATTACTCTAGGTAAATCATTTGTCCTCTCGGAGCATGAGAAAACCATACAAGAACTTCCCGGCTCATATTCTACAGACCTCTGAGGCTGAGACAAGGTACATGCAGAAGATCCAGTTCCTGAATCTTTTTCTGGAGTGTCAAGTTTCTGTTCAGCTAATGCCATCGTATTGTCTTTTACCTGTCGCTCTCCAGCCACTTCGGAGCTTTGAGAAGAGTTAACTGCATCCTGGTGTCTGTGGTATCTAAAGAGAACACCAGTTATAGAAACATCAACGGTGGTTGCCCAAATCAATCAAGGGTCTGAAGTAAATGTGTATTCAGCTTCCTTCACTTTTACAGAAAGAACACAAGATCCTTCATTAAAAATAGAAATCCAATTGTATTTTTGAATAGACCAGTGCTTCAAGCTCAACATGAATATATGATCAACAAATCAAAAGAAATGATAGATGGACAACCTGTACTGATCTTGCATTTTATTATCTTTTTCACTGCAAGCCAAAAAAGCCAAAGTCAAATCGTCAGAAAAATGGGCACCACATTTTGTGAGTTATCAATAGACAACATTAGAAATGATTAGATCAGAGAGAGAAGCAAATGCGAAGCTTCCTTCAGATTTACTGAAATTACACAAGATCCTTAATATGATAAACAGAAACCCAAATGCATTTTTTAATAGATTTGTACTAATGTAATTAGCAAATCCAAAGAAAAGACCAGCGGACACCCCATAATGATCTTGCATTTTATTATTCTTTTTCACTGCAATCCTTACAAGCCAAATTCAAATCCTCAGACCACATTTGGTAAGTTATTTATTAATAGACAAGATCAGAAATGATTAGATCAGACAGAGAATGCAAGTTAAGCACATTGAGAATAAAATGACAGAAGGTCACTTGAGATAATTTGATATATTCTAGCGAACCGCCGAATAAACCAGCCTATTGGTGTGACAGTAAAATGACCCTTTGAGGACCAAAAGGACAAGAGGCAAACTAAAAATCACATGGAGCTGATTTTTCTTAAAAAACCTATACAAACTCTCAATGAAGATGGACTTATCAAAAGTAGAACACTATGAAAGCAAAGGATTCACATTAACAAAGCCTAGATGTTCAGTTTGTTTTGTTCAGTTGGAACTTTCTCACCCCTGGTTTTGACTTGTTTTTGGACTTTGGTAGCTCCCCCAGCTCTAGCATAGACTTCATGTACTGGTGCTAAAAATGTACTTTTTTTGTCTTTTCTGTAATGGAGTTAACAGATTTACTACTTTAGTAATATGGCATCTCCCTGCTCTCCATACAATGATAATCTCTTATTTATCCAAAAAAAAAAAAAAAAAGGATCCATATTAACAATACCAACTATTGGGATTAATGCTTAGTTGTTGTTACATTAAGTCCAGCGTTTGTCAAGAGTCTTTCTGATTTGATTAGAAACTTGGATGCCAGTGTAATGATAAGTGTGAATCTTAAAGAACCTCTAGCTTTAGAAAGCCACAAATTTATCTTAAAAATGCAGTATATAAAAGTATTGGAATGTACTGGACCCAAATAGAGGGGAATGATATGCATGATGTTTAATAGTCCACTCCAACTAGCTAGGAATCGGGATCTAGTTGAACAATGATATTGAAGTAGAAAACTTATAGGATTATACATAGACCAAAGAGGAACCACTGTACTATGAAGTATCCATGAATTTACCGTAAATTTTTTAACAAGGTATGAAGTCAATACCTAGCGCTAGGATTGAAGGTACGTTTTACTGTATTAATTATAGCTGATTCCTGTCCTGACACTTTATCCCGTGGCACTTCTGATAAGGCTAGCTGCAAGAAAAAAATACCCAAAATGCATCCCAAAGCACAGAATCATCATATCCTTAGAGAAGGCAGAGAAGAAAAAGGGGGTAGGGGCAGCAGCACGAAACAGAATACTATCTGAAGCTTACTCTTTCCTCGGAAATATAGTTGTATAATGGACTCTGCAGAGGCGAAAAAAGAATAAGGAATTATTGCTTGGATTCTGATCAAGTGTAAAAAGATGAACAGAGTTATTGTACTACACATAACATTATCGCATGTAAGAGTAGAAAATATGCACTGATGGAAAAACATGTCATAAGTGTTTGAATGGGAATTATTGAACCCACCTTTGGTGTACTGTTAAAATCTCCACAAATCACAATAGGAGCATTGTCCCAAAGTTTTGAAACACCACCAGCCTTGTCCAGAAGCACCCTAACCTGGTTGCAGCAAAAATTACTTACACTGAATAGAATTATGAGTTGAATCCAATCAAGTGGAATATCCCTTGCATCTAAAAATGCTAAACCAAAAAAGGTGCATCAATAATGAAGTCAAAGCAAACCAACTTTATGAGTAAACAACCAAGACAGATCTGCCAAGAATGCTATCCCAAGGGAGGGAAGCAGGATGGAAATGGGACGAACCGGGGGGGGGGGGGGCAGGGAAGGGCAGGTTAAGCCTTAACCCACAAAAATTTGGGAAAATTTCAGAAAAATACAACTACCCAAATTAGTTGCAAAAATATAGCCCAAAACTTACATTGCAAACCTTTAGTCCAAAACACAATAACCCATTCCCAATAAGGAAACGTTTTTGCCGTTATTTAGGTAACAAAATTTTTAATTTTCAGTCATATAGTCACAATATTCTTACAGAAATGTTCAAAAATCCGACATAGAACATTACACATCCGGCATACAATAATATACAAAACATACGTCCAGTATACAACAAAATACAAAACTTCTATATATCTTTTACAACATTTTTTAAAAACTTGATATACAATATTGTACGCCCAATATATAAAATAATACAAAATTATAAGAGGTGTTTATACAACCATGTACGATACTATACAAAAATTGAATTTGTCTTCCTCTTTGAATCAAAGCACCAAATCCATCCAAAACACCTCAAGATTACACCAAATCACCCTAAATTTCAGATTTAGTTTCCTCAATGCATACCCAATCTTTTGTACCAATACCCACTCAAAACGGAGATTATTTTCGAAAATTCAATTTTCAAATCTTCAAGCAACAAGCTCCATCTATGGAGTTTCTACAGGCTACATCCACCGACAAAAGTTCCTAAGTAGAACTGGCTCCCCTCCCGTTCCTCCAGTTCCCTCTTTGATTTGTGACACGTGCCATTTCATACAATTTTATTACAGTACTCAATATATCACAAAGCAAAAACTTGTTTCTCTGCTTTTGTGAGTTTCCCTTCATTTTTTGGTTCTCCTTTTGCATAGTGCTATGCACTAACTAGTAACTACCTCACACAATTTTATTTATGTTTAACTCCATTTAAAATTAGTACTCCTATATGTCTTATTTGACAACACAAAGGAAGAACGGGATACAATGGTGATTAAGAGTTGTTGGTCTATAGATGAAAAGCAAGTTTCAATTTACAAAAAAATAGGGCCAAATTAGGTAACAGGTAAAACATGGACCAATTTTGGTAGCATTGTTGCCCTATCTGATGGAGAGTGCAATTATCTCATTACACCCACCCACTCCCCAACCAATCACCCATAAATTCTCTTTTTACTTTTTCTTTTCCTACTTTGATATTTATATCTTTCAGTAAAATCTGCACCTATAATCCTTTCTTTGACCTCAGATGTACCCTTGAATACCTACAAGTTTTCATCAATCTTTTAAAATTAAAAACACAATACTCACCCTGTTCTAATGGACCTTCATCAGGTGTAGTATTTCCGAACTTTTAGTTTATGTCCAAGAATTAATTAGTCTACTTCTATTATTTAAATTATAGAAATGAAAGAATTTGGATGTTTAAATTACATTTCTTGGATGTTTAAATTATTAAGTACCTATGAGTTGAAGACAGAGCAACAAAATTGATTGGAATTGGCTTCCCCAAGTTTCAGACTACTTTCCCAGCCAGCAGCATCAAATATTTAAATTTAAAAAGAAAAACAAGAATAACTGAACTAACAAACAAATGAAAAGCTAATTCTTGAAAAACTCACATGTTTATCTTAACCACTAAATGCTCTCGCGCAACACACAACAAATGAAAAGGTAATTCTTGAAAAACTCACCTGTTTATCTTAACCACTAAATGCTCTTGCGCAACACACTTCCAAATTTAAATAGCATTCAAATGTAACAATGCTTGTTTACCCAGTAGCTCTTCATCCTCAAACAACCTGCCTCCTAGCCCTTCGTATTTTCAAAAGAATTCTTTTAACCCACCGCCGTCCTGCATAATCTGTAACATGCCCCACCCTGTTTCCATCTATAGAGGGAAACTGCCAACATTATGAGGAATAACAAGCACGACAATTCTGCCCAGTATATCTTAAAGGAGGATAACATTGTATGAGCGTCTGCAAACAGATTTAGCAGAAAGAGAAGGGAACTATACCAATTCTATAGCAGCCATTTAATGCTGTATTTAATATAATAGAGTTTTGGTTTTGCGGTTGGAGTTATGCAGAATTTGGAGATATTTACAAAAAAAACTCCTTCCTTTCTGCTTTTTCCCCCCAAAAACCCCTTTCTTTAAAGTAAGGAAGGGATCAAGTAATACAGTATAAGTGCAATGCTGATGCTTTTCTTGTAAACATCTGCTTCTTCCCAAGATGGGAACTATTTGAGGAGAACAGGTCCCCTATCAGACTATTAAAATCGTTCCAGATTTTATTCTCCAATCAAGTTTGGGCAACACAGCTATTTCATTGCCTTTCTAAGCATCAATCGATCTCCCTAGACTGGAGCTGTTTGTTGTTCCATCTCTCCACAAAATTCAACATAGTGAACTTTCAGGTTAAGAAAATCAAAAAATAAAATATTTTTTTCTTGAAAAAAGACTAACATGAAGCCCTCATGCCCTCGTATTAAAAGGATGATGGGTAAGAAAAATTAAGAGAAAGAGGTTGAGAGACACCAGAATTCAAGAATACAAAATACACTTCACATACTTCAATGTTTACCCTTACCATGCCATTACAGCATCCCAAATGCACCTATAGGATGCTATGAATAACTTCAACAACAACAATAACAACTACGCCTCAGTACCAAACAAGTTGGTGTCGGTTATATGAATCTTCATTTTTTTCATTTAAGCTCAAATCATATCATGATCTTAATAAATAATAAAACTGAAAAATATGTTAAAAAAATATATACATACTACTACTACTAATAAATAAATAAATAAACAAAAGTTTTATACGAGTCTAAAACTTATCATCAACTAATAGCTATCGCCTATAGGGAATTTTTCTTCCATTGTGCCCCATCTTTACCTAAGTATGTATTGATACCAAGCATTTGGAGGTCTTTTAACACCACTTCCTTCAATGTGATTTTACGTCGACCGCATCCTCTGCTATAAATAACTTCAATAGATAATAAAAGAGAATATAGAGCTAACAAAATAGATATAGCAGGAGCGAAGAAAGAACAACAGCCTTGGACATTGATTTTCTAAATTCATGTCAATTTACTCTATTAAGCACTTTCCTCTGATAAACACAGAGGCTGTATTCACTTAATACATGGTGAATACTAGTTTCTCTTGACTACTAGGTTCTGTTTAATGGATTTTAGTACAGAACCAACATTCAGGGACAATCACTAAAGATACATACATGAGCATTGACTACAATCTAGCAGTTCGCTAATGTGTGAAGTAGAGTAACGTATGACTAGATAACTACCAAGTATAAGATATAAAGGTACTTGCTGATTATGAAATAATATTCATGCACAAATCGAAGTGGTGAAGACTGAAAAGACAGCATTAATTGACAATAAGTACCTGTCCGAGCTTAATCTCACCCCTTCTTGGATTGAAAAGCACATGAGTATTACAAATTACAACCTTATTGGAGTGACCAGGGCTGCAAGTGTAAAATACATCAAGTCAGCACGTAAAGAATAATGACAACAAATTTGGCTCATACTAGGAACTCGAGAGAAAATGCTACAAACAGCATCTGAATTCATAAAAATGTAGCAACAACAAATATCCAACACACAATCAACTGCAATCATTGCAAATAAATATGATTGCAAGGGACTTTAGAAACAATCATTAGAATATACTTTCTAAACCAGCTCATTTGCAGTTAAAAATACAAAAGCTATTGGAAAAGCAAAGTTGTCAATGATACTGGTTCCAAATAAAGACTAAAATATGTACCCCATCAAAAAAACAATGAATGAGATTCAGAGTTCTTGGATAATCCACACCTTCACACTCAGATACCATGATTAGGCACTTCTCTTTCTTTAAACAAAGTGCAATTATGTGAAGGGACATTCATATGTAAACTATCATTTTGAATGTACCAGAGAGAGAGAAACTTCTTTTATGCTGCTGAAAAGAAAGAAGACTAAGATAGACAATCCTGAATCACATTACTTCACAAGAAGTTCAGTGATGAAGAATAGTGGAACAAACTTCTTGTTTACCAATCCATAGCCAGACTAGGTTGTGGTAGCTCCACCCTATGTACTCTAGCCACCGGGAATAGCAAAAGTTATGATTTATTTATTTAAGGTGGATTATCTCGAAGAGATATTTATTTTTTTGAGGTGGATTGTCTAATTGCATATGCCATTCCTATGTCCACCCCTTCTATCAAGTACTATCATTAGCAATTGAATAGCAATGTATCAGCCAAAAAATATACTTTATCCAATTTTGTCCTACAATCTAGCTATGCCAAACTAAACTATTGCAAGCAAGATTGACTACCTTTAGAAGATATCAAACTCACCCAACCTTCTCCTCTTTTCTCCCGCACTAACTTCCATCGCGCCTTATCCATTCTCATTGCAGCCACACACTTGTCCCTATGACAACCTTCCAAGCCTTCACTACTTCCCAATCCTAACCAGACACCCTTCCCTTGTCCTAGCTGTGGCAGCCCCTCCAAGCAGCAAACCCACACCCTCTGCTTGATGCTTCCCCCTACCTTAGTGCCCCTTTCCACGCCTACCCACTTTCCTAATCGCAAATCTACCAATCCTTTCTCCTTTTCAGTCCCACCCATGCCCACCAATACATTATCCCAGCCATCCTCTCTCACACATCACAGGCCCATCCCTTCTTCTCCACACTCCAGTACTCCATCAGGATCCCTCTCAAGGGAAATCAAAAATAAGATGACAGTGGAAGAGGACAATAATATAAAATGGAAAAGTAAAGAAGAGAGGGAACCTTGGATGACTTATCACCTCCTTGCTTGAACAAAAGGAACCGATTATTAAAAAGAAGGAACTATGTTTTTCAAGAAATGGAAAGTATTTTATAGAATTGACACTAAGAACGTGTTGTAAAGATTGTACACGTGCGCCAAAATAGAAGTATATCCATTTCTTGTTTTTTAGGGATTCTAAGAGGTTAAGTACTAATTATGTTTCGTTTACAGAAGCCTCTTTAACCAAAAAGAAAATAGAACAATATGATTAAAAACTTGATTTTTAAATAGAATTGGCCGTCTCCATAGCACCTCAAAAATCTTGGTTAATGTTCCTGTATGGCATTCATCTTCCCCTTGTCTACAAATCTTTGAATTTATTGGATAGATCTTCAAACTAGAGTTGGAAAAAAAGCCGTCCTCCTTGTATTGCTAAAATGCTGAGATACAATGCCATGGTTGAACCTTTGGGTGTATAAATACTGGTAGATTTATCTGACAATATCCATCTTCAGAAGAGGTTACAATTGCCTTCTTTCTACCCATCCATACCCATTTTCAGACTCATTAATGATCTCTGGATGTAATACTCCCTCCGTTTCAATTTGTTTGTCTTAGTTTGACTGGGCACGAAGATTAAGAAAGTAATGAAGACACTTGAATCTTGTGGTCTTAAACTAAACATATATAATGTACCAAAATATCCACTAATCTTGTTATCTTAAACATATCATGTGGGATCTTGAAATTAAATAGTAGTCAAATTAAGAAATAGGCATCCTTTTTAAAACAAACTAAAAATGTAAGTAATTAAGACAAACAAATTGAAACAGAGGGAGAAAGATCTTTTGTCCGCAGTGGAATGGATCTTTCTTCTCATTAATGCAGACTAGGTTTTTAACCAGTCATCAGCTACTAGTGATTGACAAAAAAAGAACAGCTCACTTTCCAAAAGAAAAACAACTGAATTAAAGTCGCTGGAGTTATCTAGAGAAGGAGGTCACAGATAACTCTCAAACTAGTGGAGAGACATGCTTGATTAGGCGAATTATAGGAGGCTGTGTTCAACATTGTACCAGTAATAAGAGCCTCAACAATCCGATATATACATTTCTTCTCGTTTTTGTCCTCGCACACACAAAACAGCAAAAGAGAGAAAAAACACTATAAAGGAAAACTATTTGTATTTTGTAGAGCTTAACTTTGTTTCTGAACGCCTTTTAATTTGATTCAGAACTTTGTTTATCAACTCTCACACCGGTCATTAGTTAATAATCCTACTACACTGACTTCTGTATTTAGTTTGACAGGAAATAAAATATTCGAACAAATAACTTTAGAGCAAATGTACATCCACCTATTGTATAATCGTGCAAAATATGTGACAAGGAAATTTTACAAAGAGATGGTTGTGTAATTCTGTGTTGTTTATGGAAGAGTTTCAATTTTATAAACAATAAAGATAAGTCAATGATTACAACATTTTAGAATCACTATCCTTGGTCTCAATGAGCATTTTAGTTATGTTGAAAGGAGTACCAAGGGTATAGCCTCATAAATCACAATTGTGCATACTAAGTATGCAGTGTCGAAGAACCTGCATTTCCACTCATGCAGAAAGCTTTTGCCACTCAAGGTTCAATATTTGGGCATGCTCCTTCCATTCCTACCCATATATGTTCTCAACTTGGAACACTGTGCAAATGCCCTAATAGTTAAATGCATCCTTAATGACCTATTGTTACAATTTTATCGTCTTTGTATTTATCAATCTTTCTGGACATTTTCTGGTTCCTTATCATGACAATTCTCGGTAGCAGCAGCGGAGAAAATTTGAAATCTGAATCTCATTTAGACAAACTGTGAACATCCCCTGTTTAATTTTCCTCGTTTATCCAAATGTTTCAAAGCTGAAGTGAAGCTCTAAACAGCGCTCTCATTACTTGGGAGCAAAGCAATCTGTTCCGAATCTTTCTGTCCCACTAAATGATGTCTAACTAATAGTGGTATTTCACAATCATCTCATTGGACTCTATCTTGTCGAATTCATCTAAATCTTTTCATCTCAATAGTTTGCATTGGATAGATACATCTAATATCACTAGTAATTACCTCTTCCCTCCACCAATTTCGTGGTCGAAGCATGAATTTCACAAAGATTAGTTATCAGTATCTGGGGCACATAGCATACTCCTTGCATAATTATGTCAAACTAACATTTGTATGTTCTGTCCATCTCAATTGACTTTTTCAATAGTTTAGATCAGCATAAAATACTGTATGCTAAAAGATTACAACTTGCAATAAAAACTAAAAAAAGAATTAACAACAGAAGAATAAAAGGAAAAAAAAACACCAAAAGGGAAAGATCCAAGTGACCACTATAAGGACAAAGGAGAATGAATGATCACGGGGATACTTTATATTGTAACACCTTGAAAATTTCTAAGCTAAAGTCCGAACTTCTCTCTTATGCGAATGGGATCATACCGAGTGATTCTAACCTTGAAAATAGGTATTAAAACCTATTCTATAGTTGGATGATAGATTTGAGATGAATAAGGATCACAAAAATCCCCTAGCACAAAGTTGAGATGAAATCTTCCTTACCGATTGAGTTTCGATATAAAATTCTATGAAATTAGGTGATCCAATAACTCCAAAATTGTGAATGTATTTTAAGGTTCTTTTCTAAGTATTTGAAGAGTGCTGGATGTGGTTTGAGATCATACGGGACACCCTAGGCCCATTCAAGTTCAAAACTTTTCAATCGGCTAAGTTTTGGTGCGATTTCATAGAAGGGTCAATTTCAAATGGGCATATCTCTCAGCACATATTGAGTTAGGTGATTCATAATATATCAAATTGTAGATCTTTGAATTAGCTTTCCAACTCATCCAATTTTGCCTTAATCGGAGTTCGGAATAAAAAGTTATGACAGTTTTATTGAAGCCTATTGAATCTGTAAAATTAGGCGACGGTCAATTTGACCGCGGAACATTTAGGCCATCCACCGATTTTGACCGCCAAAATGTTCTGGAGTCCTTCAAAAACTATTTAAAAAAAAAGAACAGAAAGGACAACCGAAGGTCCCTATTCGGCGTACCAAAAGGTTCGGCAACAGGGCCCCTAAACCGCCATTTGGCCGCCAAAACCCATCAAAGGTCGTTTTTTTTTAATTTTGATAACTATTTGACTTTCCCGAAAGGTTACTTTCGACTTTTTACCCTGATTAACTTCCCTTAACCTATTATATAGCCCAATAACCTCCCACAAACACATAAATCTTTGAAAACATTAAAATTTTGCATTCAAAGTTCTCGCAAAGAAGAAGCTAGGGTTCTTCATCTTCAAGTGCAAATCAAAGGTTTCTTCAAGAGATTTTTCTCTTCCAGGTATGTAAGGCTAACCTAAAGTATGTAATTGTCTTCCATGTGTCCCCTTGATTGAGAAAGATTGAATGATAAAGATGTTGAGTCTACATGAGTTAGTTTCTTGAAAATTACATGAAGAAAAATCTATTCTTATATATCCTTGCATAACTGATTATTTTTATGAACTTGTTTTCTTTTTAAAGCATGTTTTAAACCTTCTATTTTCAAAAAACCTAGATATGATTTGAGTATAAATGTATGGATGAATCTAGGAACGGAGTCCAGAGCCTTGATTTGAGAACGTTGACCGTGATTGTAATGTGAGCATGACTATAAGTTGATAGAACTTGATGGTCTTGTGAGTCTTCAAAATTTGAACTCTAAAGATTGATCTAACTTGAAAGTCCTCCTATGTGATTGTCTAATTCACTCTTGAAAAGTTGATGGGATTAATTGATCGAATTGTTGAAAGATGTGATGGAACATTTGATTGGATAATTGATAGGCCGAAAGGCTCGATTGTGACAGAATTGATGGATTGATAAGAGTCATTATGAGACTCATTGATTAGATTGATTGTTTATGAGCATTGAGTCTTGAGAGGAGTATCGAACACCGAATTGAGTAAGAGTGAGTCACATTCGAAACCAACAACTATGTAGCCAAACGTGGGAGTGGACTGAGCCCGTTAAAGTCGGACATGTTCCTATTTTGTGAACTAAGTCCGTTAAAGTCGGACATGTCCTTATTTTGAGGACTGAGTCCGTTAAAGTCGGATATGTCCTTATTTTATTATCCTGAAACAATAGGACTTGATTGGTTGATTGGATCCTGATTTACAATCGTTCTTTACCCTGGCAAAGTACAGAAAGGACGTGGCAGCGATGTTGAATCGTTGTACTATCACTGATTCATAAGTTATAGTTGTCGGATAAGAGAAACTCCCATGTAGGTTATATATTGATAGTACTCTGATTGGATTAGATTGGATTGGATTTGTATTGATTGGTCATTGTCTACTCCGCGTTCTTGCTTTCGATAGACATTAGACATTCTGATTGAGTATTTCTGTGTTGATTATTGTTCTACCTATATCTGTTTCATTTATTCATTTTACAAACTCGTACATTCCACGTACTGATGTCCATTTGGACCTGCATGATTTAATGATGCAGAGACAGGTATTAGAGATCATCAACAGGCGCATCGTTGAGGATCTACTTGCATTCAGCTAATTGGTGAGACGTCGATCATCAACAGGCGCATCGTTGAGGATCTACTTGCATTCAGCTAATTGGTGAGACCTCCTTGCTTTCGGAGGATTTCCATATTACTATCATCTAGTTATTAGAGTTTAGATTTATTTTATTTGATTTAAGGTAGTCATGAACCTGTCATTGGCACCATCTAGATAGTAGTGATAGAGACTTCATAGATTTGATTGTTGAGTTATTGATTTGATAGAGTTTTGGCTAGTTTCTTTCTTATTAGCCTTGTGATTGGGTTGGTTGGCCTACAACCTTTACCTATAAAGATTTGATTGTCATATTCCTATTGAGCTATTTCTTGATTGTTGATGTCTTCCGTTGTTAGATTGTGATTGAATGAATGTGATGAGGCCAAGTGGTTCGCTCGGGGACTAGCAATAGTCTCTGAGTGCAGCCACGCCAAGGGTACCCTTTCGGGGCGTGACATTTACCCTTGCTTTCCTGGTTTGAAACCATTTCATTAAGATTTGAGCAGTTTCATAAAGCTTCCTGTTTTAAATTCTAAAATAACTATAAACAAGGAAAATACAGACAATGTAACCAGCAGATAGATTAAATTCATTAGGATCCTCAGTTGAACATATGGGTTTGATTGCCATACTGATATGCTGGAGGGTTCACTCCCCAGGGCTGCCCTCTTTAGAAAATTCCTTCAAATCTTTTCTTATCAGCTTAATAATCTCACGCTAAATAATTAAAAGAAGTGAAAAAGAAAAGATAACTTCTTTTGATGCATACATTGATGCAGATCAGGAAAGTTGCATAAAATTTAGTAGGGAATAAGGATACATTGATGCAGATCAGCAAAGTTGCATAAAATTTAGTAGGGAATAAGGAAAAAATAAGAAAACTAAATGAGAGAAGAGGCCTAGCATGCAAAAACTTCCAGCAGAAAGTGAGGCCTCAACAGATATTTGATCAATAGGGTACAAATCAAACATTCAAGAGATAAGTTGTTTTATGGTGCAACTGCCAAAACAAAGAACTACCTTGCTGAGGGGGCTGGTGAACTCTTATTTTGCTGACCAAGAGACTGTTATCAAGAGATAAAACAACATCAGAAAAGCAAGTTTTGAACTTAAAGATACCCAGTAAAGCAATGAAAATCATACTTGAGAAGAATTTACGCACCTCAAATACACATATCTGGGCAACATTATCCCGAAGCCCAAACTTTTTAAATTCAATAAATTCTTCATGCACCAACTTGAATCTAACATAAAAATTTTTAAAAAAATTCAAACTAGATAATATCATGAACTAGTAGTTTAGATGCCATCACACGTATTGCATCTTGCCCAAAATAAACACAAAAAGGTCAATATTAAGATACTAATGCAAATTGTTGATTAGTGATTGAGGAGCTGAGAATAATCAAGCAAAAGTAAGGACTTAATATGAAGGAATTGTGAATCTCTAAACATACAGTCAGATTATATTTGTCAACAGTCTAGAAATGACTACCAGAATGTTTAAGTGACCTCGAGCATATCAAGCAAGTTCCAATTTAGCTGGAGTACAGAATCCCCAGACAGAGACATGCACAGTGCCAAAGATACTATAAAATCGGCAATGATATAACATAAGACTGGATTCTGTGACACCAATGTTAACATTGAACAGACACATAGTTACGAATCATTATGCGACAAAGCATATTGTTAGAATAGGAATAGAACAAGAATAATATATAAAATCCTACTTAGAATAGGAATAGGAATACAAATAGTATATAGAATCTTACTTGGAAAAAAATTATATTGTAATGTCTTAGTTGGAAAAGGAGTCTAATCTACTGCCTATAAATAAGGTCTAAATGTAAAAATGTAGATACACAATTCAATAATATTCTTCTCCAATATTTCTCACATAGTATCAGAGCAAGGTTAAAAATAGGTGCCCATCATGGTGGGTTCAGTTCTAACTGCAACCTATTTGACAGTGATAAAGATTTTTATTTGAGAAATTTTTTCAAAGAGGTTCTCTGTGTCGAGACAGAGTTTGGTGGAGGAGATTTCAAAGATAGATATTAAACCTATTGAAGATTATGTGAAGTAGGTGGAGCAAATTTATTTTGACCGAAATTCAAGCCAAGGGGCAGATTTGTTGGGTATTTGCCCCGAGTTTTTTACCATATTGGGCTTTCTTTTTCCTAAAAGGAAAATGAAAAGTCTCCATATTTGGCTAATTCTACAAATAGAAGCTTATTCCTTCTAACTTGGTTGCATCCACAATGTAGTCCTATGAGCTTTGAGAGTTTTGTATCGAGGGAGAATTTGTGAAACACAAGTGTTATGTTAACACTTATGTAAACCTCTTTTTGTTCTGAGTGAATTTGTGAGGCTATATCTCTTGATATTATGTACTCACTTTTATATAGTAGATTGTTCATCTCCTTTTGTGACGTAGGTCGATTGACGAATCATGTTAAATGTTTGTCTCTTTTGGTATATTCTTGTTTGCCTTCTTGCTTTATGGTTACCTGAGGTTTGATTTGCTAGCTTCTACAGGACATCTGATTATTTCGGTCCTAACAAGTGATATTCGAGCCTCTACAATCTTAGTAGAGAATCAAAGAGCTTTTATTGTTGCCGGCAGCTATTACCCATATATGCCACCCGTCTAGCCAATGATCATGTAAGTAAAAGTTGGCTCACCATGCATCTTTTCAGTAACTACTTTCTCATATTTAATTTGCATGGTACCATGCACTTTTTAAGACTACTTTCTCATGTCTTATTTGTGTAGCACCGTGCTATCTTTTCTGGTGACTATTTTCTCATATTCGATCTGTGTAGCACCATGCCAGCTTTCTGGCGACTACTTTCTTATTTATGTTAGGTCATGCTACCATTTCGACCCTATCCATACAATTTCTCCTTTTTATAGGAGTTTTTTTCTATCCAACCGTACCCATATAATTCTCTTTCTCGGTAAAGTCGTGCCATCATTTTGACTTTACCAATATAATTTAATTTCTCATATTGTGATCACCTTCAGCCATCAAATCTAATACACTGATGCATGAGCATGGTCCCGACAGTTTGTTTCGTGACTTTCTTCTTTAATATCAACTCATCTATTGATTTCAAGATGATTCATTTATGTTATACCAGATTTTTAAGCACTTTCCAGCAATCGATGCACTGTGAATAAGTCTATATGAAGCAACCACCTAGTTTTGTTACTCAGAAGGAGTTTATAGCCTTGCATGTCAATTACATAGGTCACTCTATGGACTGAAAAAGTCTTCTTGAGCTTGGTTTGGAAAGTTCAGCATAGTAATTCAGGAGTTAAGCATGACTCATGACTCATAGTGGAGCTGCTGATTATGTGTTCTTATCACATTCTGCATCAAATCTAGTACTTCATGAGAAGACTAAGCACATTGAGATTGACGGTCAATTTTGTGAAGTCGAGTGATCAACTTGTAGATATCTCACAAAGCCCCTCATCAATCCTCGTATTAGTTACATTTTAAGAAGCTAGGTACATATAACTTGTATGCACCAGTTTGAGGAGTGTTATAATAGGAATAGAAATAAGAATAATAAATACAACTCTATTTAGAATAGGAATAGGGATAGGAATAATATGTAGAATCCTACTTGAAAAAGGATTGTATTATAGTGTCCTAGTTGGAAAAGGAGTCTAATGTAGTGTCTGCAAATAAGGTTTTAGGGGGGTGTTTGGATTGACTTTTTTTTAAGTGTCTTATAAGTTCCGGAAACAGTCTCTCTATCTCTATGAAGTAGTGGTAAGGTCTACGTACATTTTACCCACCCCAGATCCCACTTGTGGGATTCCACTGGGTATGTTGTTGTTGTTTGTTATAAGTTAAAAGCCAACTGCCAGAAGTTAACTTTTGGCTTTTTTTTTTAGCTTTAAGAAAATGCTTAAAAACACTTTTTTGTGTTACCCAAACACTTCTAAAACTTAAAAAGTGCTTAAAAGCCAATAGCCAAATTAAACACCCACTTAATGTAATAATTTAGATACACAATTCAACAATTCTCTTCTCAAATATTTCTCACACATTAAAGTACCTCCTTACTATGCAAACTAGAACAATGTATTCAATAGCTTACATACAAGCTTTTCAAACAGCCGAAATCAGTAATTATGTTTCTACCAGAAATGATATATCATATATGGACTCAGCAGTTGTCATAAGAAAACAACCATAACTAGCAATGAAGTACGAGAAGAGTTTAACATTTATCAATATAATATTAGATGCAGAACTGCCAAAAGATACAAATCTGTGGAAATCAGGAAGCAAAAATACTCACAATATAAGAAATATAAGGACAAGATTTTTTATGTGGAAGTTCAAATGATGATTATCATGAGACAAGTAAAATCTGACTAGTTAATCAAGGAAACAATATGCACTAAAATGTGATTGATCAGTCGATTATGTTTGCTAATGCAGCAAGAATTACGTCGATCATAGCATGATGGGAGTGAGTTGTGATGAGCTAATCAAGGAAACAAATACACAGTAAAACATGATAGACTGATTCACTGATTATGTTTGCTGGTGCAGAAGTATTATGCTGTTAACGGTCCTCCATAAAGAACACTTTTATCACTCCTTAATTCATTTATTATATGTGCACAGGAATGCTATTACAAATTTTGAGGACTAGCTATTAACAATCATAATTGAATAGAGCTTGTAAGAACTGCACAAAATCCAGAAAGACAATCTAGATATAAAAGCCACCTAAGAATACACATAACAGCCAAAAGTGGCAAAGATCTGCGAAGGCATGACAGGATCAAATGTACAAACACCGGATCAACAAAAAAAAAGCATTTTAAAAAAGGTGTTTCCTCATGCAAACACTTAAGTTCCGATTTGAGGGTGCAAAAGAATAGAATTTTCTTGCCTTGACGCATGCCAAAATATTGCACATCCATCAACTGGATCTCCAGTACGCCTCTACATCAAATATAAATCAAGTTAATTTATTCCATATTGCACAAGAAAGTATTACAATTAAACTATACAAACTATGCATTTCTTCTTGTGGCTCAAGAGCAATACAGTTCTCAGAGCTTGTTATGGGCACAAGTATGCACACTCAAGTATCAAATACAAATAATTCAAATGGTTATATGTGTATGTTAAGGATACTTATAAAGTAGAATTTCCATTCGATGTGCTTAGGACATTGGAACTTCATGGCAGAATGAAGCATCTAGGGGATACAGGGTCACCAAGAAGCTAGCACTAACAGATCTATCTAACAAGGATCATTTATTTTTGTCTACTTGTCATCGAGAAAAGTCAGTTTTATAATGCTATTTCTTTCTCATCAGGCCCCAGATAAGGGCTGAAAACATAACACTAGCTGCAATATCACATAACTACAATACTCTGTAATTCATTGACCCACATAATGCAAGAGAAGATATTCAGACCACCAAGCAGCAGTTAACTTTTACTAGCTAATGAAGAAACTTGAAATAAGATTCTTCAACAAGAAAATCTAAGGACAAAGTCCAACTGGATTATTTATACTTCTTTTTTAACAGATATCTTGATATTCCACTCATTTCTGTGCAGTAACACCCAAATTCTCCTTTCCTGATACTAGAATAGAGTAGGAAAGCAAACTAGGGAAGCAATGATGGAACGGCAAACAACTAAGAAGAATTGTATGACAACTGCAATTAGCAACACCAGACTGACTTAAAGTGCATGGCCTCCAGAAATTACAAAGTTAATTTTTTGTTATATACTTCTCCTCCACAATCTAAGCTTACAACTACAATGGTTATGTAGTAAATGAGAACTGACTGTTCAGTCAAAAAAAGGAGATTAACATATGCTTCCTCTTTGTCTCCCCTACAAAATCAGAACTCCAAAAAATAATATTTAGTTAAGAAGCTCACCACCAGAGAAATCATTGTCTTGTCCAAACCACCAAAGGGGTTTAACTCCAGCTTTCCTTATTGCATAGATTTTAGAATGCCTTAGGAACTCTTATGAATAAGTGAACAGAAAGGAGAAAAGATAAAAATTTCTCTCCAACCAAACATAGTGTTTCCAAACATTCCCCAATTCATTTGGATTCTTGCAAAACAAAATCTAGACTATTATTAGGAGGTAGAGAAGAAGGACTTCATATTATAAAGTTGGGCTCTGGGTGACAACGAGTGAGTCCCAGGGTTTATGGGTTAGGGTGCCTTGTGGATATCAATGGAGGATTGAAGAAATGATGAAAAAGTAAATGGGAAAAGATGAGTCTTTAGCATGATTGGATGAAAAGAATGAGACAATTGCCCTCTTAAAATCCAAGGACCAGGAATTTATCAAAGAAATCATATAATGGTTTTGATTTAGCGAATTAGCAACTGAAATTATAAACCCCTTCTAGTTTTGAAACACAGAGAGGATTATTTAGCATTCCAAAATCAAGTAAGAAAGCCTCCCTCCAAGATATTTGCTAAATTTATTATTGGGTCCTCATTCCTATACACATTGAACTTAACAACAAAATATTGATTCATGATGCATATTATAATGCATGAAATTGGGACAATACAAATATATTTGGATTTGGTTGTGCCCTCCCTCTGGCACTTGTTCCACAACATATTAATCAACAGAAAGTCCACTAATAAATTATCTGTAAAATTGTTTTGACACGTGATAAATAGCATGAAAGCATCAAAAACCTTCCAGATGCCATTGTATCCACGCAACTTCAATTCTGCCTCCAACTCCTGGAATCTGTCAACCTCCTGAAATGAGGAAACATCATATGCCCTACCAAGAATTGTTACTTCTAGAAATTATATAACTAAAACAGTGAAATACAGACTTACAGGTTAAGATTGATAAGGGTCATTGGTGACTTACCTTAATTTACAAAAAAACTTTCCTTTTCTGGGAAGATGATTATACAAGGAACGGGAAAAGATTGACTACATTAAGCTTTGAAGAGAAGATTAAATATATGCACATATATTTCATTTTTTATTTTTTTTGAGAAAGATAAGATTGTATTCTTCAGCATTAAGTGCATGCTCGCAACCTCAAGTTGCAAGTCCAAAAGTCACTACAAGGAGAGTAACAATAATTACACAGTTACATAGTTTATATGATCGATGACTAGCTTCATATAAATTCCAAGCTTGTACAATCTAGTTACACACACACACACACACACACACACACACACACACACATATATATATATATATAACAAACTCAATATATAGAAGTTGTATGCACCAGATTGAAGAGAAGTTTAAAAATAGTGTAAATAAACTAGGATTATATGAAACTTATTGGTCTAGTATCACCCACTGAAAATTGTAAAAAAATATATTGAGAGTGTGAACATAAAAGAACTCAAGCATAAGACTTATCTTCATACATTCTCTCAATTGATAGTTATCTGTATGCATTCTCGCAATTCTTTATCCCATGTTTCTTATTTCTCACTGTATACATAACTCTCTCTCACACACACACATATATACACATACATACATATGTAGATGAATATTAAATGGATGAAAATATCTTTTCTTATAAATAAAAAATCTCTTTGCCTCAACCATGCTTTTTGAAGTTTCTTCAGGAGCTCATGGACATACATTTGCAACCAAAATTATCAATTCACTGTTAGTACGCACCTTTCACACCAATCTGGAACAGAGAACCAGTACCTATTTCAAAATTTAGAATATTTTACAACATCCTGAATCATACCACATCAATCTATGCCTATCTCACAACATCAATGTAATTGAACCACAATTTGAAGAGTGTAGAAGATCAACATTAATTGAGTAAAGAGTCATAACCTGAAGACACAATATATCAGCTGACCACCATCCAAGCTCAGAAAGGATACTTCTTTTACGCCATTCCCAGTCCAAAATATATTGTGGTATGTGACAATAAAGTTTTCTCTGATGATCAACAGCAAGGTAATCAGCTAGTATGTTGTATGATAAGACTGTAAATCGTTCTGCAAAATATAAAAGCAAGTAAACCATTCATTAGTTTGGTCAAGTCTTAGTAGACTAAGACCAAAAACTACGATCTATACAGCCAGATATTGAAACTAAACAAGTATCTCAAAGATGAACAGCATAAGGGAAAAATGTTTGGCACGCCACAATCTTAAAATCACAACCACATTTCAGCAGACTTGAATGAATGACTATGTAATATATTATGCGAATGCTCCAAAATAGTGGTATCAAGGGAGCAAAGAAATGATTTGACCAAGTTTTTTCCTTTCTAAGAAGCAACCAAAAGGCGTATTCCAGAAAGGACTGGCTTGAAAAGATATATTTCACACTAACAAGCAGGAGAAACTTTTTAATGCCAAAAGTGGTCATGGTTCCTGTCCTACTCATGTATCAGCAATAGGTGGTAAGTTGTTCCCAAAGTCTAGAGAGGCAAAATGGAACTGGCAAGAGAAGCCTCAAGGCAAGCAGCCTCTAGCAATCCAAGGTGACCATAGGGACTAAACTCTCGCAGGACTAACACATTAATAAGTGAGGCATTCACCTAATATACAGTTTAAGCCTTAGCTAACACCTTGTGAACACTTTACACCTTAAATAGATCACCCTGTATACTCTGAGATACAGTTGATCCTAACAGATTTCTCGATCATAAAAAAAATCCCTTCCCCTGAGGCAGAGTCTTCCAGATTTACTATCCAAACTGAAAGTTTTACTATTACCATCACCACCTGACTCCCAACACAATAGACTTACCCTCCTTCAACTAAGGTGGTTATTGCAAAGTTAGACCTCCTTTGTTATCTCTATCAAAGGCAGCAGTTAAGTTTTCTCCTTATTAATCAGATTATTACATTCCTTAACTAAATGAACTACCATTAATCATGAAGTTTGGATTCCAAATCTAGGACAGGACATCAGAGTCTGGTAATTCAAAAAAATGCACAGCTTTTTTTGGAAGAACCAACTAAGAATGCTTCTTCCGCTTCTTCTCTTTCTTTTGTTTACCTCCCCCTCTTTCCATGCTCTTCTACAGGAGAATGTTCAAGTTTAGGAAGTATTTAATGTGTTTTAGAATATCCAAAGTAAATCCTTATACTCATATTAGACCATTTGACATGACCACTGTTAGATTAAAATATAAACAAGAATAATAAATAGAATCCTACTTAGAATAGGAATATGAATACGAATTATATACAGAATCCTACTTGGAAAAGAATTGTAATGTAGTGTCCTAGATGCAAAAAGAGTAATGTAAATAGGGTCATAATGTAGATACACAATTTAATAATATTCTTCTACTACATTTCTCATATGGTATCAGACCTCTACGATCTTGGTAGAGAATCAAAGAACTTCTGCTACCGGCCAGCGACCATTACCCATATATGTCGCTCATCTGGCCAATGAAAAAGTTAGCAAAAGTTGGGTCACCGTATATATTTCCGGTGACTACTTTCTCATATTTAATAAGCGTAGCACCGTGCGATCTTTCCGGTGACTACTTTCTCATAACGGATTTGTGTAGCACCAACCCATCTTTCCGGCGACTACTTTTTCATATTCGATTTATGTAGCACCATGCCATCTTTTCGATAACTATTTTCTTATTTTTGTAGAGTGATGCCATCATTTCAAGACCATCTACTTATCTCTTGATTTGAAGAGGATCCATATATTTTACACTAGATTTTGAGTACTTTCCAATGACCATTGCATTGTAAAAATGTCTATATAGAGTAATCACCTAGTTTAGTTGCTCAAGGGGAGCTTAATAGCCTTGCATGTTGATTATGCAGGTCACTCTATGGACTAAAATAGTAATTCAGGAGTTTGGCATGACTGATAGTGGATCTAATCTTTATATATTTTATGATTCTACATCAAATCTAGTACTTCTGGAAAAGACTAAGCACATTGAGATTGACTGTCAATTTTGTGAAGTCGAGTGGTAAACTTGCAAATATCTTCACCAAGCCCCTCATCAATCTTGTATTAATTACATATATAATAAACTAGGTACATATGACTTATATGCACCAGCTTGAGGGGAAGTATTAGAATAGGAATAGGACAAGAATAGTATATACAGTCCTACTTAGAATAGGAATAGAGTAGGAAAATGAAAAGGAATAATGTATAGAATCCCACTTGGAAAGGATTATAATGTAGTGTCTTAGTAGGAAAAAGAGTCTAATGCAGTGTCTATAAATAGGATTTCAATGTAATAATGTAGATATAGAATTCAATAATATTATTCTCCTATATTTCTCACAACCACATTTAGATTAGAACAACATTATACTGTTTTGACGCAATTTGGCCATATCATCATTAGAACTCTTCTCCGTGCCATTTGCATATCAACACTTCATATGAAACAAGTAAGTCCTATTTTATTTGATTTTAAAGAATAATCTATATCCGGATATATTGTAAAGAATAATCTATATCCGCTTATACTTTAAAGAGTAATCGATATCCGCTTACATTGTACTTCACAATTCTCACCACATAATGTTGTCTAATAAGCCAAAAGGAACATTTCTAAATTGACCATATTTATGACTACAAATTTTACAAACATAATTATCATTCATATAATGATTTGGATACATGAAACACAACATGTCTCAATCTCAAGCATGAGGATTCCTCATCATTTGACTAGCTTAAGTTGGTTGTCAACCTACCACATACACGTTCCTTTTATCCTACCTTGGAATTGTACCACCAGTTGAATGTACCCAAATTGGAGTAAATGCAACATTGAAAAAAGATGCAAATTTACCACAATGAGGCGGAGGTCCAGGTCTAGCATACTCCCAATTCCGAAAATTCAAAGCATTGGGAGGCGACGGCCGTGGCCTGAACTGCTGATTCTCATTAAAATTTGATCTGTTAAATTGCTGATTCTCATAAACATTCGGTCTATTGAGCTGCTGATTCGGATAAAATTGTGGTCTTTGCGGCGGCAGTGGCACTGCTCTATTGAACTGCTGATTCTGATAAAACCCTTCAGGCGGTGGTACTGCTCTATAGGATTGCTGATTGTGATGAAACAGTTGACGTGGTTGAGGAGGCGGCAGATTTCCATACATATGTTGATTAGGATGGATATTTGGCAATGGTGCCCTAGGTCTGGAAGGTCGAAAATTAGGAGATGGACGGAGATTTCGATTGGTTTCACGAACAGAATTGAAGTGAGAGTCTCCAGTTACAATGTCTTGTTCATTTCGTTCGCCGGAAGGACGTTGCGAAAAGTTTCTCCGGCCGCGTCCCCTGCCTCCTCGGAACTGTAATGGAATAAGGAGAGTTTCGTCAACAGTTTAGAAATGGAAGTTAGTATGAATTTTGTATTTCGGAGAATAATCCTTACTGGTTGAGCAGATGACATGGCGGCGGTGTCGGTGAAAGCGGCGGCGGCAAGAAGGTGGCGGGAAGGAGCAGAGTGCTTCATGAATATTTGACCAATATTTCAATCGTGAAAACAGTAAATTGTAATATTGTGCAACTGCTTCCCTTAAAACGGCACCGTTTAACTGCCCTGGTGATGAGATCAGGATCGTACATTTCCGGACGATATCAAATCCAACGGTTCGAAATTAAAAGTGCTGTTGTATTAGCTGCAGCTGAGAGCTTTTTCTATAATCGATCATCACCGGAGCTTTTGTGTGGAGAAGCATACATACGATGTCGTTTTGCTCCTCTGTGTCACCTCCACAGTCTCTGTCCATCTTCGCCAAACCTTTCCGATCTTCTAAGGCTAACACCCCTCGTATATCTGCTTCTGCCGATGTCCCTGACTTTCTCTCTGCTGATTGGTACCCATCTTTACTCCCTCTCTTGTTTGCTCGTGAATATTTTGTATTAACCGGGTGACATATACGCCCTCTTACCTCTATCAGATAGAGGAGATTGTTTTCGATATACTGGTTTCTTCCTTGTTGAAAATGATATGAAGTTATTTGTTTTGCAATTGGGTTTAGTGGAAATCACAAATTTATTCAATATTTTGGTTTTTTCCCAGGGGATTGAACTCCGGGGTTTTGACTCATTGAACTGGTTACTTTTATAATTTGTTTGATTGATTTTCCGTACATTTGGTTAATACAACTTTCACAAGAAATTGCATTGACCGAACTGAAGTTGCCAGTTTCCTTCCTTGAACTTGGCTGATGTTGAGTTGCCACTAGTTGAGGGCAGCCACCCCCTCTTCAAGCTGCTTTTGACAGTTTAAGGGCAATTCTTGTTTCTTCCACTGCCACGCTGACTTACAGACAAGAACAAAGTCTCAATCTCAATTTCAAACTAATTGGTGTCCATTCTTCTCTGTTTGGACCAATCTAACCCCTATCCGCGATATATCTTTCAAAAAAAAAAGGCATTTTATAGAATTAGAGATTCTTTAATGCTCACATTTCTATACTGATATACAAATCTCTAACGAGACCTAAAAAAGGGACTCCTGTTAACCATTGTAACTTATATAGGTGTACCAACAATGGCTAAGCCTTAATTCCGAAGTTGATATCGCCTATATATATCCTTTGCTTCTATCATGCTTTCTATACCTAGGTTCACGTGTATATATTCCCAGAGATTGGGCCAAGCATGTGAAAAATATTTGTGATAAATCATGAAACATGAGGTCAAGATCTCTGGATGCTCTCATACCATGTTGAATTATATGACTACATCATCTAAAAGCTTAAATTTTTGGAGAGATTGCACTTTTAGTTACTTAAATTATGTCTTTAATAATCCATTATTGGAATTCTATTAAACTATTTGCAATTATGCACTATCTATTGCAGGCTTGAAGCTCGTAGGAAAAAGCCTTTTGGTCCAAGATTATGTGAGTTGTTGACACTTGAATATGAATTGTAGGAGGTTTCTGCTCTTGCTTATGAATCAATTTACTTTGGCTTTGCAATAGCTTAGTGCAGAAGAAGCAGTTCGAAACCAGCTTGATGCATTGAAGTACAATGACCAACCTCATCACGATTATGGAATTGAAGTCATGTACAGAGTAATTTCTAAAACTCCTTTCTCTTGAGTATGATTGTTTATAACAAGCTGAAGCTGGCAGATTTTTAATTTATAACCTCTCGTGATAGTTTGCTGGATTTGATCCTTTTCAAAGGTCTACTTACTTCGGGCGCTTTTTTGACTTGGGTCAGGTTAGTAATCATTATGAAAATATGAATGTGATTGTTCTATTTTCTGGCATTTTTGTTTTATTTTTTATTTGAATTTTCATTTTTAATTTCTTCTTAAACGCTAATTATTGCTGTATATTGGCTCAATCTGAATTCTCAAAGAATAAGCTTCCTGTCAAATCCATGCTCTTTAGGTCAAGGTACTTGAGCATAATTCCTGCATCAGAGGCAGCAACTAAAAGAAGCTTCTAGTTGTTATTCAATGAATTAAATGAAAGGCAATGTTCACTGATACCTATGTTTACTTGGTTTGTCTACTGTCTATCACACAGTTTGAACGATTCAGGCGAATTTTTCATCATTCCACTTATAGGGTATTGCTTGGCCATCAGGAGAGGGAGATTTTGAGCAGTTTGCATGTAAATGAGGTTTGTCAGGTTTTACATGGTGCTAAATGCTCAAGGAAGGGCAAGGATAAGCTTAAGAATTATCTAATTTTCACTGTGCTTGTGTAGAATCAGTATAAGCAGCGTGTCTGGGTCCGTGGCACTCGACCTGAGGAAGAAGAAATCTTCCAATTTACCATGGTTCAGGTTTGTTCTTTATTGCTCGCCTCCCTATTGAGAGCTTCTTTGAATCGATATTTCTTTAACTGTGTTTCCCTTTGATTTTTTCATTTCAAATATTACTATTAAAATATGCATATGGTGGAAATTGCCTAATGAGAAAGTAATATCGAGTATGTTATGTAGTTTAGAATTCTCTCTCTCTGTCTATAATTAATCTATATTTATATTGGACCAAACAAATCTAAGAGAGAATGGAACGCTGCAGTAGAAGTTTTCTAACAATAGAACAGCTCTTTTGCTTGTGGAGAACGTCATTATTGTATCTAATTTATTTACACTGAAAGGAGCAAGTATTTTTACGAGGAGTAAAGATGGAGGTTGATCGTATTTGTTTAGGCAAGAGATTTTCACTCGAATCCTGCCCTCCAAAATTCTAAAATCTTCCTGTCGCTTGCAATTTGTTGCCTCAAAAATGCATTGGCGTTCCTTGAATGATCAGTATTTCCTTAATTACCTATCCTGTGTAAACAACTTAATAAAGAAGGAAACATCTTGCAATTCCTTTTGTAAGGCAGAAACTTATGATCAACCTGGCATTACATCTCTATAGTTCTGTACCAAGAACTGTTGAATTTTCACATCTCCTGGGAGCTTTGTTGTTTGAAACCATGTTATTCCCCACCTGTGTTGGACAAGTTGGAACATAGTTAATATTCCACCATATCAGGTTTAAGCTAGATTTGTACATGAACTAAGTTGTTAGATAACTCTCCTCGAGTTATTCAGACAGGATACTATTTTTCATTTTGTTTGGAAATAATATGTTCGATATCATCACAATAGCACAAAAACTGTGCCTGTTTACTGTGTACATCCCAAAAAACAAAAAGGAAGAAACTTGACTGTCTATGCGAAGTCTCTATCCACTGTAAAAGGTTTCAGGATCATTTACAAAATTCATTCTGCACCAACAGGAGGACAAAAAGATACTACAGATCAGATTTAATCTTCAGCTTTCAAAGTAGTTCCTCAAAATACCTTCTATTTCTTTCCTTCCAGAGACACCCACCAGTTATATGTTTGTATTGTATTCCATGTGGTCTTCATTGCTTTTTCTAGCCCTTTTCTGCTGCAGCAGTTGAGGAATCAGAGATATATACTTGTGTCGCAACAGAACAATGCAAAAAACAGGTGGCTGACTGTCTCTACTTTCTTCACACATGTATCCATAGCTCAGTTGACATGAGACTGGTTTGTATGCTTAGGTTGTGTGCAATTAATTTCGCACTTGTTATCCATGGAACTTTAAAGCAGACGTACTAAATTACGCCAACACTGAAGCAGACACCTGATATTTCCATTTTTGTTTTCTGCTTTCGTTGGGATTTTCTTTTTCTTTTTCCGGTTTTCACTTTGCAAGAAAATAATGGTCATATGATTTGTAATTTACAGCGTGTTGGTGGGTCTTGGGATGGCTACTGGCTGACAGAATCTGTGCTTCACGACGGGGATACTTTCTCTGGTGGTGTGGCTTACTGAATTAGTATCTACAGTAGCTCAGAAGTCGATGCAGTTTCATTATAAATTTCATGTTGTGAATGCGAGTGATGAACATTATAATGTATAGTTCACATGCTTACCATCTCAAGACTGCCCACCAATCATGTAAATAGAAACTGGTACATTTTATATATATAATGAAACAAATAGCTATTGCTTGTTGCATCAAACATCAGTATTTCACCACTTATTGTGCTTTTATTAGTCTTTGACAACAACAATAGTCATGTCACGTATCAGCATTCCTTTCTTCCCTCTCACAGTGACGACGTTTCCTTCCAAGATCAGCTCTCAGTACGAATCTAACAGCTGAGCCTACAGATATATCTTAAGCTGTGATTTCAGATACATGATTATAGCATAAACAGCAAAAGTGCTTCATTAGAAAGCAATATCTCCTGTTATCCATCTGCTTTCCCTCTCGGCAGAACATTGTCTAACTCGTGTATGAAGCATGATTTTAGTTACAATATAAAGTAAAAATCAATGCTTCAGTTTGCATGACAAAAACTGAGTGTGGAGATGCACATACCATTAAATCATGACTAAAACAAACTGAATTATGTCTTACCATGAACTCTCCTAAATCTTCTAACGGTTAAAACCACCTGATGCACACTAAGATCATGCAAAAAAGAGATGCAGTCCAAGAATTCTGGTATATTACCCCATAAATAACAAAATCTAAAGCCAGAAGGTTTGGAACGTCAAAACTATGTCAAGACTCGGCAAAAACTCCAAGAAGTCAACTCCCACATATCATTTCTTTGTTTGAGAGATAAACTTGGTCAGGACATAACAGTCTGGTGGGGTAATGTTTGTGTAATAGTTTTTTATGGTATCAGTGACCTCAAAGCCGAATTTTTTATAGAAGTTGATGGCATCTTCATTACTTGTCTGCACGTGTAGGTAAATCTCTCTGATATTCTGCTTTCTACAAAGATCAAGAACATGATTTAACAGCTTTGTACCTGCACAGTAAAAGAAACATGATGAGTACACAACAAGCAGTTTTATTATACTGGGTTATTAGGTAAAAAGTGAACGTCAATGGAGTCCTCGCAGTTACTCATCTTCAAAAGAAGATGTTGATGTTTTTTCACAGATAACTTTGGACTTCGGAGCCAAAATATGCATCAAAACAGATTTCAGATTTCAAAGATTAAAAGAAAAGATACAGATTAAAAAAGGATTAAGAGAAAAGATGTAATAGAAGTTGGGGGTTCCATCAGTACACAAATGTTCTGTGGCAAACATGAAACAAACAGCGTAAAGTCTAATGTTAATATTCACTCCGAAGACAGGTTGAGCACTTACCAATACCAAGACCGCGATATGGAGCTAAAACACCCAAAGTCATTATATAAACACAAACAGCTCCACCTTCCTTCTTCTCAAGTCGACATGCAATTGAACCTACACATATGTCACTATAATATGCTGCAGGCAAAAAGAACTAAACCAGATCAGACCTTTGAAATTTCCAGCATTCGACATTGGAGAGATGACACCAGCTAGAGATGCATTTCTTTACTATCAAGGAGGATAAAGAGCAGTAAGTGCTGCAAAAGTTTTTAGATCAGTAGCCCAGAAAGCAAATAAACTCCCTGTGTCTCTGACCTATTCTTGTGGGGCTTCTATGAAATCACTCATACTTGCATCGTCATTCTTATCTTCCTGAATGCTATGGGGAACCCACCCACCCCACTTCTATCTCTCGCACACACTCTCAATTTTTATAAACAATTGACAAATCAATAACTACTTGCAGCAAAGTTGAGCTTTTCCAAAAGATATAGTACAGTCACTAAATATACTACCTTCCCTATGGACCCGTAGGGAAGAAAGTACAATCCAATAACCTCGTGCTTCTTTTAATCCTCTTGTTTGAGAAAAAATGTTCTTCAAGAATTTTCAGGTGTGAACAAAGAAAGTAGGTATATGTGAATAAATTCAAAGTCTTAATGACAATGTTGGCCAATAGGCTTAAAAACAAAAGGATAACTGAAATGAATGTTGGAATTTTCATTGCCAGATGACTACATTCTATAAAAACCACAATGAGGAGGAGAAAAAATCTTTAACTTGCTGTTGTTTCAAATGAACAGTAGATAGTGCTTCAAGCAACAATAATTACTTATTTATGTTAATAATTTTTCTCAGTGGCAATTGTCAATCCTTTTTCCAATTAAAAAATGTGCTCTGTGAACTTAAGTACCAAAGCGTGTATAAGAGCTAGTTAAAGGGAACTTTTACAGAGCCAGACAATCACTCAATTCAAGAGCATCGGATCTTACTTTTAAGACGAAGGTTCTCACAAGTTTTATGCAACTGTTTAAGCAAATTAAAAGATCCACTGAAAATGGTTCTTCCCAACTCCATGGAAATTTATTTCTCAAAAAGAAAACAAAAGGGAACTTTTACAGAGTCAGACAATTAGTCAATTCAAGAACATCAGATCTTACTTTTCAGACGAAAGTTCTCACAAGTTTTACGCAACTGTTCAAGCAAATTAAAAGGTCCACTGAAAATGGTTCCTCCCAACTCCATGGAAATTTATTTCTCAAATCAAAAAAAAAATCCAGGGAAATCCAAAAGAAGAAAGAATATATACTCTTCATGAGCAGTTATCCACCTTATATTATTGGAGTAACATCCAATTATATACCCATACTTGCACAGAGCTCTGTTACTGGCTGCAGAACTCTATGAATTCTCACCCAAACACCCATACATGTATAGATCTACTGTTTAAAATGCCTCTGATCATCAAATGAGCTTATTTGGCAATTATATCATTGAGAAGGACAAAGCGCATGATATAAATGAGTACATGACTTTCAGGAGCATGGAATCCAAAAATTAAACAACAAACTTTTCTCCATAGAAAACAGTTGTAAAGAAAGACATCTTTTATGCTTTTATTTTCAGTTAAAGATATCTTTTATGCTTTTATTTTCAGTTTTCCTCTTTCTTCTTTTCTTTCTTTCCCTTCTTCCAATAATACCATTGAAAAAGAGATTCACCACTCAGGTCCGCTCCTTGTTCAGACTGTCTTCTCGCCATCTGCACAATGTCATTGCTCTCTCTTACCCGCTCATAAACCGAACACGCAAGTCTCTTCACTACACTACCTGGAATTCTTTATTCCCTAAGAAACTCATGTCTCACGCTGAAACAAATAAAGAATTCAAACAATAAATAACCTAGACATATACAAGAAATGAACAAATAAGCATGGACACTCAAAACTCAAATTGCTCATCATATGAGAGTCATGGCTCCTTATATGGTGTTGGTGTGAAGCTAGGGTTAGTACATGCAGAATATGCCATTGGCCATAATGCTGGGACTGGGGCAATACTTTTCAGTTCCAGAAAGAGGTTCTGATTCAAATTCCTAGGTGATCAGTAAATTTTCAGCAACTAATCAGACAATTTGAGGTTGACTTTCAATGAAATTTTGGATACTGTAGAGATCAGCTATGATACCTTTTTGAATAAGAACATCCATACTGCGACAAAATTGTGCCTATAAAAAATTGGAATCTTATTGTAATAATTGTTCCAAAAATATGTAGGGAACACCTAAGTGGGCATGGAGAGAATACTTCCCATGTTCTTTTCCGGGTGGGTTTTAAGGAAGATGGAAATGAAGGACAGGTCTTTGATGGTAATTTATGGTATGAATGAGATGGCAGGGAACGGAGGCTTGAGTTATTTGCTGTACGTGTGTAAGCAAGTGAAGGGGGTGAGAGTTTGTTGGGTTTCTTTAATAAGTGCTGATGTTTTACTGATATTCACATAAGAGAAAGATAGGTGGCGGTGGAAGAGAGAAATTTGGAATTTTTTAAATAGTGTAGAAAGTAAATGAAGTTGTGTTATAAGTCTGGCGTGGATGCTATTTTTTATGACAAGGAGAACCCCAGCCACTACCCTTTGGATGCGCACAAGGTAAACCCTCGCTCCTATGGAATAGCTCGCAAACCACATAGGAGAGGTAACCCAGAACTCAACCCACAAGACAAACCCCTTGCTTTTGTTGGCAAGGAGTTTCGAAACTTGAGACCTCCAACATGAAAGTCCCAAGCCCAAACCACTGGGCCACCCCGAAGGATAGTCTAGCATGGATGTTGATGCTACTGCAATTGAAGAACACACAAGGTTAGAGGTATTGAGAACATGTGTTTTGATTAAGTTCAGGTCTCCAGACGAGAACTGAGAACATGCAAAATTGGGGAGCCAGAACAGATATTCATGCAAGTACAAGTGTCCATTTGAGTATTAAGCCTATATATTCTCAAATCAACTTTTATAATTACTTCTTCGGGAAAGCAACGGGTCTGATTATCGAAATAAAAGAATCTTCTTATTCTTTATTACTTCAAAGAGAAACATGATGTGCTCCTGCACTGCACTAGGGAGGATGCAGATGTTTGGAGGATATTAATACAGTGTAGTAGCTATATACCAAACCAGATAAGTCTAAATTTATGACATTGCAACAATTTGATGGTGCAGACCTATGTCAGATCTCAACCCAAGATAAACCAGGAAAGAAGAAGAGAAGATAAGAGTTCCAGCTATGCAAAATCAAGTATCAAGTGCCCTAAATGTTGTGACATCATTAATGATTCCTTTTTTTCTTAGTCTTCTGAAGATTTAATGTCATTCAAATATGCCAGAGGGCTAAATCATGTAATGCAGCTAAGATTCCAATTCTGATCACCTCCTTTGTCCCTCTAAGAGTCAACCACTTAAACCTAGACGTATGCAGGGTAAAACTCCTCATTACAAGCAGCAGTTTCATTCTTTTCCATGGAACTAGTCTTGAGTAGTAGGCGCTGCATACACTTCATTTGGCATCTTCCTTTGCTATCACTTGTCTCCCTGAACCTCTGACCTTCAACATGCTTGTGAAACAGCAGAATCAAATAGGTTTACCTTCTACATACTGTATTAGATCTATTTACATTGGCCTACATATCTTCATCAGCACGAAACAAGCATATGACCGTTGCCCGACTGTCTTTTCCAGGGACACCAACTGTTACTTATTTGATTTGGATCTAAGTTACTAAAATAAAGGCAGAGTGTCGGAAACCGGTGTCAAAATAACAGCATGACAAATTGAAGTGTATAGTTCAAGACTTCAGGTTAGACATTTGAAGCTTCACTTTAGGTAACCCATTTGAAGCTTCTCAATTGAAAACAAAAGATAACTAAATTTGGTTGATAGAATATATGCGATACCTCATTTCATGTAGCAGAGTGCATCAGCTAGTTTCTTAGCTATGTAAGAGAATTATAAGAAAATTAGCTTCCTGAATGGACCTCATATAAAAAGCTCCAAATTGATATAAAATTCCACACTCTTACCAATTTTATATCAGTATCAATATCTTCAGTCACAAACATAAGAACCAAATAAGCCATAAATTAACCCGGTGACCTTAGAACAAGCACATTGAAACTATATCAACCCTCAAAACACTCAATACAACAACTACATCTCCTCAACTAACATGAATCATCAATAGTAACATCAACAATAGAAAAAAAGAAAAGGACAAGATGCTATTTCACAATGCATTGGACATGAACAAAAAGAAAAACTTGACTCACCCCACCGAAAGCAACACTAAAAGAAGGAAATGTATTCCTACTATGATACCGAACAACCAAAAATGTTAGTCCTTTATCCCAAAAGCTTTGGACACCACTTCGATTTGTCAACTAAACCAGTATTACATTACACTCTAGAAATCAATCGATAAAGACAGCAACTTGACGCTATTTCGACAGTTCCAGAAACCCCATACAAGAAAACAAAAATATAAGGAAAACCCAGAAGTTAAAACGAACCTAGCTTTGTGAAATCAGCAGAGGCAAGTGCATCGGAGTAGTATTTATCATTGTAATGAACAGGGAAGAGTGCAGTGTTGATCTTCTTCAGCTGCATTATGTTCTTGTCCCTTACATTGTCCAATGAGATGGACATTTCACGCCCCGCACCCATTGTCTGTTTGATTGTGTTGCAGTGGAGTTACGGAAGAAGAAGAGAAGATTTGATGAGATATACATTGTAAATATCGCATTCAGCCTCCGGTGGAAGTTTAATCTCGTCAGCCTCAAGTACAGTGATTTAAGCACATTGTACAACATATCCTTCCGGGCTGGACCAAAAAGTAAAAAAAATTATCAAAAAAGTACCTCACTTTTATTTATATAAAATATAGTCCCAAATCAGTGAAAACTATACATGACTATATAATATAATTTGTCAAAATTTATAGAAAGTATATGTTATTATATAATGTATATTATTTATATATGAGTTATACACTAAATATATATTATCATACACAAATATACACTGACTATACATGTCTATACAACAAAGACTTTTTTTTTGTAATTATTTTAAGTGAAGTGTCCCTCAATGTAATTATTCTTGACATTTCGAAGGCGCAACGTCGTGACAACTCAATAAAAAATTATTTAAATATAAGAATCTAAAAGAAAAAATAATTTAATTTAGGAGTCGCCACCTAATTTTAAGAATAATTAAGAAACCAATTAATTATTTACAAAAATACTCCTTGAACCAAAAAAAATTTCAGGTAAGGGTTCAAATTATTCCAAAGGGAAGGTATCGGCACCCTTCAGAATCCACAACTGTGGGTCCCGGGTGAATTCATTTTTTACAAATTGAGGAGGAGATACACAACGTAACACAAATCATGAAATAAACACACAAAAATAATATACACAATAAATGAAAAATAAAGAATAAACTAAAATTGTTCCGTCTTTTTATTGGGAGGCCTCGAATTCCGACGGATAGATCCTTCATCGGTCAAGTTTAACAAATAACGAACTTAAACCAAAGCTTTCGAATTTTAAAATATAACAACTATCAATCTAAACTAGAAAATTTGAATTTTAACATAACAAATATGCATATAAACTAATTTTTTTTCGTCCTTTTTGAATGGGAATGCCTCGAAATCCGACGGATAGATTTTTCATTGGCCACGTTTAACAAACCATGAAACATACTGTCATACAAAATCAATAATAATAATGTAAACAACAACAGTAACTTTGAGGTAAAGATTAGATGAATTTAACAGTAACAATATAAACTAACATGCACCAATTAACTACTAAAATAATAATACAAAAATAACCAAATGACAACAGCTACCAATATAACTGGTTGAAAAAAAAAAGAAAAATAAAAGAAAAAAAGTCATATACAAACAAATGGACGGACAAAATGCCCAAACAAAATAAACCAAGATAAAATACAATAGAGAGAAAATACCACATTACATAAAATAAAATTAAATCTCACTTAACAGGAAACTAATAAGCTTAGAAATACAAATGCACAATAACAATAAATTTAAGCATTAATCACTATTTATGGCTCTGTTCTTCCTCTCCTTCATTTGCTTCCTGGACTTCTCCACTTTAGTAGTGTTCAATCTATTCCTTCAAGCTGCGAATTTTTGAACAAAATCTCGATTCCGGAGCTAGGAGGGAATCCCCAAAGATGCAATCGTGAGAATTTCTCCATTTGAGGTTAACGAGGGTAACCTTTTTTGGGGGGTTTGGAGATGCTATTATGATGATTTTTGTCAGTTTTTGTGGCTGAAATGGATCGTTTTGGGGTGGTTTTTTGGTGATTTTGTTGTTGTTTCGCAGCTGAAAAAATAATGGAGATAGCGGACTGAAATGAGATTTTTTTGGGTGGCGTTTTGAAGAGGTTTTATGTGGAGTTTCGTGGGGGTTTTGTCTGTTGTTTTCCGGTGGGTATAGACTAATTTTTTGGTGTATTTTGGCTGGTAACGATGTCTGATTTGGGTCAGAAATGGTGAGTTAAGGGTTGTGTTTGGGCTGGTCGGAACAGGGGTTTTAGGTGCTGATTTTGGATCAATTTGGTGATGTTTTGGTACGTTTTTTCCGACAAAAAAGGGTTGTGTTGATTGATGTTTTGGGGTAGCATTAATAGGTCGAAAATGGGGTTGTTTGGGTGAATTTTCATAGTTGGTTGTTTTGGTGTTAATGGTGAAGAAATGGAGGTTTCCAGCGAGCTTGAAGCTTGCTGGTTATGGTGATTTGAAGGTTGTCTTTGGGGTTTTGGATGGCGTGAGGAAGAAGAGGAGGGTCGAGTTGAGTCTGGCGGTTACCGATCCGAGCTCAGGAGAGCTTTCGCCGGAGGAGATAACAACAGTGAAGGTCTTAAAAATCTAAAAATTTTAAAATTCTGATCTAAATATTATTCATGCACACCTAATTATATACGCATTTTATGTTAAAACCTAATGGGCTAGAAAGATAATGGGTCCAAATTATGGCCCAATTGGATATATGCGTATAATTATATCTGAACAAGAAAAAAGAATTATCATACTGCATTAAAATTTAAAAATCAACTAATTAAAATTATAATATTCTAAAAAAAAAAAAAGCAACTACCAAAACTTAATCTAAAATCGCCCAAAAATTATTTTAAGCTAATTAAAAAATCAACATAAAAAGTAAGAATTTTTTGAAGTGTTGGGCCAAAATTGGGTGTCAACAGTTGTCCCTTTTTTTTGGATATGATCGATGTAAGATATCGTGGACAAAGAAACTTGACAAACAAAATTTTGACCAAACATATGACCTTCAATATGACCATTCTTGACTGTTGTGGAAGTTGCTCCTTAACTCCAAAAGGTTCACATTGTTGCATTTTGATTGACCTGGTTCCCACCTATGGTTTAATTGAGAATGCATCCTCTTGGGTGCTCTCAAAAGAAAAAAAAGTTAACACAAAACTTTATATTAGTAGAGTCAAAATTAAAGGAAAAAGTGACATCACTATGAATGACCCTCTCGATGATGTAATATGAATGAATGGCCCTCTCGGCGATGCGATATGAATGAATATGCAAAATGAATGGCCTTCTCGTCAATGCAATGAATGAATGGCCCTCTAGGCTATGCAATATGAATGAATGAATGACCCTCTTGGCAATACAATGTGAATGAATGACCCTCTCGATGATGCAATATGAATGAATATGCTGAATGAATGAATGAATGACCATCTCGGCGATACGATATGAATGAATATGCAAAATAAATTGTCCTCTCGGCAATGCAATATGAATAAATATGCAGAATGAATGGACCTCTCGGCAATGCAAATGAATGAAAGGGTCTCTTGGCAATGCAATATGAATGAATATGCAAAATGAATGAATGGCCCTTTCAGCGATGCAATATGAATGAATATGCAGAATGAATGACCCTCTTGGCAATGCAATATGAATGAATATGCAAAATGAATGAATGGCCCTCTCGGTGATGCAATATGAATGAATATACAGAATGAATGACCCTCTTGGCAATGCAATATGAATGAATATGCAAAATGAATGAATGGTCCTCTCGGTGATACAATATGAATGAATGTGCAGATTGAATGAATAGACCTCTTGGCAATGCAATAAGAATGAATATGCAAAATAAATGGATTGCCTTCTCAGCGATGCAATATGAATGAATATGCAGATTAAATGAATGACCCTCTCGGCGATGCAATATAAATGAATATGCAGAATGAATGACCC
>JAABOM020000103.1:16985502-16999609 GCA_011800125.2 Solanum clarkiae
ATTATCTTTTTGTCAAATATTTTGATAATTTTTCTATGATATTATATTTTTAATAGTTAACATTTTTGCCAAATACAACATTTCATATGTTCATATAAATCTTGTATTTTTAATTTTTACAATTAATTTAATTAAAATATACTAATTTTTAAAATATCAACTAATTTTTTCTACCAACATTATTTAAAAACATATGTTTACTAGTTAATATATTTTCAAAAAGTAATATATCTCTTAAATTAAAAAATTTAATATTATTTATAGATATCTTTATTTGTCTATCATAAATGTCACGATCCAAAACTGGATCGCAACTAAAGGAGGAAAGGCTAAAATAGAATAACCACAACACTAAGATTAAAATCCTCAAACTTGGAGTTATGAGTGCAAAAACTTCTAAATATTACAAAAGAGTAAATATAAAGCTGCATCACGAGCCAAAATCTAATCGCAACTAAAGGAGAAAAGGTTAAAATAGAATAACCACAATGCTAAGATTAAAATTTCAAAACCTGAAGTCATGGGTGCAAAAGCTTCTAAATATTATGAAAGAGTAAATACAAGATTGTCTGATAAATGAAATACAAAGTCTAATATGAAAAACAAGTAGAAAAGTCTCAATTAATATAAGTTATACACGTAATAATTTATTTATTAATCTATGGTACACACGTACGCTAAACTAATAATTAGAAAGTAAAACAAGATTAAGAATCTTAAGTTGTTTATGATTTTTGTTATTTGGTATTTATTTATTTATTTCGTATGTAGTCAGAATTTATTAATTTCTTTTCTCCTAATTCATATTGGAATAGGGTTCCTAATTCTAATTTAATCTGGTTTTTATATTATAAAAAGAATAGGATGTAGGAATCCCAATTAGTGTAGGATTTGTTATTTGTTGTCCTATTCCATATTGAAATAGGTATATTTACTCGGTGTTAATTATTATAAATAGGACTTGAGATTCAAGCAGAAAGAACACATAAATTTTAGTCGGAAAAAAAAATACAGTAGAGTTGAATTTAGGTATTCATGGAGCAATCGTATCTCTGCTCAGATTTCTTCCAGTGCGGAGCAATCATGAAGACGAACAACTTATTCCCGTTGTTTTTACTGTCTCTACATCTCCAATAAACGCAATAATGGACAGATACAAGATTATTAGGGAGGTTGGTAACGGTACTTATGGGAATGTGTTGGGAGCTTTGAATAAACAGACTGTTGCAATTAAGAAGTTGAAGAAGAAGTATTGTTCATGGGAAGAATGTATAAACTTGAGAGAAGTCAAGTCATTGAAGAATATGAACCATCCAAATATCGTTAAGCTGAAGGAAGTGATCAAAGAGAATGACATGTTATACTTTGTGTTCGAATACATGGAGTGCAACTTATATGACCTTATCAAGGATAGGCCTAATCTTTTCTTAGAACCGGAAGTGAGAAATTGGTGCTTCCAGATATATCAAGGTCTTGCATACGTTCGTCAACGTGGATATTTTCATCGCGATCTTAAGCTAGGGAACTTGTTAGTTTCAAAAGATGGTACAATAAAAATTGCTGATTTTGGTCTTGCTCGAGAGATCAATTCTCATCCACCATATACGGAGTATGTCTCAACACGTTGGTATCGAAGAGTGATTGGGCTCATGGACACGAACTTGCTGGTGCTATTAACTACCAGTTTCCGCAGATGCGTGGTTGTGAATCTGTCTAAATTACTGCCGTGTGCGAGTGAGGATGCAATTAATCTAATCAGTTGGCTTTGTTCGTGGGATCCTAGCAAGAGGCCAACAGCGATGCAAGTTCTTCAGCACCGTTTCTTTCGGAGTTGCTTTTATGAACTTCCATCATTATGCTCACACCAAAAAACCAGCACCTGGACCCAAAGTCTAATTCCAACTTCGTGTAGTTATGAATGATTTCTAATAGTATCACGTTATTCTATTTTTCTTTTTATGCAACTTTTTATATGTATTAATTATGCTTATTTTCGATTCATAGTATAAATATTAACGAAAGATAATACATAATCCAAATACTAAACGATTTCTTGGTACAAAGTAGTTTGGTACTCAAAACCTCTGAATTCCTTTGTCAGGGACCTGAACTCCTTTATCAATGAAAAATACTTGAAAGAATACAACGCGAGGAACTATAATTTAACTTTTTAAAAATATGCAAGTGGCAGTGCGTGTGTAACACCTTTACGCCAGATTTTTCAATCCCTTTTAAAGGGGGTATTATTTTCGTATCCTTTTAATTGTCATGTTATTATTCATCGAAAGTTAATTTGATTAGCTTTTAAAGATAAATTAAATTTAATATTCTAAAATACAAATTTAAATATTAAAAATTTATAAAAAAAAATATTATTGATTAAGTCTTTTTCTACAACAATATGATTACCTTAAAATATTAGTCAAAGTTTATATATTTTAACTCCAAAAATGAAAAGTATAACAAGTAAAGTAGGACAGAAAAAGTATTTTATTTTAGTTAAAATAATTTATGAGACCTCACGCAGGAAAAACTAGTAGTAATTGATATCTTTTTGGTCTTATTTTATACGTCACCTTATAAGTTTATTTTTGACGATTTATCTTACAGTAATAGTGGCACAACTCACACGTGCACATGGTGTGTTCATTATCCTGTGTGTTCATTAAAGCACACCTAGATGAGAGGTTTGCAGATAACAGAGAGAAAGAAATGGGAAAAGCAAAGGCAGTAATAGTTGGAGGTAGCATAGCAGGTATATGCTGTGCCCATGCTCTCATCAGAGCAGGTTGGGATGTTGTGGTTATTGAGAAAACCCCACAGCCTCCAAGGGGTAGCCCCACTGGTGCTGGCCTTGGACTCGGCCCTTTCTCTCAAAAAATCATTGAATCTTGGATTCAACAACCCCAACTACTTCAACAAACCACATTGCCTCTTCTCATCGATCAGGTAACTGCTACTTTCTCCCAGTTATGTGGGTGTTTCACTTCAAAATTGACAATATGGGATAGGGATTGCGGAAGCTGGTGTTTATAGTGAGAATATGTTGAGAGCTAAGGAGTAGTAAAATATTCATAGTGATCATGTTTTTTGTAAATAGTAAAGTCGTTGTCATGTGACCACGAAATCATGGGTTGAGTTGTGGAATAGTCTCTTGCGAAAATACAGGGTAAGGATGTGTATTACCCTTATGTCCGACCCTTCTCTGGATCCACGCGTAACAGGTACTTAGAGCACCAGCCACCGGGACCTCTATTTTCTCGGAAATAGTCTGGTCTGGCTGTCCTTTTTAAACTATATATGTGTAATAGTAGAGTCATTAATTTTCACCTTGACAAATCCATCAGGCAGCCTGCTACACCTACGGGCTACAAGCATAGGTGTTGGATAATCCTTCCTACCAAAGTTGAAGCAAATGGTTTCACACTTAATATTGTTCTGGGATATGAACTTAGGATTTTCATGTTGCTATTCCTATGCCTCAACTACTCAGCCCTTTCTTTTGTAATCTATCTAGTAAAGGGGGGGGGGGGGTTGCGCTTTATTTTAATAAGTAAATTAACACGTCAGGTCATGAAAGAATCAAGAATGCCCCTCTATTTACTTGTCTTTATTGAATGGAATGGAAAATAGTGGAAGCTGTACTATATGGTACTCTTTCAACAAGTGAAGAACAATGTCTTGTGAACTTTAAATTGATCATAAAGGAGTGTGCTTTGGTGTGTGTTAAGCTTCAATTTGTATGTCATTGGGCTATACCCTGCAGTGTCCAATACTCACAACAAAATGCCTGTTTGGTCAATCGCTATAGTTTTCTACATCTTTGGTTCTTTAATCTGATGGGCATCACAGTTTAGTCTTACTCCTAAACTGAGGTACAAGAGAAACCAGTAGAGAATCTCTTAGAGATCAGCTGAAGTGTGAATACTTGTAGAACCACTTTCTATTTTATAAGTCAAGGGATTTAGAACACTATCACAAGGTAGGACAGTGAGTTCAACTGTAGCAAACATGAGAGAGCACTTTACATTTCATACTATGAGTTAAAAGAGTTACTAATCCTATGCTGTCTTGCTCACAATCAATATGCGCAAATTTATAGGTAACAGATAACATTAAAATGAGGTGTTGGCATGTTTCATATCTATCTACATTTGGCACTTGATTTAAGATCCACATAAAATGATCATAATCATAATTCTTCCTTCACTGGGAGGCCACGATAGCTAGCCTAGTGATCAACGGCGGACTAGAATTTTGCACAAGCGGATTCAGTTGGAGATGTCAGTGGTTCGACAGTATGTGAAGCATTGGGCACAAGGAGTGGAACTTTAGCTTACCATTTGCACATCCACACTTCTTTGGCGCATGTGGATCTTCCCTGAAAATGATATATCTAAATTAGTTTTCAGTAGCTAGTTAGTTGCAAAATTGGCATTCCTAAATTTGGATTTTCATCCATCTTCATTGCTCAACTTATGGTCACTACAGAACCAGGCAACTGATGGAGAAACAAAAGTGAGCCGGACATTGGCAAGGGATGAACATTTTAATTTCAGAGCAGCATATTGGGCTGATCTCCATAGCCTTTTGTACAGTGCACTACCACTGGATATTGTTTTATGGGGTTATTTGTTCGTGGCCTTTTCCATGTACGATGACAAATCAAAAGTGAAAGTCGAAACTAAAGTTCTTGAAACGGGTATTACAATCAACATCGTTGCTGATTTGCTTATTGCTGCTGATGGTTGTCTGTCTTCAATCAGACAAAGTTTCCTTCCCGACCTTAAACTGAGGTTAGTTTATAAAGTCAATTGATGTTCTTCTTTCCCCTGCTTTTAAAAGAGGAAATGTAACAGTTTTGGTGTTTTTAGTGACTCCTATTTTCTATTAGATATTCAGGTTACTGTGCGTGGAGAGGGGTTCTTGATTTTTCTGATAAGCAGCACTCAGAAGCCATAATCAACCTTAAGAAAGTGTATCCAGATCTCGGGCAATGCCTATTCTTTGACCTGAGCTCTGGAACTCATAGTGTATTTTATGAGTTATTGAACCATAGGTTCAATTGGATATGGTACATTAATCAGCCTGAACCAAACCTCAAGGTAATAAGCTTGTCAAATCCAGTGATATGGTTTTCTTAAAGTAACGTCAATCATGAATGAGCGTTCACATTAACCCTGATAATAGAGGAGAATGGTGGGTTGTGATGAGCTGAGGACCAATGTAAAAGAGTCAGTTACCCCTTCCATTTCATTTTGTGTGGCATCGTTTGACTGGACACGGTGTTTAATAAGGAAGGATTGATTTTTGAAACTTGTGTTGTATACACGCCATAAAATTTGTGTGGCTATAAAAGCTTGACATTAAAGGTAAAATGAGAAGTTAAGTTATTGTTTCCAAATTTAGAAAGTTGCCATTATTTTGGAATAGATTAGAAAGGACATGCTGCCACTGGAATGGAGGGAGCATTATGTATCCTCTTATTTAGTGGATATTGGAATAATATGGACCTGAATAAAACGATGTGATATGGAGGATTCATACAGATAATAACAACAGATTTGAAATTGATATATAGTTTATTGATATAAAGTGAATGTAGAACCAGATAATGATTAGAAATTTGCAGAGTTGCTGGACGGATCATTTTCTAAACCATATATCTGATATAAAATACTGTTCTAAGTTCAACACAGTTCGAATGTTACCTAGAGGGGGAGACGAGGGGACTTTGATGTCTTTGATACCATTACTTCATGAGTGGTTTTCTAGATTAGTATCTTGATTATTGTCCATTTATATTGGAAGCATTAAATGTGAAAACCAATAAGTTGTTGTGAAATCCAGGGGAATTCTGTGACAATGAAGGTTAGCAGTAACTTGGTTCAAAACATGCATGAAGAAGCTGAGAAAACTTGGGTTCCGGAATTGGTCAGGGTAATTAAAGAAATTAAGGAGCCTTTTCTAAATGTCATATATGATTGTGATCCTCTGGAGCAAATTTTCTGGGACAAAGTGGTGTTGATTGGCGATGCAGCTCATCCTACTACTCCTCATGGTTTGAGAAGTACAAACATGTCGATATTGGATGCAGCTGTTTTAAGCAAATGCCTTGAGAAGTGGCAAGTGGAAAATCTGACCTCTGCCCTTGAAGAATATCAGTCTATTAGGCTGCCAGTTACTACGAAGCAGGTTCTGTATTCAAGGAGACTAGGTCGCATTAAACAAGGTTTATCATTTTCAGACCGTCCTTCCTTTGATCCAAACACTGCAAGTCCAGAAGATTGTGAGGAGCTTCAGCAGAAAAACATGCCTCATTTCTATGATATTCCTTCGTTATTGAAGTAATATCACTGGTTTTTATACTGGTCTGGTTATTTAAGCATTGTTGGATGCATCAGTGAGACAAGCATTTTGTGTATATGCCCATTTCGCAAATGAGTCTGTATGCTGGTGCATCAACATATAGCAGGCGAGAATTATTGTTGTTGTATCCATATACAACTCATGACCTCATGAATGTAGTATAGTGAAGATAAAGTTGATATTTGACGGTACATAAATTTCCTTGCCATGGCTTATTCTCGTGTTTTAAGGAATAACACTATAGACACAGAGTTATCATGGATGCTTCTATATTAAATTCAGGACCTCATGTATAATGTGAAATGCAAATGAAGTTGATATTCCATAGCTTAAGGTTTCTTTTTCCGGGTTGAAGATTATAACAGTATCTATAATGAAATTCAGGGGGATTCTGAGACCATGGAGGTTAGCACAAACATGATTCAAATATGCATGAAGAAGCTGAGAAGATTTGGGTTCCTGAATTGGTCAGAGGAGTAAGTAAAGAAACTAAGGAGCCTGATATGTTTGTAATCCTTAGTGAAGGTTTTCTGGGACACAGTGGTCTTGGTTGAAAGTGCAGCTCATCCTATACTGATGGTTTGAGAAGTACAAACATGTCTATATTGGATTTTATACTTTTAACTTTTGTGCGGATCTTGTATTTGTATTGAAAAATCTAGTATATATATAAGAAAATCGACTTGGGATTTCACCGTGAACACTTATAGGCAATTCTCATAGCTTGAGGCGTGTCAAAGACATTGTCCTTAAGATTGTTTCATCAGGCATAGGTGTATCCACAAGCTCGTCTAGTATAATAAATAGAAAACCCAACAGTCAAGAAATAGAAAGGAAACGATATTGTTGCTTAGTTTTTCCTTATTTACCAAAGTAAACGCTCCCCAAAAGTTTATACGATTAGAAAATGGACATCAAACCATTAAGGCCATTGCCCTTAAGGCTATTAAGTCAACTAACAGCAATATGGCATTAATCATAAGATAAAATGCTAATAAATTGGACAATCACACAATTTAGCAAATGTCTCCCTAAGAGTGGTGCTTGTTAATTCGTTACTAAAATGTCCACTTCTTCCCTTTTACGACATTAAGTAATGACCTTATTTTTTATCATGGTGTCTAAGTCAGCTTTTCATGCGATCTTAATTAATTCCACGGAATATCTGTAACCCTCCACTAGCAACATATATCATATAACTCTTATATATGGAAGAAAAAAACGCACCTAGTTTCTTTTATTGTCTCCTGAGAATTTGAACCTAAAATCTCATAATTCTCAACCCACTTTATTGATCACTAAGCCACACTATTGGGTTCATTAAGTATTGTCTCTGGTCTAGAGGGAATTGGGTTTCCACTTTTGTATAAGCAACTTTGACACTTGGAACTAACAAATTCCAGGCCCCAAACCTATTGTGAGGCATAACAAACATGTTAGTAAAGTTTGAAATCAAATTTGAATTCAGGCAGGAGCTTATTAAGTTTCAGCGGCTATCCGCGTACAAACAATGTTCCTTTGCTGAGAATAAGTACAAGCAGCACTATCAAGGAAAAAAAATACTGTAAGTCGTTCATGTTTCTCAGTTCGTGTGAGGTAATAATACAACAGTATAAATGACATATCGGTTGCAGGTCAGACATGGCCTAGCTTATGTCGATTTCATTCACATGAATGCAACGGGAAAACCAAGAACCTCCTCAATTAATACTCCTACAAAAACAATAAACCATTGGCAAGAGACCAAATACAGCTTCCAAATGGCAGCGGAAAGCAAGCAGAAGTACGCGATCATGCTGTTTTAGAAGGCCATGTTGCTTGAGCTGACATAATTATTCCTACAATCACTCCAAACAATCCCAGTGCACTACCAAAAATCTCAATCACAAGAATCTTGACAAAAAGGGTGGAATTTTGTGCATCTGACAATGCACAGCTGCTACCAATAATCCCTACGCAAAGCCTGTTATAGGAATATATTTAGGAAGATGGTCAAGTGAAACAAAAGAAAACTCTGTATGCAAACAAGTTCTTTTAACAAGAAAAAGTTACAAACCCGCAAACAAGGTTAGCAAAGCCCACAATAATTCCAGAGGCAAATATTGCATATCCAGCTCGAAGGGACTCTGCTGCATACATTTTTGATGCTGGAACACTCTCTAACTTTGTTTGCAGAATAATTGCCACAATAACACCATAGATAGCAACGGCTTCACAGAAAATCACACTACAAGAAATAAAGATAAGTTAGCCTTTTGCTTCAGTATAAAAAAGACAAGTCACGTGTATCCAATGACCATAAGTTTGTTTCGATCCTTTGGAATAAGTATTAAAAAGTAAGTTAGGTAGTAGAGTATTTTGAGAATGTGCATGCAATGCCGCTACCCATGACACCAATGTGAGATATCCCCAGACAGTAAATATTGATACAACATAATTGAACACTATGCTGCCACCTTATTGTATAGTTTAGTCCCTAGGAGTTGTTGGGTTTGTAGATCAGGTAGAATAAGGGGAAATTAACTATTATAACCAAGAAATTTGGTCCAAATTTGTGTTGATGATAAATCATGTAATATTGAAGTGAAATATTCCTGAATAGAGTAGACTTAAATTAAAACTTCCCATTGTCAACCCCAACTAACTTGAGATTGAGGTTGGTTCATTGATTGACTGGTTCAAGTTTTTAACTTTTTGAACTTGGGAGTGATGAAGGAATTCAAATTCCGTCTTCATTATAATTCGGTACCATGGTGGGGGGCCTCAGACGACTTATCCCAAAGCATCAAAGGATAGTTTTACTCTTTGCACATCATCTCTCTTTCGACACCATAACACACATTAACCTTTATATTTTTTAGAAAATCTATCTTTACAACTTTATACTACTCTAATTAGACAATTGTTTTACTTTTCCTAATTTTCTTAGCCATACAACAATTTTGTTTAATATCTTATTATAAATTTTTGTTTAGAAGTCTAGTTAAATATATTTTACATTATCTTATGCCTCTTTATTACCAATTTGGTTTTATGTATACACTTTTAACTAATTATAATGAGTATTTCTAGTACCATATATTTTAGCAAAGGGCATATTCGACACAAAACTTCATCATACCTCTAATGCCTATACAGAACATATGAGATAAACAAATATTAAAATCTATGACAATCTCACTAACAAATCCTTCTGCTATAATTCAGAACTATTACAATTCCACCATATACTGTCCCAACCCCTGAAATATTCCCAGCTCAAATAACAAGACAAACTAAGAGATCAGTAGAGCCTCTACATCCACGTAGCTGATTCCGTCTTTCTGAGGAAGTCAAGGAGAAGTTTGAGTTTGAATTTCTCTCTTTATCAAATACAATGCAAGAGAGACATCAAAACCATAGGAAGGTATGATAATTTCGTGGAGGTATATCAAGATACTTGCATAAAATGACACTTGAGCATAGTTCTCCTGTTTTTTTGAAGTTCTGTTACAAGGGTATCATAAAATTTAACAGAGCAGCAGGGTGGTAGGAATTTCTCGAAAAGAGAACAATAGAACACATTTGCACCAGAGAAATCTTGTGGGTATACTATTTGTGTAAGGGAGTTTTCCTAAATTATAGTTTTACCTTAATAAAAAGAAAATGTGATTCTTTTCCTTCTCTTTTTTCGGATAGAGAGTAGAGGAAACATCTATGGACAGAGTAAAGTGAAAGGTAGGGAATGTAACTTCAGTAGACCAGGAAAAGAGATTAAAATGGTCAATAACTAGGCAAGCACATAGGAAATTTGGGTTATGGAGAGGCATGGTGGTGCTAAATCTACAACTAAAGTAGTTAGCTGGATATCAGCAGTCCTTAGGGTGCTTTTCAACCAATGTACATGCATAAATTTTGAAAAGATAATGAAGAGTACGACTCTGGTACACAAAAAGAACATTAAACAATGATATCATCTGTTATTAGGTAAAACACTGTATAATAATCCAACAAATATAAATAATATTTTGATTGTTATGAATCTGGATACAACATCTATATTATAAATAATCTTCTAGAAATTGTATTCGGATTTCATAGTATAAGTAGTGGTATTTGGAATTTGACATAGTAACTATATGTTTATTAAGTCTTAAGAGCTTAATCGTTATGCTTTTTGGTAATTCATAACTGTGCTAAGAAAATAGGATACTGATGTAGGATAATCTTTTTTTTAGTCAAGCTGTATACTACTGGTAGAATCTTTGGGTGTTTGTTTATTGCCTAAGACCTGTGTCACAAGTTGCATAATTCCTATGTAAGACTTAGTTGTTTCTTAATTTATAGCCCAAGGCTTGTTTCACGAAACCTTTTTCCCCCTTCATAAAAGAAGAAGGTGCATAATGGCTTCTTTTTCATGTTAAAGGTGGATCGTCATTAAAATTTGATCACAGTGACAAATCATCAAATATACAAGCACATATACTGAACATATACACATATATAGACTTGTGCATTTCAAGAATACATGATACAGTAAGTGAGAATATTGTATGATTTAAATTTAAATATTTTCCTAGATAATTAGTTAGTATAGCTAATCATACAGCTTAAAATTGGCATACACAGTTGTTTCCTTCTGTGTTATTTACATAAATGGTTAAATGCATTTTATCCTGGCAAGAGCGTCTGATTTCAATCTGCGGCATACGGTACCCTTAACAGAATCATTTTGAACTTCTAAGACACCAATAATTAAGGCATTCTTCATCTGAAGATAAGTATGGAATACAAGAGACAACTCACAGAGGGCGGAACTATATATAAAAAGGGGCAGCCCCTTTTTCCAAAGAATTTCATTGTTTATATATGGGTAAACTACGTTCCAAAAAGTAAAATTATTTATATGATTATATGCACAACTAATTAAATCCCTTCACACAACAAATATCTCCAGAGCAATGGTTAAGGAGGCACAAGATTTGTATGAGGTCTGGTGTTTCAATTCCATTAGAACAATTTCACACAAGGAATATCTCCAGAGCAATGGTTAAGGAGGCATAAAACTTGTATGGGATTTGGTGTTTCAATTTCATTAGCACAATTCACTATCTTTGCTTGAACCCTTTTAATGATTCCTGTGTCCATCCATGTTAATATCAAGCTAGTATTTTCTTAAAATACGAACCTAAAACTGCAAAAGGTTGTACTAAATTGAATACAATATTTCAGTATTCACAAGGATAATTTCTGTACTCTCTCTGTATCAATTTGTTTGTCTTATATTCTTTTTTAGTCCATTTCATAAAGAATGTCTCTTTCCCTTTTTTTTTTTTTGTCAACTCTTTAATTCTAACTCTTCGCCTCGCGTGTTTAAGACCACAAAATTAAAGATCATTTCAGTGCATTCTACTTGTCTTTAGTTTGATACCACAACAAAGACTAAATAAGACAAACAAATTGAAGTAGAGGAGTAAATCAAATGCAACATTTCAGGATTCACAAGGACAATCTTATAACAAAGAAATAATAGGGACAAAATGGGGAAAATTGAAAGACTCAGAAATACCTAATGAGATTTTTGGAGGTGATGCGAGGAGCTTTGATTGCAGCACCAATCAGACTACTTCCAGTAATGTAAATCCCCCTACAATAACAAAGTCAAAAACTTGTAATCAGATTTGAGAACCCTTTAAGAAAAAGAACAAGGAAAACTTAATCTTTTGCCCAAAAAAAAAGAGTACCAAGCGGCACCAAGAACAGAGACTCCAATAGCAATGGCAATTCCAACAGCGGAGAAAGTGTAAGGTGAGATCTGTATCATAGCTCTGGACCACGAGCTTGATGCTCCCATAACCGCCATTGTCGAAGCTGCTGACATTGTGAAATCTGATTTGGTTGAGTCTCTAACAATTTTCTCCTTTTCTCGATCTTGAGATTTCTTCACTTTGCGTGAGAGGGAGAAGGGGATTGAACAGAAGACAATATTGTGTTGTTGATAACACGTGAGAACTGAGAAGAGCAAGCAATGACACACACGACAAATTAAAATTATTCAATTTCTTTTTCAAAATAATTTTTTAAAAATTATCTAAAAATCTCATATTCGTATTTTATTTACAAAAATACATAACTTATAACATATTTTTTTTACTTTTGAAAATTTATAAACACATTCAAATATAAATATTATTTCAAATAATCTTTACAAAAAGTATAAACAAACATAATTGCAACTAATCTTCAATTCAACTTTTTAAGTCTAAACAAAATAAAAAAGTTCTTAAAGTTTATCACCAAATGTCTATTAAACTTAAAGACAATCAAAATATGTTGTGTTTCTATATTTTCTTTGCGTTTTTAGTCATCCAATTTCAGAAAAAGAGGAAGAAGAAGTAATTCAATATATTAATGCAACTTTATTTTATTTTTAAATTAATTCGCTAATCTATCTATCTATATCTATACTATATTTTGTACTATATTAAAAGTGTAAAAGTCCTTAATAATGTTAATTGAATTTTTTGCCCTTCACTAAAAGACTTCGCTTTAGACAAAATCATCTTTTCACCATTATTTTTAATTAGTATATCATTATTTTAATAATATTTAATATTAAATATAATGAATATAATAAAAATTTAAATAGAGGAGGTTGTCTTATTAAAGTTAAATTTATACATGAAGAATCTTTTTGTTTGAAAAATGATCTCCTATAAAATAGGAAAAAAAAGGTTTTTTTTTTAAAAAAAGAACACCTTAAAAAAGAGAGTTAAAAAAAAAGATTTGATTAAAAAAATAAAAAAACTTCTCATATAATAAGCAAAAAAGAGATTTGAAAAACCATCTCCCACGACCCAAAAAAAAAAAGTAAAAAGACAAAAGAGAACACGTTAAAAAAGGCATTAGATTAAAGATAATTTAATTTTCCTTAATTATTCTCTTAATATTTCTATAATTAATTAGTTTATCAATTTTTTCTCTTTTTCCTTTATGACTCTACTATTCACTGTGAATCCTAATTATATAACGAAAGGTTTCATAAGTATTATTTCCTATCCTTTTTAATTTATGACTTCTCTACTTTTTAAAAACATTTCAATTTCAATTTTTGATTCATCAATGATTAACAATCAACAATTCGGCGTGTACTTTTTTATTTTACAATTGCAATCAATTTTTTTCTTGCTTTAATTGATTCATTCATCCCCTTCATCAATGGATCTTATTTTACACTTTTTCCTGAACTTCAATTTGATTCTCAAATTTACTTATATTACACACTCATATTTTTCATATTCTTTTCCCTTTCTTTTTCACTTTTTGAATTTGAAAAATATAATATTAATTGTAATGCTAGCTTAACTTGCTTGAAAATAATATTAATTGTTGTGTTACCTTAACTTGCTTCATTCAGATTATATTATGCCCTTAGTCTAGTTATTTGACTCTAATTAATTTTCGCTATTTAAAATTTTCTCTTATTTTATAACTAACATCTCACTCTATTCACAAGTTTCATTTATTCAGGTCAAATAACATCAACATCTCAAGTGAGGTGATACTTCTTTGTTTTAGACAAAATTGTCTTTTCACTATTTTTAAAATTTATTATTTAGTTTTTTGTAATTTAGTTTTTAGATTCGCTTTTGGATTAAAATTATTTTATATTTAGAATTCACTTTTGATTTGAGACTATTCTATGTAAATAATTAATAAAAATTTTGACTATCAAATACTTTGTTAATAAAAGTATATG
>JAABOM020000103.1:17087340-17102785 GCA_011800125.2 Solanum clarkiae
ATATCTTTGTGGAAGAGAAAAAAAAAAAATCACCATATATATATATATATATATATATATATATATATATATATATATGCGCAAGAATTGGGCTTCCAAAATCATCAAGAACAAGAATCTACATTATATCAACTAACTTGTGAAATAATTCAAATGTAGTATTGTTTTGTCATAAAAAATTAAAATGGTGTTCAGGTTTGTTGTAAATCATAAAGCATGGTATATTCATAAATAGATTCAAAACAAAAGCAAATAACTACTGATAATAAACAAGAACATGAAATTAAGACCAATTTTGCGAGATCAACTTATAACTCTAGATCCTGACCGATCCGATCGAATCAAAGAAAATTTTCTTGCATAAACATATTGAGCATGTCTTGTTCGAAAGACAAACCGTAAACATCTTCACCTAAATTCTTTATATCTTCAATGATTAAAATTGTCATTTCACCCAACTTTTTATATCGTTCTTCATTTTGATAACGAGTGGAAGGAGCTTTTTCCTCCAAACATAAATAACTCTGCCAAAATTCATAATCATTTCTAAAATTCAACAACACTTGTTCAGTAGTAGCAGCCTTTTGAAAATTAATAACTGGCACTTGCGGATTCTTCAATGACAGCACATCGACACAAGCACTTTTTGGTGAATTCATTGAAAAAAAATTAGTCTTGGAAAGCGAATGAAATTGCACATCGCCTATTAAAAAGCCTAATAAATTTATTATCATTTTAGTTTTTCAAAATTATAAGGAAATAAGATTCTAATTTTTGACTCGATTTACTTACTAAAGTCTAAAGCATGTTGATCATCATTTGTTCATATATGATATCTTTGATTTGGATCACGATGCTCTTATTTTTAGATAAACACTCCTAGTAAACATTCCTATCCTTAAATTATTATTGGTTTTAAAAAAGTAATTTATTCATTACCCAATTATAATTTTTAAATGGATTTAATATTAAATTTTAGTATCAAAATTGGATAAAAGCATTTTTTTTTTACATTACAAGTTTATATTTAAAATTTTGTATTTGTATAAGTCAACCAATTTTGCTTGTATTAGAAAACATTTTCCCTTCGAATTCATTGTTCACATTTCCAGCTACGTATTGAAGCATTATGTTTATGTAGTCATTCTTGAATTTGTTCCATAACTTCAATGGTTAAAACTTAAAACAATTCCATTTTTTCTTTAATCCTGCGTATAATTTTTTTTTTATCTCCTTCATTTTAGGAAAGAAAACAGCATAGCAAAAACAAATTTACTGCTTCTCTAGTATTTAGTTTATAGATTAACAATTAGCATAACATTTGATATTGCACAAAAAGTTGTCATTGCTCCAAATATATTTATATTTATATATGTTCTTCGAAAATACACAATAAAATTTAATTATTAATTTTCTTTAAAGTAATACTTAACTTATTTCATGCTTCAGATTCATAAATTTATCGACTAAATATGCACGTAAAAACTTATAAACTTTTCACAAAAGGTTTTGTACAAATATTATGACGGGAAAATACAAAATTGTTGACAAGTGTGCCAAAATTTACATGTGTATCCTTCAAACTTCAAACTATACACAAGTTTCATCCTAGTTTTATATATATTTTTTGGGTCAGTGACCCGTTTTATTAAATCTCAAATGCAGAAATATGATGGGCTAAAGCCCAATACACTTTGACCCGGTCCAGAAAACTGATAGGTCGGTTCTTATCCCTTAAGAACCGCCTTAATACATTTAGACAAATCCTAAGTTTCCTAAACACGCTTCCCTCTATTTCGCTTTTGTATCTCCGCCACTTCCAATGTGGAAACCAAACCTTCCATTCCTTATTTTAGTTTTATATTGCTAAATTGTTCACAATTTTTTTTTTTTTTGAATTAACAAGACTTCCATGTGTTATTGATTGACTTTTAATTTTGTGAATTTAATTATTTAAAGTGAAAAATAATTTGTGAAAATCAAATATGTAAATCATTATTAAATAGTAATGAATTTGAATCACCCACTAATATTAATCAATGACATAAATGATTCTCATAAGTTTGGTGACAGAGATAATCTTCTTTGAACTATTTTTTAAAATAAATTAAAAAAATAATATTTTCATTTGAAAGCAATGAAAGACGAGAAGTGATTTCTGAACCTTGATTGGTACTCTAAATAAGAGGGAAAACTAAATTAGTGGAAGTTTTATTGCTATTCCAAATAATGACACCATCATGCACTTTGATAATAATATTTAATATTTAATATTAAAATACACTTATACAGCAACAATAACTATTAAAATTTGTGGAATACAAAATTGACCTCTCAACCGTAGGAGGGAAGTATGGTTATAAAAGAGAATATTTTCTTCTTAAAATGGCAACTAAAAACAAAATTAGATTCAGTTAAAAATGTCAGAAAAATAGTAAAGCTGAAACAAAATTTGCGGTTCCAACATAGAAAACAAAAGAAAAAATCAAGATGACCCAAATTTCTTCATATTTCACAAACCTTTCTAATTTTCCTTGGGAATATTGATAAAGGTATGAATTTGAAAATCTTGAACTGAAAATTTCTTATAAAAAGAAGTAGGAATCTTGATTTTTTCATTGTGAATCATATGGGTATTTCCTGAAACTTGATTTCAAAGCCCCCCTTTTACTCCACTCGGAATTATCATTTTTTATGGCCAATCTTGATTTTGGGATGCGTTGAAACTTGATTTCAAAGCCTCTTTTTACTCCATTCTCAAAAAAGATTGAATCTTTTACATAATCAAGAATTGGAATTCTCATTTTTGTATGCCAATCTTGAATTGTTTTCTTTTCATGGGTAACAGTTTCTGAAGGTCCCCTTTTTGCTGAACTGTTGAGGAAGATAGGAAGCTGTTTGAATTTTTGATAATTGGAAGTATACATTTTCATAATAATCAGAAGAAAATGGGGGTGGATTATTATAACGTGTTGAACGTTGGGAAGACAGCGACGGATGATGATTTAAAGAAGGCTTACAGAAAATTGGCAATGAAATGGCATCCTGATAAGAATCCAAACAACAAGAAGGAAGCTGAGGCTCAATTCAAGCAAATATCTGAGGCCTACGAGGTTTGTGGCACTTACCTTTTCTATAGATATAATCATAATAATGCAGATAAACTTGAGTTATTGATCTGAAGACTTTGGTGGTTAGATTCTTGGTGCAGACAAGGCTGGTTTTTGATTGATTCTGTTTTTTTCTTTGGTGTAACGTGTAACGGCTTTTCTGTTATAAACCTTTTGAAGTTTTGATCTTCGTCAATGTTTTGTGCTAAATTTGTGATAAGAATGTGGAAGTTTAAGGAAAAATCTTGGAAGTTCACTTTGCGAAAACTATGACACTGAAGATCCTAGTCAGACAGATCAACCATTATTTCGTTTTACTGTCCTTCAATTGTTGTATAATTGAAAGCTCTTTCTTTGTTATCAGATGGTCTGGCCTTGGTTTTAACAAACAGGTTTAACTCTAGTTGTTGTCGAATCAATTGCTGTCCTTACTTTCTAAACAAAAATAGAACAGATTTTGTTTACTTGGTATTTTGGGACGAGGGTTCCAAGGAAACAACCTCTCTACCTCTATGAGGTAGGGTAAGGTTTGCGTACATTCTACCCTCCCCAGACTCCTCTTGTGGGATTTCACTGGGTATGTTGTTGTTGTTGTTTAGTATTTTGTCTCTATGATCTTTGTCATCTGTTGTAATCGACTCATTTAACCAATAGTGAATCGATATCATGTACAGAAGAATGAATAAGATCATAGCGCGCGTCTTACTATCAAATTTTACTCCTTTCAGATTCTAAGTGATCCTGATAAAAGACAAGTCTTTGATCAGCATGGTGAAGAAGGACTAAAGGAGATGCCGTCACCTGGATATAGCAGTAATCCTCGAAACGCTGAGGACATTTTTGCAGAGTTTTTTGGGAGCAGCCCCTTTGGATTTGGGTCAACTGGAGTTAGGTCCACGAGATTCTCATCAGAAGGAAGTGGTTTCGCGGGATTTGGTGAGAATATTTTCAGGACATCTAGTGATGGAAATTGTGCTAATATGCCAAAGAAACCGCCACCAGTGGAGAGTAAATTGCCTTGCAGCCTTGAGGATCTTTACGCTGGATCGACGAGGAAAATGAAGATATCTAGAACTGTAGTCGGTACAAATGGGTAAAAAACACTCATCTTTTTGCTCAACAAGTGATCCGTTTCTCTTTCTCTAATACGAGAGTTGTTATTGCAGGCGGTTAGTGACAGAGTCAGAAATTTTAACTATAGATGTAAAACCTGGCTGGAAAAAAGGTACAAAAATAACATTTCCAGACAAAGGGAATGAGCAGTTGAACCAGCTTCCAGCAGACCTCGTGTTTGTAATAGACGAGAAGCCCCATGACGTTTACAAGAGAGATGGAAATGACCTTATGATTGACTATAAAGTAACATTAGCAGAGGCAATAGGAGGAACAACTGTCAAACTCACAACGTTAGATGGTCGTGCATTGACGATTCCAGTGAATGAAATCATAAGACCTGGTTATGAAGTTGTAATTGCAAAAGAAGGCATGCCAGTCACAAGGGAACCTGGCAATAGGGGTGATTTAAAGATCAAGTTTGATGTTAAATTTCCTACAAAATTGACAGCTGATCAACGAGCAGCCCTCAAACGCGCTCTAGGGGGCTGAGAACGTTCGGAATCACATTAGAAATATAGAGTGACTGATTCATTCATTTGTAAAAGAGTTTGATCCATTGGGACAATGATATAGTAATCCTTTTTTTTTAGGTGAGTTATGTCAATTGTAAGTTTGTAAATTGATATAGAACGTTAGGATATTGAGACTTGGAGTCTTATTACTTAAAATTGGCAGTCTATTATGAGACCGTTTACACTATTTTAGCATCTTTCTTCACTTTTCATATGCATTAATGGGCTTTGGGCGGGTGAGTAGGCGTGGGGCCATCAAAAACAAGAAGCTATATTAACAAAATAGGTACGGTAAGTGTTTCTTCATATTCTTTTTAGTCCATGCAAAAAGAATGTCATGTTATTAGGATTAGAAAATAAGTTAAGTTTAAAATTCATCTTTTATCTTTAATAAAATAATTTTCAACCACACAAATATCTATGGATGATTTTAGATCACAAAATTTAAAAATCTTCCTTCTCTTAAACACCGTACCAAATCAAATTATGCCATATAAAAATGAGAAATTGACAGTAATACTTTGCTAGGAAACACTTTGCGTTTGACCTATAAATTAGCAATTATTATTTGACCAAACACCTCATTTTTTTATTTTAGAAGTTTTACCAAATAGGATGTTAGTAAGAGAAAATGGTTAATGCTCCATCTGTTTACTTTTTCTTATCACTATTTCACTTCTCGAAGTCAACTTGACTAAAGGTCAGAGAACTAAATTTAATACGTAAAATCTAAAATTTAAAAATGTTATAAGTCATCATCCTTTTCATATTAATATGATGAAAAAATAAATCTTAAAATTCATATCATTAACTTCAAACTCTCAGATCCAACTTCCAAGGAGTTTCGCAGCTAACATAATAAGCCACCACGGAAACAACACATTTGAAAGACGGAAATGACCAGACGAGATCAGATGATCTCTTGCCTTTGTGCCCAAAAGTACAAAATAAACTCTTGTTTACAGAGTCTTCTTCAAATAAAGGCTAAGATACCTAGTCTAAAAGGCAAACATAACAAAACTTAAGAATTTACATCATATGGCTAATCACTTAACTATAAAAAAGGAAAAAAACTTCAGAATCCCCTACCCCTACCCCTCGATGGATCCCTTCTCCAATCAACTTGATATTGCCCCATAATTTGTGGCCTGTTTGGTATACCATTATTAATTGGCGGTTGCATAGGCAAACCCATAGGTGTTGCCAATGGCCTCTGATGAGCCAAGTGCTGCGGAAAACTATGGCCTAAAGGGGGGTATGAAGGACGCTGCAGGGGTGGAGGGGCCTGTGGCCGCCACTCAGGGATGTCATCATCATCGTCATTCCATGATGACGTTCCATGACCAACACTGGTAGCTCCACTTTGTCCATACTTTTGTATAAGTTGTCTCATTTGGTCTACAGGTCGAGAAGGTGGTGGTGGTTGGTTATATGGGGCCATTCTTGACCCATGGGGCATGTTTTGAGATGGGGGCCTAGGCCTAGAAGCATTTATGTTGCCAGAAAAATTAAACTCAGGCAAATCATCATCATCGCGACCTGCCTTGGGACCAAACCCAGGGGGAATATCATCGTCATCATCCATTCCAGGATCATGTTTCAAAGACATGGACATGGGCATCGAAGAATTTACATTAACATTTCCAGCTTTTTCGCGCTGTCCTCTAGGAATCATCTGTTGTTTTTTCAGGGGGTGTTGTTTATGGTGTGAAGACGAGTTAGGTGATATTATATGAAGTTTTCTCCATACAACTACGCCAATTAGACCATTTTCTGTAGAATCATATAACTCTCTAGGGTCTTTGGAAAGGTGTTTGCTTATCATATCAAGTATGTGCGGTGGACACAGATATAGTTCCACTCCTGGAGCTGGCTCCGCGAACCCCAACCTCTCATCTGAAGCATATGAAAGCACAGCCTACAACGATTATCAAAAACCCGGTAAATAAAACATAAACTAACTGATAAGAAAAGGGATTAAAGTAAGATTGGTACCTCAGATAGGTTTGCCCGTGCACTCTCAGATGACTTATCCTTCAGAACAAATTGGACGACCTGCATATGCAAATATAATTAGCAAAACGTATTTGAAGATTTTTTGTAATTTATGCCACCAACTACAACTTTCAAGACGTGAGAGTAGAATCATTGCATCATTTGATTCAACATCCACTAAGGTTTAAGATGATGGCTAAGCCAAATGAGTCGGAAAATCGCATCTTCACGCAGACTAAATACTTGTTATCAAAAGCTAAATACCGTGTAAAGTTGAGTGCTATGTTGATTTTATCTTAAACATTAAAGTTGAGAGAAGCCTAGTTTGAGGGCATTAGAGAAAATCTATAGTGCCTCACAGGGCAAAGATAATTATTCAACTCATGACATTTCCATCCACGGCGCAACCCAAAATGCAGATCATCCAGTAAAGTTGAAAGAGTAGAAAGGGCATATGCTCAAACCATTCAGCAACCATATATTGCATATCTCTGTATTCCCAATAACTGGAACATACATTCTTGATTTGACAACACAAGACATCAAAAATAACAAAAAACTACACACTATCTGCGATAATCTGCAACCTGAAGTATGGCAGAAAAGACCAACTATGACAAAGGAAGGGGAACCATAATATACCATGACTGCACGACTTCGTGACATAGGAAGCTCTTGAAGAAATTTCTCAAACGCATCAAGTCGAACTCTACCCTTGATCTCAAGAGAGCCTGGCCACTCGTTAGTTGGTGTCTTTTCACCACTGAAACAGCAGATAATAGAAGAAGAAATGATAGTTTCGTGAGCACCACTTGCAAAGCTTTAATCAACAAGTGCAATTTAAATGTTCTAGAAGCAAATATACACAGAGCAATTAAGGAAATCGCCTCCAGACTGGATAATACACAGAAAATCCACTCAGGAAATTTAATGCAAAGCACTAAACAAAAAATAAAGGAAAACCAATCCAAAGCATACAAGATGCTTTTAAATTGCAGTCGCAATCCATTCGTCTGGCAGAGAATTTTCAAAAACTTCAATTATCAAGAGGAACGAGAAAAATATCATGGTACTAAAACTCTCAGAAAAACAGTATGAAAGAAAAGACCTGTAGAGACTCAAAAGTGACTACAGTGAGCTAAAATATACAAGAGACAAATAAATAGTAATTGCTCAAGAAAGGGTCTACTGAGCTATTTTAGAGAACAGGCATACCTTCTAAACAAACCAAAGACTGTCACCAAGGACGAAATAGTAAGCTGCAGTTTCCCCTCCCAGATATATGGAACTCTAGAAACACTAGCACGTGGTTCTGCCATCTTGATAGGGCTCTCAACAGATTTAAGAGGTACATCACCAGAACTAGTTTCTTTCTTTACTACAGGGCTCCCCGTAGATACCAGAGACTCCTTTTGTTCAACGTGATTCTTGTCCCCTTCAATAGATTTGCCTTCAGAAGCAACAGCAGGGTATTTAGCGGCTAGACCAGACCCCACAGCTTTGTTAGGGTCCTCGGAGCTTTCTTTATCGGGAAGAGGTGCAGAATGATTGTTTTCAACAGGCAGGTTTTCAAAAGGAGGTTCGGAATGGAGTGATTCCATGAATTCATCCAAGGAAACAATAGGAGGAAGAAATTCAGCATCCTTGAATTCTTCTACAACCATCCCCTGCATCAAATCAGCCCCATCAGCTGGAATTACCAAGCTATCTTTCACATCTTGCTTTTCTGAGCCATTATGGTGGCTGGTAAGATTTTCTTTACTTCCTATCTCATCCGTACCAGAAGCAGCAGAGTTTCTACCCCTCTCTATCTTCGGCATAAACTGTGAGACATTTGAACCTGCAGATATCTCAGCTGCAATATTATTATCATCCCGTTCGAAATCAACCTGATATTCACCCTTGTGAGTTTTCTTAACCAGGCGTCTCATGTCAATTTCATTATCAGGTAAAACAACCATTTGAGCAAGTTCCTCGGCTTTTGCCACCCGCCACTCAGACAGCTCCTTTGAAGCAAGTTCTTCAGCAGTCATTGAACATAACTTATCGGGGGGTATCTCACCTGACATCACTCGCTCTCTCAGTTCAGGATTACTGCGATCTTTTAGGTTGAAGAGAAGAGACCTGCCCCTCTCTTTATATTTTTTGTTCACACCTCCAAATAATTTAAAAAGTTCCGCCTCAATTTGCAAAGCTAAATCTTCAGGAGATAATTTAGCATGCTCACCGTTATCTTCAACCACACCTTCATCAAACAAATTGGCCTTTTCAGCATCCTGGAGGAAATCAGTTTCTCTTAACTGCATATCTAGATCCATTGCCCAAGTGAGACCATTCCCTTGCAAGAGTTCATCTTTGACAAAGAAATTATCACTAAATGGAACATCATCCACATGCAAATCAACTTCACTAGAGCAAGGTACAGAGTTTCCCATGCTTACATCATCATGAAGCCCAAGAGATGAACTATGACCATCATTATTTCTATCAACATGAAAAGCGCCAGCTGATGGAAGTACATCGCCAGAGTTTTCAGTTACATGTGACACGGAGGTTTGAGGTAGACCTTCATTAGCAGTTGTCAGAGTTGCATCCAGTTGTGAAGGCTGAGAACCCACTGCTTCACTATGATCCTTCGAAGCTGGATTCTGGCATGCCATAGACAGAGCTGAAGCAAGTGATTCTCTCATTTTGGACCTAACTGCATCAGAGGACTCAGACTGAGCCTTGGAGATCGGCTCAACTTGAATTGTACGTCCTTTTGGAGTCTGTGACCGCTGGGGGGCAGTTCTATTGGATATGGATTCATTTCGGGTCATTTTCTTGCCTGACGCATGAATACTAGTCGAACCTCTGGAAGTTAACTTTGACTGTTGCTGTCCAGGTTTCTTAATAGCAGAAGACTGCTGCACAAAACCTGGAGAGGCGGAAGCTCCCTGTGCAGTCCGCTTATTCTGCATTGATGACACCTGAGTTGTAGAACCATGCGGCATTGATTCCACCTCAGCCTTCCGTTTGGTGAGAAATGATGATTTCTGCACACCTGGACTATTTGCCACATATCTGTCTCCTCTGATCTCCTGATGTGACAACAGGAGGTGCTGGGGGTTCATTCTGGGTCCCATCGGCCCCAACTGATTCACAGGAATTGAAGTATCAAAACTGTTGGATGAAGGCTCATTTGACCAAACAAACTGCTGTGATGCAGAAACATTTGGCATGTGACCAACAATACTTGTCTGCATATGTGCTATAGAGTCGGTATTATTGGAAACATGGTCCCTTTGAATGAGCTGACCATCAGGTGGTCCTGAAAATTGCTGAGAAACAAGATCACTGGACATGACACAGACGAGTGCATACAAGGCCAAAATTGTGAAAAGAATCCCTGCACTTCTGAATAAAGACACTATGTTATTTGCAACATCATCTTTCTCCAGATCTAATATATATTCAATAGCACAACAAGATCTCTGCACACAGAGAAGCAGCAAGAATAATAATGAATCCCTTTCGAAAGTAAAGAAGCCCCACATATCAAAACTGTGAAAAAAAAAACATAAAGTAAAACCCCTCAAAAGAAGAAATAGAAATATGATTCACATCGTCAGAAAGGGTAGGCACACCAATGACCACATCTTCATTAGACAAACACCATAAACTAATATATGTACACAGCCTGGCACAGATGACATTTAAGCAATTAAACTCTTGTGTTGTGTCTCAGTCAGAAAAGAAAGCGTTGGCACCAGGTGCACTGCATAATATATGATTAATTAATGTAAAAAAATATGTACTAGATATGTATATGACACTACTTGAGTCATCATATGAGGTGCCACACCACTTGGTGTCCAAAAAATGAAGTAACCACATATACAAAAACCATTTTTTCTTAGTACACTAATATTTTCATTTGAGGAGACGGCAGCACCCCATGATTTCTAAGAATTAGAGCTTTTAGCAGCCGTGGGGACTTCACAAATTCTATGCGAAACTCCATGACAGGCATATCCAACATTAGCCAAAGTGCCAAACACAGTCTCAAACAGTGTCATCAAAGGCAAAAAGCGCAAAAAAGCTCTAAGGTCTGTTGGGGCTTTACGCGCAAAACACAAATAAAGCGTGGACTTTAGTGAAAAAAGATGCAAAGGGTAAAAAAATTTACAAATATATGGTTAGTCCAAGACTAATAATTATAAACATGGATGAAAAATCTATGACCAAAGAAATTGAAAATAATTATGGTAAATTGAAATATCAATTGTTTAGTGTTGCTTCTCCAGAAGAGGCTCATTGACAAGGAAAGGTTTGCCTTAGAACCTTCGTAACGACACTGAAGCACACATAAAGCGAGGCGAAGCGCCTAACACATTTCGAGCCTTGCTTCAGGGCTCAAGCACACTTAAAGCACGCCTTTGACTACACTGGTCTCAAAGGACACAACAGTGAGCGCCAGACGAAGTGAAGTCCACAAGTTAAAAGAGCATCACCTTGGAAGGATAAAGAAAAAGAATCTCAGATTAATTCTTCCAGAAATTTAAAAAAATTATGCTGCAGAAAGAAAAGATGCAGGGCAAAAATCAGTAGCAGCAATTTTACAACCTTTAAGAGGTCAAGCCCCGCCTACACAGGAAAAATGTTCAAGGATCTGACATCCAAAAGGCTTAATGTTCTACAACAGCTATCTAGCACACTAATGAATTATTTCACACTCCACTATGACAGCTCCATCTGAGATTTATTCACACATTTCTCTAGACATATTTAAATTATTATTTTTTTGAAACTGGTAACTTTTCTCTACACATAGGTAAAATACTTAACATTTGGATATTCTTAAACATCAAAAGTTATTTGAATAAGGAATTCAGGAATCGCCTTGCAAGAGCTGATGTCAATCTAACCAGACAAAATGAGCAAACATAGTTGATAATCTCCATAAATAGCAGAGAGACATGCCAAGGAATACATCTAAAGAAAGATCACTCCAATAAAAACACAATTATCCACAGAATTGATAAAGAACTCCAAAAGACAAGTCGCAAGCTTTCAAGCTACACACATCCAGTCCCAGAAACAAGAACTTTACATACCCAACCCACAATCTTCAAAACATCTCTTACCAAAACCCTAGTTTCTAATCTTTCAAGGAGAACCAAGATCCTGTAACTACCAATTCAGAAACAGCACATGCAGGGGGGGGAAATTAGATAAACTATATCACAGGTCAGATAAATCAGTAACAGCACTTGCAGAGCTACAAAAGTGAAAAACCCCCAATTCTCCCCAACCACCCACCCCACCAAAAAAAAATTAGACCTAGTTTAAATTGGGCGAAAAGAACGTAAGAGGACTTCCAGAATCAAAAGTTCACCAGCTACCAATCCCAGACGAGACTCAATCAACAAACCCAATTTGGAAAAAATCAATCTTTCCACAAAACTTAAATTCAATCCCTTAAAAGTATCGTAAAAAACATAAGCCTGAACAGAAAAAAATTAAAAAAAGAATCACAAGATGGGTCAGATGATAAGTACCTAAAATCAGAAAGAGATTGGAGTGAAATAGCTAGAAACACCGCAAGCTGAGCTGCATGTATACGTTTTCTAGAGAGAAGAAGAAGAGAGAATTGAGAGCTGAGCTGAGGCTAAGCTTTATCTTGTTTTTATTGGGAAGATGAAAAAAGCCCTAGAAATTATCCACATACCCACTCATTGGGCCTGCTATTTGTCCTCATCTATGGCCCTATAACACAAATAGTCAAAATTATGAAAACAAAAAAAAAAAATTATATTATATTTTTATTTTATGAAAATTTATATATCGTAAATTATTAAAAATTCTTATACAATTTTGAGTAAATTATAAGTAATACACAATATATTAAAATTTTCTAGAACATATCTAGTCTAGTAATAAATAAAAAGATCAATTGATCAGTAATAATTGGTTTTTTTTATACTATTCTTTCAAGTAATATGAATAATTTTTTCATGCTAAGCGTGAAATTTTTTAATAATAATAATAAATTTTTTTTACAAAATAAAAATTTAAATGTCAAGTTAAAATTTTAACAAATAAAAAAAAATTCTAATCATATTTTTGAAGAATTCAAAATTTAAAATTATTATCTCAAATTATATGTCCAAACATTAATTTGAAATTATTATTAAAAAATTATGATTCTAAATTACACAAATAAAGTTATCATTATTTTTTCATGTGAAGTATCGAATTGATGAATTTTTCTTTCTCTTAGATTTTCATCTATTCTTAACATTGACTTTATCCACAATTCAATATATGAAATGTTTAATCTTTTTTTTTTTTAATCCAAACATTACTATAATTACATCAAAAATATAACTTCGCTTTTCGAACTATTCATTACATTTCTAAAGTTTTATATCTCTTCAATGAAATAATAACATGAATTTTCACAAGAATGATAAAAAATTAGATTCAAATAGCAATATATAAAGAATTAACAAATTAAAGATAATTATAAGAGGGAGTTTAGCTGCTTTAGTAGGCAGCAGGTCGATATACCTACTTGAGTAACTTGAAGTTTTATGTTTCTTCTAGTTTAATTTATTTATCTTATTTTTAATATTTTATATATTTAAAAATTACGTAAAAAATATTACTAATCATGATAATTGACAACATAAATAATTTTAGGGAAAAAATGCATGAGTACCCCCTCCCCCAAACTATAACCAAAATTTCAGAGGCACACTTAAACTTTAATTTAGTCTTATTACCCTCCTAAACTTATTTTTTCCGTAATTAAATACCCCTTATTTGCCTATGTGGCATGTGGGGTCCACGCGTGTATTTAGAATAAAAACTTAGGCATTTGGTTAAGGATAAATAAGGTGCATTAAATTATGAAAAAAATAGGTTCAGGGGGTAATAGGACCAAATAAAAATTTAAGTGTTTCTCTGGAATTTCGGTTATTGTCTGGGAGAGTATTTGTGCATTTTAAATTATAATTTTTAATAACTCAAAATATTTATCTAAAGTTTTCTTATAAAAAGGTAACACACAAGCTTAAAAATAATAATTATTTTATATCTCCAAATTTTATTATATAATCTGATTTATTAGTTTTAGGGATATGTTCGAGCTAAAAAAAATGTCAGAATGTATTTTTAGATTTAAAAAATTAGCGAAGAAAATTTGAGAGTGCTATGTCACCACCTGCGACTTGACTTCAAGTAAGAAATTCGGATCTACTAGTTCTTTTTCTTTCAAAACATAATGAAATTGCTTATATTGCATACATATATAACGAATTAAAAATAATACTCATTTTTTTGATTGAGCAATGTTGTGCAATATTTGTGCAAAGTGTGTTCATGCAAGGGGGCCAAATCCTTGATATATTTTTACATCAGCTATATTCATTTAGATAATTTTTTTATTTTATTATAAAGATCATTTAAAATATTAACTTGTTAACATTAATAACCAAAATCCCAGAGACATACTTTAACTTTTACTTGGTCCTATTACCCTCCCCCTGCCAAAATTATTTTTTTCATAATTTATGCTCCTTATTTGCCTACACGACATGTGGGGTCTGATGTATACTACACATAATATAATTTAGCTGGTAGACGTGTTTAGCAGACAAATAAGAGGTGTTTAATTACGAAAAAAATAAGTCCAGGGGGATAATAGGACCAAGTTAAAGTTTAAGTGTGTCTGGGATTTTGGTTATAGTCTGGTGGGGGCAGGGTGTCACGACCCAACCCAGGGACCGTGATTAGTGCTGACTAGGCACCCAGTCAAACACTAAACCGGATTTCCAACTATAATAGCTAAGGGATCTATCAAAATTTCGGCAGAGTTTCCTCTGTTTTACTGACTAACTAAACCTGAACACAGCAACTCCAGCATACAGCAGACATCTATACACATACATATGCGGGCCGACAAGGTCACCGCTATGGTAGAACCGCCCAACAAATGTATCATACATACGTAGTCTTACCCCATACAATATCCCACACCCACAAATATCCACAGAGCTCTATATATACGAATTGAATCATAGGACGGGACAGGGCCCCGTCATACCCTCGAATATACATAAATGCCAAATACAAAAAATAAGTGTATATGTATATACCAAAAATCTTCTCTTGAGGCAAAGGGAGTACTTCAACGATAGACAGAGATCCTAAGAAGGTGTCTCTCTAGCTAGTGCGTCAGTACCTGTGGGCATGAAACACAGCCCCTGAAGGAAGGGGGTTAGTACGAAATACGTACCGAATATGTAAAGTGGAAAGTACGAAATACAAATGAGAGTAAAAATCCCAAATAAATAAAAAAAATATATGAGTCAAACCTGCATGCAAACATCAAAAGAATTCTTTATTTAAAATATCAAAGTAATGCATATCGGATGGGAATGATGTTGACCTCCAAACTCGCGCCATACAACCGCATAACAAGAGAAGTTTCAAATTCCCAAAATCTCCAACACAAGTCTCAACTGTAGCATAAGTGAGCCGAGGCGAAGGGGCAAAGCACTCACGTCATAGGGTAGGTGAGCCAAGGCAAATGGGCCAAAGCACTCACGTACCATAATGTGTAGAGGTCATCATGCCCGATAAGTGAGCTGAGGCAAAGGGGCCAAAGCACTCACGTGAGCCGGGGCAAAGGGGCCCAGCACCCACACGTCATGATGCCAACATATC
>JAABOM020000103.1:17116532-17136588 GCA_011800125.2 Solanum clarkiae
TTTGCTATAAATATTTATTTTTATAACTCAAATTTAATTACTTAATTCAATTGTTACTCTCAATATCTATAACTCTCATGTTTTTCATATTCATAACCTCTAAATATTTACTTTCAAACTTTAAATATCTTTTGATATTCCTTGACTTATCTATATATATTCATCTTTTTATTTCATGAGACCCCAACCCAAGGCTATCCTTTTCATTCTATGGTTAAATAGTGAAGAGCTTGTACTATTTGATTCATGCTTTAGCTTGAATTGGTGAAGATGACTCTTGAATTTTGATTGGTTATGGGATAAGGTGTCAACAAGAGCTCCAAAAATTATACACTAATTTTGCATTTTTTTCATCTATATTGTTATGATTAAAGTCTTAAGAAGTCTGTGTATGTTGTATTGTTCCTTCTCTATTTATTTTTATATGTTATCTCTATTAGACATCTTTGATTTTATTTTCTATGGATTTCTAATTGTTGTAAGTCTATATTTTTATTGTGTTTAAATTGGCCATTCTGACTTTTCTGGAAGTTTGGTAACTACTAATGAAAGTTCAAAATTTATTGCCGATTGATTAAAAAGAATTAATTTTAAGCATCAAAATATGTCCCTCAATTATTATTTCTTATCATACTTTTAAAGATTAATTTGCAAGTGTTGTATTTTATTACTTATTCCACACATAATTCTGTAAAAGTTTAATCAAAAATAATATAGAATACACGCGCAACACATGTGTCAAGAGATTAGTATATAAATACACACAAAGTTGGGTGATTTGAACACAAGTCAATGATGGAATTTTGAGATTCTTTGAGTGGATCAATAAATGAGTGTTTGAAATAGAGATTTAATAACAAATAATCCACACTTGCACGATTTTAACGATAAAAACTATTAAGTTTGATGTACCACCTCCGCACAAGTATTTCAAGCTTAAAGTTAAAGAACTAAAGTGTTCTTGGTGAAGAAGAGGAGTTGGAGAATGTGAATGTAACGATGAACGAGTAAAAAATGTTAGGTTCAATGTAATGGGTAAATAGATAATGGTACATTTTTTAAATATTGGTGCATTGAAAATTGTGAAAGTTGAATTGTAAATGAAGTCATTTCATTCATGAACATTCATGCAATCTTTCATATTTTGGTGCAACCTTTTGTCTACTATACATGAATCATTATACCATCCTATTGGCTGTAAAATCTGAATCCTTCTCAGATATTGGTATAATTTTACAACTTAAGAACTTGACAACTTAAGAGAACTTTTGGTAGAAAAGTTTAAGACAAGTTTCAAGAACGAAAAGTGTTGTTTTGAAAAATTCAAGTGTGATTATAAGCCATTGAGTGGTTCGCTGGAGAACAAATTTGAGGTACCACTATTTATCTGCCATGAGTCATTTTATCCTGGGAGGATATATTCCATAACCTCGGGTAATTGAGGGGAATAATTTCCTTAAGGAAACTCTGTGAATTCAGAGGACTTGACTCTTCGCTCCTTTCATCTAGTCTAATATTTTTGAGATTGATTTAACTTCATATTGAATATTACGTTAATTATATGAACTTTGTATGAAGTTATTTCATCGGAAAAAATAACAATTTTACTATACAAATATCTTGATTACTTGTAGTAACAACAATCTTAACGAAATTAATTTTATTGTGTAGTTATAAATAATTTTTGGAGATTAAAACTTTTGTGGGTTTATGCTCTGTTTGAACTCGATATTGACTCAGAGAACATGAAAAGTTCGTCAGAACATCGAAGTTCATTCGGTTAACGGTTGAGAGTTATAAACTTCACCGTTAAACTAGAAACAAAGTGAAAATAAAGATCAAGTCTTTATTTGAAGTGACTAAGTGTACTTGCCTTTTTCTTTGAGCAAGATGACAAATGAAACTGAAGTCATGAATAATACGACATTGAAAGTTGTAGTAATGAATATTGCCTCGTCGAGTCCTACAGGTGTTGCACTTGCTATTACATTGACTGAAAATTTTGGGAAATTCACTGGTATGGATTTTAAGAGGTGGCAACAAAAGACGCTTTTTTATTTAACTACTTTGAATCTTCAACGATTCATCAAAGAAAGTATTCTTGTGGTAGCGGAGTCAACTCCGGAAGATGAATGCTTTATAGCTATTGAAGCTTTATATTCTGAATGGGCTTTATGATGACTTGTACAATGTGTACAGTAATATGGAAACCTCCAAAGACCTCTGGGATGCTTTAGAAAAGAAGTATAAGACAGAGGATACCGGATTGAAGAAATTCATCGTGGTAAAATTTTTGGACTACAAGATGGTTGATAACAAATATGTGATTACTCAAGTTCAGGAAATAAAAATGATTATAAATGATCTCCTCACAGAAGGTCTAGTGATTAATCAAGCCTTCCAAGTCGCTGCTATGATTGAGAAGTTACCTCCTTTATGGAAGGACTTCAAAAATTATTTAAAGCATAAGTGGAAGGAGATGTCCCTAGAAGATCCCATTGTAAGATTGAGAATTGAAGAGGAGAATAAAGCTGCTGAAAAAAGATCTCGTGGAAATTCAGCAATATTGGGAGCCAATATTGTTGAAGATGGATGGTCTAAGAAGAGAAAGACCAATTCTGCACAACAAAGCAGTCAACCTAAGAAGAAATTCAAAGGTAATTATTTTAAATGTGACTAAAATGGTCACAAGGGTGTAGATTGTAAGTCTCCAAAGAAAGCAAAGAAGAAAGATCAACCAAAGGTTGCTGAATTCGAGGACAATTTATGTGTCATGCTTTCTGAATGCAATCTTGTTGGCAACCCAAGAGAGTGATGGATAGATTTTGGTGCCACTCGATATGTATGCACCAATAAAGAACTTTTTGCATCATATGAGCCTAGTCAAGGTGATGACAAAATCTACATAGCAACTCGACAACTGCAAACATTGAAGGAATGGGCAAAGTTCTCTTGAAGATGACATCTAGCAAGGTGGTGACTCTCAAGAATGTGCTTCATATTCCTGAATTAAGAAATAACTTGGTTTCTACTTCACTTCTTACTAAAAGTGGATTCAAATGTGTATTTGTTTCTGATAAAATTATAATTAGTAAAAATGAAGTGTACGTAGGAAAGGGCTACCTTTGTGAGGGCCTATTTAAGCTTAATGTAATGGTTATTACTGATAATAAATGTTCTAGTTCTACTTACTTGATTGACTTAAGCAATTTATGGCACGAACGATTGGACATGTCAATTATAAGGCCTTGCGAAAACTGATTAGCTTAGAAGTATTGTCTAATTTAGAGTGCAATAGAACAAAATGTCAAATATGTGTGAAAGCTAAGTTTACTAAGCAATCGTATAAGTCTGTTGAAAGGAATTTCAATCCTTTAGACTTGATTCACACGGACATTTGTGATATGAAGTCAACACCAATGTGTGGTGGAAAAAAATATTTCATAACTTTTATTGATGATTGCACTAAATATTGTTATATTTATTTGCTATCAAGTAAGGATGAAACAATTGAAGCATTTAGGCAATACAAAATTGAAGTTGAAAATCAGTTGGATAAAAAAATAAAAATGATAAGAAGTGATAGGGATGGAGAATATGAATCTCCATTCGTAGAAATATGTTTGAAAAATGAAATTATCCATCAAACGACTGCCCCTTATTCACCCCAATCTAATGGGATTGCAGAAAGAAAAAATTAAATTCTGAAGGAAATGATGAATGCTTTACTTATAAATTCAGGTTTACCACAAACTTGGGGGGGGGGGGGGCTATCCTTACAACAAATCGCATACTCAATAGAGTGCCCCATAGAAAAACACAATCAATTCCATATGAAAAATAAAAAGGAAAGAAACTCAACTTGAAATATTTCAAAGTGTGGAGGTGTCTAGCAAAAGTCCAAGTTCCTATGCCGAAAAGGTTAAAAATTGGATCGAAGACTGTAGATTGTGTGTTTATTGGATATGCTAGAAACAGTAAAGCATGTCGATTTTTGATTCATAAATATGAACATCCAGATGTTCATGAAAATACGATAATTTAATCAGATAGTGCTGAATTCTTTGAACATATTTATCCGTGTAAAGCTAGATCTGACGAGTCTAGTAGAGGTTCTAAACGACCTCAAGTTGAACCAAAGAGAAATATACAGAATAGAGAAAATCCAAGGCGTAGTAAGCGTCAAAGGACTGCTACTTCCTTCGAATCAGATTTTGTTACATTTCTCATTGATAATGAGCCTCAACCCTTCTAAGAAGCAATGTGTGGATTCACCTTTTTGGAAAGAAGCTGTCAGTAATGAGATTAAATCAATCTTGAATAACCATACTATGGAGTTGGTTGATCTTCCTCCGAGAAATAAGTCTTTAGGATCAAAATGGATCCTTAAAAGGAAAATGAAGGCAGATGTACTATTGACAGGCAAGACTTGTAGTCAAAGGCTTCAAACAAAAGGAAGACCTTGATTACTTTGGTACATACTCGCCAGTGACAAGGATTACATCTATTCGGATGTTGGTAGCACTAGCAGTAGTATATGATCTTGGAATCCATCAAATGGATATAAAAATCACTTTCTTAAATGGAGAGCTGGAGGAAGAAATTTACATGGAACAACCTGAGGGTTTTGTAGTTCCTGGTAAGGAAAAGAAAGTGTGCAAACTTGTAAAGTCACTCTATGGACTGAAACAAGCACCAAAACAGTGGCATGCAAAGTTTGACCAAACCATATTGGCAAACGAATTTAAGATTAATGAGTGTGATAAATGTGTTTACATCAAAGACACTCTAAATCATAAGGTCATTGTTGTTTGTATGTTGATGATATGTTGATCATCAGTAAAGACTTGGCTAACATAAATGCTACTAAGCAAATATTTTCTAGTAAATTTGAAATGAAAAACCTTGGAGTAGCTGATATTATATTAAGAATCAAAATTCTTAAAACTCCACAAGGTTTGGCTTTGTCGCAGTATCCCTATATTGAAAAGGTACTTGACAAGTTCAAGTATTTGGATTTCAAGATTGCCAAAACTCTAATGGATGGGAGTTTTGCACTTAGAAAGAATAATGGTGAAAGAGACTCATAATTGAACTATGCGAGAGTATTGGGAAGCTTGATGTATATCATGAACTGTACACGACCGGATATAGCATGTGTTATTAGTAAGCTGAGTCGATACACGAACAATCCCAATCAAACTCACTAGATGGCAATTAAGAGAGTTTTAGGGTATCTAAAACATACTCAACACTATGGTTTGCATTATGACAAATATCTAACGGTAATTGAAAGATATAGTGATGCAAATTGGATAACTGGATCAAATGAAGTAAAATCCACAAGTGGATACATATTTACTTTAGGTGGTGGAGCAGTTTCTTGAAAATCATCGAAACAAACATTTATTGCTTGCTCCACTATGAAATCTGAATTCATCGCTTTAGATAAAAGTGGTGAAGAAGCTGAATGACTTCGGAACTTCTTAGAAGATATCTCTGTTTGGACTAAACCATTAGCACCTGTATGCATACACTGTGATAGTCAGGCTATAGGTAAGGCAGGGAGCATGATGTACAATGGTAAATCACATCATATAAGATGGAGACACAATATCATCAGAGAACTACTCTCTAGTGGAATTATCACAATTGACTGTGTAAGGTCAAAAGATAATGTGTCGGATCCACTTACAAAAGGCCTAACTAGAGAGTGAGTTGAATGGTCATCTAAGAGGATGGGTTTAAGGCCTAGGATAAGTCAATCATGATGATAACTCTACCTAGTAGACTAGAGATCCCAAGAGCTAGGTTCAAGGAGATCAAACAAAGTTGTGTTTGACGATCTAGCATTGTCAAATAATCTAACCCATTCTCATAATGAAGACAATGTTCAGTGATCAGGATAAAGTTTGTACTAAAACTTTTTAATGATTTCTAAGTTTGGCAGGTATGACCAAATAAATTCTCTACGAGAGTAAACATTTAGAAATCACCTATGTGGAAGTGAAATAGAAGTCGTTTTAAGGAGAATGTTAATAAAGGTTGATTCTCTAAGCTCTCATGAAATCAGGATGTGTGACTTATATTGTCTAGGTGTACATTCAAGTTCGACGGTTCAAAGATATCACATCTACCGATTGATCGAGTGCATCCGATATAAGTTCACTATGGAAAGTTCAAAGGGAAACCCATTTATCCCGATGCAACTAGTCTTTGTTTGTAATCACAAACGAATCCGTGTAAACTATCTTTCACGTTATAGCCATTCTCATTCATGTGTGGGATTGTTAGGTTCAATGTAATGGGTGAATAGATAATGATACATTGTATAATGATTGATGTATTGAAAATTGTGAAAGTTGCAATTATCAATGAATTCATTTCATTCATGAATATTTATTCAACCTTTCGTATATCATATATGAATCATTATACCATCCTATTGGCTATAAATATCTGAATCCTTCTCAGATATTTGGTAGAACTTTATAACTTTACAACTTAAGAACTTGAGAACTTAAGAGAACTTTTGGTAGAAAAGTCTAAGACAAGTTTCAAGAACGAAAAGTGTTGTTTCGAAAAATTCAAGTGTGATTACAAGCCATTGAGTGGTTCGCTGGATAACAAATTTGAGGCACCGCTATTTATCTGTCGTGAGTTATTTTATCGTGGGAGGATATATTCTATAACATCGGGTACTTGAGGGGAATAATTTCCTTAAGGAAACTCTGTGAATTCAGAGGACTTGACTCTTCGCTCCTTTCATCTAGTCTAATATTTATGAGAATTGATTTAACTTCTGAATATTAAATTAATTATATGAAATTTATATGAAGTTATTTCATTAGAAAAATTAACAATTCTACTACAGAATTATCTTTATTACTTATAATAACAACAAAAAATTCATGTGCACCGTATATAAAGCCAAAAAAGCCTATTTTCGCAACAACCTACCGAACAAGGACAATATTTAAAGACCAATTACAATGAGGGACACTCCGTGCAAAGCTTAGCGCTTCCTCCTTTAATAGGTCTTCATAGGTGCAAATTCAAATCAATCGGGTCTTTAATGCAACTATCGGAAACTAGAAAAAGAAGAACTCATGTTTCATTCTAAATATCAGGTCCATCAATAGCTCAATATCTTATAATTCAAATCCCCCTGAGACAGTTTATCATTTGATCTAGGCGTGTCCAGAGGATGAAATTTTTCTATTCTTTTGGCTAATTAAATATGCTTGACTAAATCAGCTATTGTCCAATACGATACTCTTTTTCAAATAAAATTAAAAAGTGCTTAAAAGTCAAAAGCATCTAAAAATAAATCAATTCAAATACTCATTAAGTCAAAATAAAAAAAATAAAAAGGAAAAACAAAGTCTAGGACGCACGTACGTTTCCCTCTTTCTTGAGAATAACTAATTTTACTTTCCCACAAATTTACAATTGGTCAAGGCTAAGTGTGGGATAAAATTTTTAGCATTGACAAAATGTAGCTTATTTTAATGGAAATTGAAACCTTCTTATCGTGACGTCTCGTTGGAGTAGGATGTATGTACCTTCCCACTATCTTTCATGCACCTGAGCAACAGTGGAAGAGATTGGGAATTTGACACAACTTTAGTGTCTATCAAATTAGTAATCTCCATCTCTAAGTCATTGAGGATTTAAGAAGATCTGTTTTCGTTATCTCTGGGTTGCAAATGTTCTGCTACCAAAAGCATGATTTATGCTGGATTGGAACCCTGCAAACCTCATGATTTTTACCCACTTAATTAGGAAATCTGATAGTTGGTGTAGATGATTCTTTTGAGTTCTTGAATTTGATTTGGAAAAGAAAAAATGAAAAAGATTATTTTATCTAACAAATGAACCCATCATTTAACATTTTCATGGACAGGACTTGACTTGTGCATTGATTTGAGGGACTTGTGTATTGGCTTGAGAATAACAAACATTAATTTTCCCTTTTTTCCTTTCCAAAGTGGAATTTGGAAATAATTAGACTGTGGAATAAAATTATTTACATCGACAAAATGAAGGTTTATTTTAATGAGTTGAAACCGTGTTACTGTACCATCTTGTTGGAATAACTGGCCCTGTATCTTTCCTCTATCTTTGGCTCCTATCCCAATCGATATGAGACTTTAACGCACATTAATAATGTACATTTGTCTTGGGTGAGATGATAAAGTTGTTGCCACGTGATCAGGAGATCATGAGATCAAGCCTAGGAAAAAGCTTCTCGCAGAAATGCAAAATAAGGCTATTTACAATAGACCCTTATAGTCGAGCCCTTCGCCGGACCCTGCTCATAGCAGGACCTTTGCAATGAACTTGCCCTGGTCTTGGGTCTCCTGAGGTTTTCACTCATTTCTTTGACAATAAGGCCACTCATTGACCATTGAACCACACCCACTTTTCGAGACCCATAAGTCATTGACCATCTGTGAAGAATTTGTGTTTCAATAAAATAAATCGAAACCATCATTAACACTCTCATCTATTAATTTTTTTTACATTTCTACTTTCTTTGGAGGGAATCACAAAAAAAAAGTACTTACCTTTTATTGTCCAAAACAGTAGAACACTTGGAAGTCTTGAATCAGTACTAACAGTAGAGGAAGACTTGAATGCGTCGTCGTAGCTTTCATTTGAAATTTGCACAGAAATACTCCCACACATACTTGAGAAACAGCCAATCTTCCTTTCATCATTCACCGTAATTCTTGACTTTGAAGATGTTCTGAGTCTATGCCGCATTTTACACGCAAGACTTCTAATGATATAGCACGATATAAAAGTATACCCCGCAACAATCTTTTCAAATCAAACTCAAAATCATTTGGCAATATATGATGATGGTTCCCAAAGCATTCTCTCTGCTCAAGTCTTTCACTCTCTTATACCTCTTTACCATTACTTTAGCGTCCCCTGAGGAAGCAGTTGCTCTCCTAAAATGGAAAGCAACTTTACAGAATCAGAATAACTCCTTATTGGCTTCATGGACACTAAGTTCTAATGCATGTAAAGACTGGTATGGGGTTAAATGCTTTAATGGTAGGGTAAACAGGTTGAATTTTACAAATGCTAGTGTCATTGGTACAATCTATGATTTTTCATTTTCATTTCTCCCTTTTCTTGAGTATCTTGCTCTTAGTATGAACAATTTCTCCGGCACCATCCCACCTGAGATTGGTAATCTCACTAATCTTGTCCATCTCCAGTTGTCCAAAAATAAGATTTCAGGCACAATCCCGCCACAAATCGGCTCACTAGCAAAGCTTCAGATTCTCAGCATATTTGACAACCATTTAAGTGGCCCTATTCCAGTAGAAATAGGTTGCCTAAAGTCTCTCACTAAGCTATCTTTGGGTACCAACTTTCTTAATGGTTCTATTCCTATTTCATTGGGGAACTTGACCGGTTTGTCTTTTTTGTACCTTTATAAGAATAAGCTTTCTGGTTCCATTCCAGAAGAAATAGGTTGTCTAAGGTCTCTTACTGAGCTAAGTTTGAGGAATAAGTCTCTCAGTGGTCCTATTCCTGCTTCATTTGGGAACTTGACCAACTTGTCTACTTTATATCTGTATGAAAATCAGTTTTCTAGCTCCATTCCAGAAGAAATAGGTTACCTTAGGTCTCTAAACAGGCTAGTTTTGAGTGATAACTTTCTTAATGGTTCAATTCCTTCTTCATTGGGGAATTTGAACAACAAGTCCCTTTTGTATCTTTATGGAAATCAACTTTCTGGCTCTATTCCTTCATCTATTTGCAATTTAACATCATTGCAAAATCTAAATTTGGGAAGAAACAATCTTAAGGGAGAACTTCCGCAATGTTTTGGCAACATGAGTGGTCATCTTGAGGTTTTGGATTTGCACCACAACTATCTTTCAGGGACTCTTCCAACAACTTTTAGCATCGGAAGTGTACTCAGAAGCTTCAACTTACATGACAACGAACTAGAGGGCAAAATCTCCGTATCTTTGGCTAATTGCAAGAAATTGCAAGTTCTTGATTTAGGAGATAATCACCTTATTGACACATTCTCGATGTGGTTGGGAACTCTTCCAAAGTTTCAAGTTTTAAGCCTAAGATCAAATAAATTGCATGGATCAATTAGACCTTCAAGGATCGAAAACATATTTCTTGAGCTTCGAATTATTGATCTATCTAACAATGCTTTCACGGGAAACTTAACAACGAGTTTGTTTCAACATTTGAAAGCTATGAGGACAATGGATCAAACAATGATGTCACCAACATATGTTAATATTTATTTTGTAAATGGATATTATCATGATTCCATAACAGTTGCAACTAAGGGATTAGAGCTTGAATTTATTAAAATTTTGACAGCTTACACTGCTATTGATCTTTCAAGTAACAGATTCGAAGGGCATATTCCCAGTGTTCTGGGAGATCTCATTGCACTTAGGGTGCTAAATTTATCTCATAACAGATTACAAGGTCATATACCACCATCACTTGGAAATTTATCTGTAGTTGAATCATTAGACCTTTCATTTAGCCAGCTATCGGCAGAGATACCACAACAACTTGCTTCTCTGACGTCTCTTGAAGTCTTAAATCTCTCCCACAATGATCTTGAAGGTTGCATTCCTAGAGGACCTCAATTTGCTACATTTCAGAACAATTCATATCAAGGTAACAACAGATTACATGGATTCCCAGTTTCGAAAGGTTGTGGCGATGATCAGGCATCAGAGGCAAATAATACTGTATCTGCACCAGACAATCAAGAAAGCAATTCTGAATTTCTTAATGACTTTTGGAAAGCTGCTCTTATGGGTTATGGAAGTGGACTATGTATTGGATTATCCATATTATATTTAATGATTTCAACTGGAAGGCTGAAATGGCTTGCAAGAATCATTGAAGAGCTCGAACAAAAGATCATTATGAGAAGGAGAAAGAAGCAGCGAAGTCAAAGGAATTACAGAAGAAGAAAAAATCGCTTATCACCAAGTTACTAATTGAGAAGGATTTGATTTCAGAATTTCAGGTACTTAAGCTAAGCTCTAATTAATCTTTTTAGTTTATTTTAAGTACTAATATAGTATTAGCTTTCACACTTGTGATAACAACTACTCGATGCTCTGCCAAACATATTTTTCTTTACAATAATCTCAATGAGTACTAATTCCAGGAAATAGCCTCTCTACCTCTATGAGGTAGTGTTAAGGTCTAACATTCTACCCTCCCCAGACCCCACTTGTGGGGTTCCACTTGGTATGTTGTTGTTGTTGTTGTCGTCGTCGTCGTCGGTAAGTACTATAAGATATTGAAAATGATTAGCTTGTTTATTTTTAAACCAGTAAAAGTTTAACTATAACACGCGTTAGAGGATGGAGCCAAAGATTCACTATTTTTTGGCTTTGAGGTATGATGGAATAAATCAAAATGGCTCTTTAAACTGTCTGCGCTTCTTTCAATTGTGAAGTATCAGTTAATCAATGCAACTTTCGACGCTCATCATGGGTCACCCGAAAACAGTCGCGCTATGCTTTTAAACATAGAGGTCAGGCTGCGTACATCTGACCCCCCCCCCTTACCCCACAACGGGCGGGAGCCTTTGAGGCATTGGGGTAATGTTGTTGTTGTTGTTGTTTATGCGATAGAGGATGATTCATGTAATAAAATTTTGAATCTATACCATAATTAGTTGGAAGTTATCATTAATGGGAGTAATAGTATATTGATGATCAAATGATTTAGTTAATGGATTGTTTAACATGTGTTAGTTTCAAGTGGAAACCAATGTATACAATACAATTCTATCTAGTTTGCTATATAATTCTCAAGTGTTTAATATATTATTTTTTAAAATTTCAGATGTCAAGGATAGGAAGATGTCGGCGCAATGGATTTGGTTATTCCTATGTTGACTTTTAAGCTTTATTTTTGTATCATGTACCTCATTGGTATTTATACATTTTCTTTTCTTTATGTGCCTTAACAAAATTTTGTATTAAAATAACTGCTACCATCCTAAAAAAAGAGTTTGTATTAATATACTTGAACTTTAGTAGCTTGATAAAAAATGCAAGTTCATCTTTCTTGGAATGTCTAACTTGCATAATTCTAAAAGCAACAGAAAAATGATTTGTTTCACTCTCAGAAATACCCTTATTTGGATATGTTTATTCTGTGAGTCATTTGAAAACAAATCAAAAAGAGATACTGTGAAAAAGACTATTAGATGGAAATCATCTGTCTTCGGATTTTATTTCCTGGGTGTATGCCTTATATTTGGATAGCAGCACACTGTAGCATTGAAAATTAAGTATTTGGATTACCAACCGCTAAAAAAATAGATCTTGAGTCCAACTCAAAATCATAACTAGCTCATGAGAAGAGGATTGTCCAAGATCTTATAAAGCAACCAAATTTCCCCATGCCCATCAATGTGGGACTCAAGCCCAGAACTGGACATGGACATCTGAAGCGTGGCCAGTATAAGATGGCGCGCAACATTGGATGAAACAATGAATTAGGTTGGGCATGACCTTGATACAATGATAAAATAAATGAATTTTGGGCCTAGCTCAACTATAAGAGTTAGCTTATGAAGGAAGGATAGCCCAAGACCATATAACAAGACCAAATTTCCCTATGCCCATCAATGTGGGGCTCAACAACTGATTACCATGACTCACAAATGCTATTGAGGCCCAAGTGAAAAAGGGTTGATTGCCTATGATTTAACTCAAATCAAGAGTTTTTGGTTGAAAAATTAAAGGAGAAATGTGGCCCTTGGAAAACTCAAGGAGATTACTTTAAAATGGAGTTATTTTAACTGATGTCGATGATGGACCAATGGTTGAATATCAAGTAGTATCTATATTAAGATATTCTCGATATTGTAAATATGTAAGAGATATGATGACTTGATCTTGTAGCTCCTTACAAACTTGTTTTTAATTTACGTTATTTTTACAAAACATCTACATTCTTACACATAAGAAAGAAACCTAAAAAGGTCGTATTCTTATATTTGATTTGCAAGTGGTCAGGAGAGATCATTTCCTCGAGAGATATTCTAGATATATAAAACATACTTAGAGTTATTCTACATTAGTGTGGCATTAGTTGTAGAATGTTATGCATGATATATTTTGTATGATTTACATCAAGTGTAGAATAATTTAATTGAGACACCTCCTTCAGTTTCACATGTGTTGCTCTTACAACTTGTAATAATGAGAGTTCTTAATTCTGCTTACTGAAATACTGTAAGAAAGGAAAACGATCTGCGGAAGCTCATCTATATGAGTCCATCCCCCAATAAAATTTGTATGTGAATGTGGATAAGTCTTTATACTAGTGAGAAATTTCTAATCGTATCAGCTTTACTTGGCTGCACTTTGTTTTTTACTATTATGCGCCTAATTCACACTTCACATATATTGCACTCTTACTACTAGTCTAAACCCCAGCCGAAGCAACTATATATGGACTACAGCATATGTTCTTGAACATATTTGGATCACACTGATACTGCCAAGTAATCCTAAAGAGGCAGCCTTGTAGGAACTACATAGCAATCAGTTAGTTGTTGAATATTGGACTCTTTTTTCACGGGAAACAGATCCAATTTCTAGGAAAGATGTCAGATATTACATATAGCAATACGCTCTCAGTTATACAGTTACAAGCAAAAAATAGAATCCAGAGTGAATTTCCTTGCCTGAACTTCAAGGGCTGGATTGGCACATAGAGGAACACTTGAACATGCGGCTTCAAATGTGAGATTTGAGGTCTTGTTTGTGCACAATGGAATTCCAAGATGGATTGCGCGCAAGGAATGTATCAGAGACATAAGAGCAGGAAGGAATGATGGAAAGGGAATGTGATTGGGCATGTGAAAAGGCTGCTATACAGAGATGAGAAGCCAGCCCTAATCTACGCTTGGTACGAGGGACATAAGTATGGAGAATGTCCATTACTCTGCCTCCATCTCTCAGCTCATACTCCAAATAGGCTTCCTTGTCCTCTGTTTCAAACCTTCCTACTCTCTCGCTCCATATTATCTTTGGTGCCTCACTAGCCATTGTCTCTCTTGACCCTGAGTGATCTGCAGATGAGACGACCCCAGGAAGGAATTATTGCTTAGTATTAACTCAAATATAAAAATTCGATCATCAAACAGTTGAAACATAAATAGGTCAAGGAAGTACGTAGAGTCGGTGACAGGTACAGAGCTATGTGTTGAATATGTTTAGTTTAAATCCAGCATTTGATCGGTTTCTAGAGAGTTTGTTCTATAGCCAATCAGTAAAACTTGTAAGTTGTAATGCTTTTAAGTTTTACATTAAGAGTATATTTGAGCTAAACTTGTCTGTTTGGCCTTCTAAAACTTTAGTTACCTAGACATACCTTCCAACCTCAGAAGAGACAATCAAGAAACCCAATGTGTTTTCCCACAAAACTGGTATCAGAAACCCATCATCTTCAACAGGAAGAAAAATTAAAAAATTCCAAAAGATAGGTCAAACAAAACGATATTGACCTAAAATGAGCAAGAGAGAGTGAAATAGGTTGAAACACCGCAAGCTGAGCTGAGCCTAAGCTTTATCTTGTTTTGAGAATGGAAGAAACCCTAATAATTATCCACTTTGCCTGATGCACAAGTGCCAAATATGGGGCGACAATACCAAAATATCAAGTTGGCATAGTCGTCTTTATCTTTATTTGATACTTATGGGCCTCTTGAATTCTCTTTTTCCCTATATTTATAGAATTTGTGGAATATGGCTTTTATTATTTGTTTTCTTTATTAGTGATAGCTTTGATCAAGGTAAGGTCCTGATTACCTCATTCCATCATATGGAGATAGAAGGAAGAAGGCTGATCAATCATGACAAATTACACATGCCCTATCTGAGAAAGATACCATACAAAGAAGGAACTTGATGGGAAAAAAAAGGGATAAAAATTGTAATCTCTATGCTCGAATCCTATGGGAGGAGAGTACAGACGCCATTTTAACTAACTGGGGGTTGCAGGTGGCAATAGGTGGAGTACACCAACACACATAGTGAGAAGCACATAATACAGCAGGAGAAGGTTCAACAGAGCTTAAAGAAAAGCAGAAACATCCAATATGAGTCTTGCAAAGTATTTTTTTTTCCAGCTGATAATTGTTTGGTATTAGTGTCTACGGGTGCTCACTCTATTGCACAAAAACCAAATTGAACAGCAAACATCGGAAATCAAAGCAACAATATATAAAAGGAAATCGAGTGGGCAAACACAAAGTACCAAATAGGAAGATGCATAAACAAAAAAAAAACGCAAATTGATACAACACCGGCGACAACAGATACAAAATTCCAGATTCAAGTTACATCAACATCAGAAAAATGAAAAAGAAGAAGATAACGATGACACCGTATGGAGAAAATGATAGAAATAGAAGCTGGGACGTACAATTACAAGAGAAGACACACTGCTGCAACCTCCGGCACAGTAGCTCGGCGATCCCTGGCAGCCGGAGTGAAGTCCCCCGTTGGAACTTGGAACTCAGCTTGGTCTTTACGCTTTCTTGTAGTTTTAATAAAGGGATTTCTTTTATATTACCAGATTTTCACATGGCAATTAAAAAATTCAGATGACTTTGCGACTTGAAATAAGGTGGCATGCCACCTCAGCATAAATTTTATTTTATTCTTTTTTTATTTTTATTGTTATTTTTTGAAAATGGGTCGAAGATATTCTCAACTTTATTTTATTGTTTAACTTTATCTTCATCATTAAAATAAATTTATTTTTACCCTCATCGTTAAAAAACTTACCACCTATGCCCCTTAATGGATGAAAAGCCCCGAATAACTTCATTTTAACCCATTTTATATTTTTAACTAAATTCGACCTAACCCAAATCTGACCCATCCTAAACAATACCAAGCTTTAACCTAATCCAATGTTTCATAGGTAATTAAACATCATACTACGGAATTAAAAGTGTGAAAATGGACTAAAGAACATTAATCTTTGGAAATCGAATGACAACATTTCAAACTAAAACAATATCATCCAAACATACCATTCTACATGAGGCATAGCAGGGACAAAAACATAATTACGGTTCTCCTCAAATACAAAGGCAGGAAAATAGGATAGAAACTAAAAGTCTCTAATGAACTACTATAAATACATAATCATCTCAAAGATACAAGGCATGAACTAAAAGGTGAAATTCTGAATCTAAGAGCTCACAAATCAACTACTAGTCTTGAACATCAAAGCTAGTCACGTGCTAATGGAGGAGGTGGAACCCCATAGCCTACATGTGACATCATATAGGCAAAAGATGCATTAGCACGTTGGAATGTACTAAGTATGTGAGATACAATGCAAACATGAAACTGTAATGTCATGATGCATGAAATTGTGATATCATCATTCGTAAAATTTAGAAGTTTCCATGCATGGAATTGTTATGTCATCATTCAAAACATGTTTAAAGATGATGAAGGAACAAACCTTAATATGAAATAAGAATTAATGTATCATATGAAAAAAAACGTGTGATGAAACGAAGACATCAAAAACATAAACTTTGTGGGAGAAGACCATAACCGATAAGTAAGACCATGTGAGCTGCTACTACATGGAATTTAACCTAACCCCCTATATTAGCACGGGGAGAGCACTTGTCCGGTGGAACTCCATCAACTTAAGCATGCATCTTTTATTTATTATTAGGACTTTTGTGGGTCCACTAGTCTAGTCTACAAAGATTCCTATGGTGGCATATAGTTAATGGAGCAGTGGATTGTTACTAGGGTTTCTTTATCCAATCCCACTTCAATGCCTCATTCGGTGCTAAGTCAATTCCATGGAATACTTTAGAAAACATAAGCTTAGTCATGCAATTACAACTTAGAATCATAAGTAGCATAATTAGGAATAGCTCATCATCTTAGGATCCAATCAAGTGAGGATTGGCATTCACGTTGAGGGTCCATCTTAAACATCAAAAGGGCGTTGCAACATGCTTACATCTTTGACAACATTCATAACTTCAGAACTAACTTTTAGACCTCATCCTTAATGTCATACAAAATTCATCATGAATTTAGTGGGCCTATGCAATGATTTGGAAACACATGATTAAATGGTATAATGCGTGAACATGCTAAAATATGCAACTTTAAAACTAAGATTAAGCATCCCACATCATTATTGAAAAATCCTAGATAATAAAATCATAGCAATCAACCTAATAATCATAGGAACTCATAGTATATCATTACATTTCATCATTAAGTTCAAAATACATCATAAAAACATCATTTAAAACATGATCATAAAACTCATAATCTTCGAGAACTTAAAGAAAAAGCAATAAAAAGAATCATTGAGAAACTTTGGAGTTGAAGGTACCCACAGATGAAACCCGCATACCTATAAATGACTTCAAGAAAGGCTTAAAGAAGTTAAAGGAGAATATTTTTGGATGAAAATCCTAATCCTTGTCTTTGTCATGAGTGTTCTTGTCCTACAAAATTTGAGAGAATGAGGAATAATGTGAATAAGAGTGAATAGGTAGGAAGGGGGGGTTAGTGTCTTATATGGGAGGCAAAAGAGACCTCAAACGACATAGTTTTAGGCTAGGACACGAGAAATAAATAAAAATGTTCTTCATTAAAATTGTCGGAACCTAGACAACAAGCCCTTTTACAAATCGTAGAATAGTCAACGGTTCGTACAATAGGTTTCGTTCTATTCAATTTTTTCAAACTTCTTAAACTTAGTCTCTGAAGATCAAGCTACGATGAACTATGGATCGTAGAAATCCATTGTGGTTTCCTCCCACACTTAGCAAATTTTCAATCTTCATGACCTTGACCACGAAACTAAACTACGGTCCATAAATTGGAGCACGAGTTCTCCTGTTTGTTCGTAGTTCAATCTTTAGAAATCATATTTTCTACTGAATCAAATCATCCAACCACAAGCCCATTCTACCGTCATTAATTTTATTTACAGACCATAAAAATCCTTTGTGAATAGCCCTTACATTTCGTCAAATTTTCGTCCAAGCCAACCCCATCCACGGACCTTATTTAGGACTCATGATTTATTTTAGAGTCGTAAATGAGATTTGTACATCGATCTGCAACATTTTCAATTGCACTTCTTCTGCACTTTTTAATCTGCTAACTTGCGGGTACTTACACTTAGCCCTCGATATATTGGCCCATTTTAGTGAAATGATCCATCTTGACAAACGTAAAGCTTATTTGACTTTCAATTAGACACTAGAAGATGTTATATTTGTAATATTAAATGTTGTTTCTTGACAAAATTGTGATGAAAATTCTTGAAGGATTCAAACAACAACATACCTAGTGAAATCCCACGAGTGGGATCTGGGGAAGGTAGAAATGTGCGCAAATTTTACCACTATCTCATAGAGATAGAGAGGCTTCTTATAGCTCATTTTAACTCGAGGTCAAATGGTGTATAACATATAGGTGAGTCCTAATTAATTAATTTAAGGAGTCGCCATCTAATTATTTAAGGTAAATTCGGATACCTATCTTGTGGGATTCCACTGGGTATGTTGTTGTTGTTGTTGTCGCCACCTAATTATTTTTAAGGTAAATTAAGGTACATATCTTACTAAAGTAATGTTAAAATTAACTCCATTTTAAGGTCTACTTAACCTATATGATTCTAGATAAGGGTCTTATTTATCCTAAAAGGAAGGGTTTAGACATCTTTTAAAATCCATTTAAAATAAGTTAATCGGCCAAACTTAGATTAATATAAATAGATTAAAAAAATATATGTTTCTTTTTTAAAAAAAAAATAGAAATTGTTTATTCAATTAGTCGTCCGAATTAACTTAATCTAAAATAACAATAAATAATTTAAAAGTAAAAGACAATTTAAATTACAAGGTTGGAATGCAAAGATTCAAATCTTTAGATAGATGTTCTCATTAGGGGGAGTTAATACGTAATGTACTATTTTTTCCTCACAAGGTTTTATTCGTTGGATTTCTTTATAAGATTTTTAATGAAGCATCCAATATGCGTATTATTAGATTATGTATACTTTTTTTGGTACACTGAAATTTTTTCACTGAATTTTTTCTAGTAAAGTTTAAGGATACATATTATCTATCAAATAAACTTTCAAGGGGTAGTGTTCTAGACATATTTGTATTATAATGATTGTCTGATATATAGATTCCTTGAGAAAAAAGCTATGTATCCTAGTTAGAGACCAAGTAAACTTTCTCTTATAAATAAAGGAGTTTCCATCCTTGTAAAGAATCACTCAAATCCTTGAATATCCTTCTAAAGGAATAAAAAAAGGTTTTCTTCCTTGTAAAGAGTGACTCAATTCTTGATTATCCTTCGAGAAGAATAACAAATCTTCTTTCTACTCCCTACTTTATTCTTGTTTTATATTATTTCATAACAATATACTCCTTTTGTATCGTATTAATTGAATTTGTGAGGTAATGCAATATATTAAGAAAAGCATTCAAAGACAAAATTTACACTATACTTTTCACTATTGCCCTTTGTGAAATCATAAATATGTAGTATAATTTATCTCCCAGAAAATATAAAACTTCAATAAATGAAAGGGTAAATATAAAAAAGGGAGAACACATAAAAATGACCCTCAACTTGGCAAAACTTTTTAAGTTGGAACTTAAACTTTCATAGTGCATAAATATGACCCTCAACTTGACAATTCCTGAACAAGTAGGCACAGGATGCTGACATGGCACAGTGAGTGCATTACACTCGTGGGGGGGCACGTGAGAGGTATTTTTTTTGAACATTTCAATCGAAAAAATAGGTAATTTGACCTTTTTACCCCTACTACATTTCTATTTATATATACTATTTATTTTCAAATTAACATACACTTTATTCTTCTTCTTTTTATTAAAAATACACAAGTATTTGTCTTTCTATTATTTTTTACACATTTTGACCTTTTTTATATAAATAATGAATTTCAATATTTTTTGTCATTGTGAAAAAATAACAAT